>NQII01002954.1:172860-280103 GCA_002778355.1 Clitarchus hookeri
CCCATCCTGCTCACGAGAGCGAAGGAATGTTCGAAGGTAAGGCGAGCGGTATTCCAAGAAGCTCGCGGAAATTTACAAAGGCAAGCTGCTGCGATAAGCCTATCTCAACTCGCGTGTTCCTGACCTTCAGCAGATTGAACTTATGCGGCTATTTTTGAAAAGAATATCCTGGTTCATCGCCCCTGCCTCTCTCAGTGTAACTCGGGGAGCGGGGGAGGTTCCAGTTCGGGTCAGCGAGACTGCTTAAGCTGCGACGGGCCTCCGAGCCGACGGTTTGAAAGTTGAGAGTTTGGAGGATTGTGCGACCTCAAGCGAGAGGTGAGCGAAGACGATGAGCCAGCAGAGCGTCGAGTGGCGGCGAGAGTGACCAGCAGGAGTCAAGTCTGCGGACTGCGAGCATCGGCACAGTGAAGAGTGCGACTGGCGGGCGGGGACTACTGAACTGGATGAGTGAGTGTAAGATATTTGGAATGATGGCAATATACGGATTAAATATGTGTAAATATCGAGTGTGAATTAAGTAACTGTAACCAATTTAGCGACAGTGATAAGGACATATGTTAGAATTGAGATAGACATTAAATACTGCGGCTCTCACTGGAATAACAAGATCAATATTGGAGACAGATAGGTTAATGTTGTAAATAATAGATGTGTAAATAAATTTAAAAAATCAAATTTAGTTATCTTATTTTTATATAGACCTCCTTCCCCTACGAACTTGGATACGCCCATCTGGCGTCGTGTAATAATATGAATGAACTATGCTTCCAGGAGTTTTGCCTAAAAACCGAAATATTTCAGGAATAAACTTTAACGTTATAAATAACGCACCATAACTTGATTTAATAATATTGTCACAAGATGCCCGAGGGGTGTATCAGAGTTCGTGAGAGACGGAGGTTTTAATAAAAATATGAGAACTAATTATTATTTTTAGTCTATTTACTCAGCTAATATTTAGAACTTTAATTTATCTATCTCCACTATTGTTTTTTTTTCCTCATTGAGCGCAATATTTAATGGATATTTTAACACTTATTAACGTCCTTAATGTTTCGGTTTTGTTATAGTCATTTAACACATACTCATCATTAACACACTTTCTGTCTGTTGTCATCGTCTGTAATGTCTTTCACTCAAGCATCCAGTCCAATATTCCAGCCTGCCAGCCGCACTATTCGCTGCGCCGATGCTCGCAGTCACAGGTTTTCCTCCCTCTAGTCACCTCTCTCGCCTCTCGTCGTATGTCGCTGAAACTCCAGCCACTCATTCACTCATGAATTCTCCAACTCCCGGCCCGGAGGTCCGTCGCACTATTTATACTCTGCTGGACTTGACCTGGAAAGTTCGACGCACCCCGAGTCATGCTGAGAAAACTTAGGGCAGTAAACAACTAGAAAATTCTTCAGATATATGCAGAAATGCATTACAACCAAGGTCGGTAGCGCATGCCGCAAAAGGGGTATCACGGCACCATTCAGAGGTATGCGTGGTGGGATGCTTTGTGTGATAGATACGCTGTTCCTGGGTATCAAACGCTTGTAATTAAAAACATTGCATTGACTTGCCACCACCGCTATCATATAAATGCTCTGTCCTTCACTCCCACTCACTACAGCGGAACAAACAAAGCAGCGAGCGCTTGAAACTATGTTACATATAAACCAAATCCTTCCATTTGTTTCCAACATACTTTTTTCTCTCTGTTTCCCATTCATATTCAATAAAAATTGTATATGATAATAATACGTAAATATTGTAATCCATAAATAAAATATTAATGAAAGTTTAATTTAACCAAAAAATTAAAGGTACTTTTATCTCGATTGCCTTATAAACCACTTGCGTATTATAAACTACCGGTATTAAAAAAAAATGTGTCATACATGGAGTAATATTTTTTTCTACGTTTTAATCAAAAGGTGTGAAGATAAATTGGACGGACTGAATTAATCTATTCAGACCCAGTATACACGCTACTGTGTACATAACTAAAATTAAATACATTTTCCCCGATACAAGAGACAGTACCCATATATCTGCCCTATAACTGATTTGTAAATAGTATTAATGATTTAGGTTTAGAATGGTTCTTATTTACACAGGCGAATAGAAAGCCTACAGTTCATTGCTTGTGATAACGATCCAAGTACCTACAGCACGCCTGGAACCATAAAGTTAAATCGGGTCCGAAATAGCGAATGGCTTCTCGAACGCAGTCGTCTTACATGGCGAGAGCTGGCGTGGGGTCCGGAAGGTGACGGCNACTACTCGCCTCCCGCCAACGAGAACAGGGGCTCTATCACCCATATACAATCAACAATTACACAATGGACACTTAAACATTCATCATTAATAGCTGGAAAACATGAAAAAACAATTACATACATGCCTGAAAATTATTACATCTTCGTTTTAACGAGTTCATCTGAAACAGAAAAAGAACACTGAAACATAGTTACAGGTGGCAGTAAAGTTTTTATTTGAAAGCAAATTTAAGTTGGCAGTAGTGCTTCCCAGGATGCCTCGCAGTTCCAACGGAAGTCCAAGAGCAAAGTTGACGGCAAGGAACAACAGTTTGCCATCGCCATGTTGTTTCAGTTTGCGGCCCCGCGGCTGTCGTTGAATCTCGTTGCCGCCCGCTTCTCTCTTCCGCGTCGAAACTCTGGGAAAAAACTCTGGATCAGCTATTGGTAAAAACCGGGNACTCTGGGAAAAAACTCTGGATCAGCTATTGGTAAAAACCGGGGATATGCCTCGTTGCTGTATCGTGGTACTCTAGTTTCCCCCGTGTTTTGCAGTCTCGCCAAAGTTCAACGGGTGGGAAAATAATTCAAATACGACACTGCAAAAGAATAATTCTTGTATATTTTCCTAGGATGCTGCATTAAATGAAAATCACGTTTTGGTTTGTTTTTAAATAATTTTTCTATGAAATAAATTATTGACAGAGCCCGACACGACGGAAAGTAGAAATAGAAAAAAAAATTAGCGTCTTTGATTTAAACTGTTAAATTTATTACGTTTGATTTTGGTTTTCCAGCGTATGGTCACTNGGATATGCCTCGTTGCTGTATCGTGGTACTCTAGTTTCCCCCGTGTTTTGCAGTCTCGCCAAAGTTCAACGGGTGCGAAAATAATTCAAATACGACACTGCAAAAGAATAATTCTTGTATATTTTCCTAGGATACTGCATTAAATGAAAATCACGTTTTGGTTTGTTTTTAAATAATTTTTCTATGAAATAAATTATTGACAGAGCTCGACACGACGGAAAGTAGAAATAGAAAAAAAAAATTAGCGTCTTTGATTTAAACTGTTAAATTTATTACGTTTGATTTTGGTTTTCCAGCGTATGGTCACTNAAAAAAAAATTAGCGTCTTTGATTTAAACTGTTAAATTTATTACGTTTGATTTTGGTTTTCCAGCGTATGGTCACTACGTGCATTATATATGCACATACATGTAAAAGTTTGCTTTTATTGAAAATACCCAAGTCGTATTACAGCTCGGTGATGACGACTTAAAGATTATCAGCGTGTATTTAATAGATCTTTGCTTTTACGACGATTCTTAGCGACATGATTTTTACACATCACTCGACGAAATTTTTTTTTACCATTGGGACATGGAAAATGGCAACTGTGCAGCCGGTATTACAGTGAAGTTTTTTTTTTTTTTCAGGAGAGAGCTAACTGGTTTTATTTTTGTGCTAGAATGTCTCGCCATCCTAATGAGTTTTGGTGTTAGGGGAAACCATTGCGCGCAGACTTCATCTGCGAAACATTTATAAACTGCGTTGATTTCCAAGTTAATTATTTCCTAAAACTCTGCTTTCTGTAGCTCCAACGTGTTTACAGGAAATATATCATGAAACAATTTCGTTGCGCTGCGGGGCTCAGCTCCCTTGGGATTTTCATCAAATTACCTCGGTTCTTTTGTAGGTGTTCCCTTTTTTCGACACAATACAAATTACTTCTGTTTAGCTTTTAAACTGTAATTTTAAGGCAATTTTTTTTTCTCACTTTATGTAATGGTAAGTGAAGTGGAAGCAGCACTTCCTTTTTCAATTACTGAAAAAAAGATCTTAAAATCAAGATTTTCCTTGTCCTTTTCTGTGTTGCTCAAACAAACAAACAAGTAGTCCTTACATAAATGCAAATAATCTAACACATATAAAACCCTAATATTTAATATGTATTTTTACTATGGCAATTCAAATGGACTGTCTAAAAAACATGTAACGATGGAGAATTATAACGAACAAAATCTCCAGAACAGGACACTACACGGAAATTCTATGACGGTAACCCATCTTAAAATCCTGAAAAATGCCAACAACCATAACAAAGGAAACTAACACAGAGAAAAAAGTTAGGGAAATATAAAGACCAGAGCAATCAAATAACTAAAATTTTCAATTGAAAAATAAATAATAATAACTACTAAATAATGACAATGTTAGATGGAAATTGGATCACAAATAACAATTAATAGATAGGGCATGGAAAATAATCAAAAATTAATTAACACAGGTCTATATTAAAAATGTTATCAATTAATTTAAATTGGATCAAAGAAACAAAACTATCCCATACAGAAACGGAAATAAAATTGAAATACAGATTGGATGAAAAGCAATGGTGACAACACGAGGCTTATGTTTGCCAGCTGGTGCAGTCCATTTAAACTGTCATAGCAATCATAATTTATCGCTGCCATCAAAGTACAATGCATTTGCGGTCAATGTGTAATCACATTCCCCTCTTTTTTTATTAGTTCTGAGAGTTTTTGTTTGTTTTTAATGTATTGTCATTTTCTTAAAGTATTGGTTGTTTTCCTCATCTAATTGCTACATTTTTTGTTACAGTCACTGCTCGAGTTGTTCCCTTATTGTCTTCATTATCTCATCCGTACGACAGAAGAGCCTTTTAATTGTGGCTGGAGTGTTGTGTTACTGTAATCTATTTAATTATATTGTCACTTTTCTGTCACTGGGTGTACATTTGTCCTGTTGATAAACAACGTTATCGATCAATCGAAATAAAAAAAATCACTGTGCAGGCGAGACGATAGAAGCGAAGGCTCACGACAACGTGACGATGCTGTTCAGCGACATCGTGGGCTTCACGTCCATTTGCTCGACTGCCACGCCCATGATGGTCATCAACATGCTGGAGAACCTCTACAACCAGTTCGACATCTTCTGCGGCCAGCTCGACGTCTACAAGGTGAGCCNCCAACCAGCCCTCGTAACTCCAGTAGGGAAAACGAAACCTTACCGAAGATCCCCCAAGTCGAGATTATATGCTCTTACAACATTGGCATTCAAAGAATTGATTGCATGTTTAAAAAATAAATATACTTTATTTACATAGCATAAATTTACAATAAACCATCGCGTTGTTTATCTATTTAGATAATGTATAAACTCGTGATTGATTTGCATATTTTAATTCTGGTGGTGGTAGCACAGGCTGCTTTCTGCAAGTGCCATTCACGTCTGTTAACTCGTGTCACGTGTATTTTCATGCGTATACGCATGAAACTGGTTGTAATGTAGTGTTTCACCTTCCCGGTTACAGTTTACATTCGATCAAATGTATTTGTGATATTAAATGACTGTGGATAAGAGAAGCATCAATAATATCGCCCAGAAAACATAGGCCAATCACAATATAAAAAAAACAACAGCTGGAGAGTTCTTTACAATACCACCTACATAACAACATAAAGTGGGAATGTGTCTTTTTTGCTGTGTGTTCTAAAGTTGGCAGTACCGTAGAACGTGCTTCGGTTTGCTTCGACAAATGAATCGGATAAGGATCTCTCTCGGTGTACCGTTGAGTTACATCTCTCTACTTGTATGCGCTCTGCTTCCTTTAGTAAAGTTCGAATCGGGAAATAACCTTCGCGCAGCTTTGAGGGAGGGAAGGTAGGGGAGGCAGTGTAGACGAGGGGCTCTCCCGAGCGCCTGCCGCTGGAGGGAGGGAAACCACGTGACACTGCTGGCGCTATACACACCAAACTGATAACATCGCTCTCTACTGCCGCGTTGTTAAATGCCGTTCTGCGTGACTTACGTATCTACGGCAGGTAATATGCACGCGCAGAGCAGCTGTCGACCAATCGCTCTCGGCGGCTGTCACTACTGAAGCGAACAACCTCACCCCTTCGTGCAGCGGCAATGAACTCTCCCGACTCGCCCGAAGCGTTTTGGTCTTCTGCGCATTATTTTGTCTTTATTTTGGATTTCATCATAACACAGCAATGTTCTACTGTAAGGCCCAAAAACTAGGTGTAGGCTGTCCCAAGTTTAATCGAGCATTTTTAAAATCAATCTTAGAAAAAAACGTCACTGCCCCTCCCGGCACATTATTTGACGGTCACACGGACTGGCAAACGCACAGTAAAATTGTTTACGACGGAGAGAAAAAAGTCCCATGTTTTAACTTTGCATTCAAAATGTTGGCTAAACATTAGTGAATTTTGAAATGATTTCGTTTCGTTTGTTTTTTTTTAATGCGTATAAGTTTGGGAATTGGCATTTTTGTAAAATATTTAATTTCCTAATTCCACAGTTTTTTTCTACCGACGCATTAATTAAGTGACAAGACCCATTGCAATGCTAATTTTTTTACATGTGGTGGAAGAATACGCAATGTGCATGAAAGTAGATCTAAAAGCAGGTCTTTCCAAAGTGCTCAGTTTACCGTGAACAATGATTCGGCGCACGTCTAAAATAACTTTTGCACGACGCAAAATGGATTTCGCATAAAAACTTGTACACTGTAATTTTTAATTTTTTTTTTTTTTTTTTGTATTTTTACAAACAATTATTTGGAAACGATTTGCCAAGGTAATTTTTGTAACATTGCAAGTAAATTAGAGAAAATTTTACAACAGTTACTGAGGAATGTACAAAACTAATGTTGTATGTGGTGGAGAAGTTTGGGAGGCTACTGACATCTGGGTCTTGAGAGCCGATGAGGGTGAAGCGAGGTGAGAATGTAGCAGCGCCGGAATGCAAGGGCGGTAGAAAAGGCAGATCCCCGAGAAAAAAAAAACCCACTGACCAGCGGCAATGTCCGGGACGATTCCCATGTGTGAAAATCCAGGAGTGACCCCGTAGGGAATCGAGCCCTGTTTGCCTTAGTGGTGGGCGAGCGCTCTAGGAGTTGCACCACTGCGTCCTCAGAAGAAGAAGTTAAATTTCAACAAGCTAGTGTTGTAGTCTTCGCGGTTATTATAAACATAGAGGGTGATTTTAAAATCATGGGACAAACTTTGAGGGGTGGTAGAGCTCACTATAATAAACAATTATTGTATAGGAATATATGGGCGGGAGTAATGCGTTGAGGCACAAGCACAAACATAACACATGACATTCAAAACATTGTTTATTTACAAGGTCACCGCTAAATGCCTTTTTACAGCAATGTTTATAATAATTGCTCAAAATTTCGACCACCAACAGTAATGCAAGCTTGGTAGCGTCGGTGGAGGGATTGGCGAACAGATTCAAATACGCCGGGTATTTCANAGGAGTGACCCCGTAGGGAATCGAGCCCTGTTTGCCTTAGTGGTGGGCGAGCGCTCTAGGAGTTGCACCACTGCGCCCTCACAACAAGAAGTTAAATTTCAACAAGCAAGTGCTGTAGTCTTCGCGGTTATTATAAACATAGAGGGTGATTTTAAAATCATGGGACAAACATTGCGGGGTGGTAGAGCTCACTATAATAAACAATTATTGTATAGGAATATATGGGCGGGAGTGACGCGTTGCGGCACAAGCACAAACATAACACATGACATTCAAAACATTGTTTATTTACAAGGTCACCGCTAAATGCCTTTTTACAGCAATGTTTATAATAATTGCTCAAAATTTCGACCACCAACAGTAATGCAAGCTTGGTAGCGTCGGTGGAGGGATTGGCGAACAGATTCAAATACGCCGGGTATTTCACGCACGCGTGCAGCCGTACAGGATAGTCGAGCGACGAGGTCTTCAATGGAATCAACTGGAGTCTCGTAAATGAGGGCTTTCAAATGCCCCTATAGGAACAAATCCAGACTAGATAAAAAGGCATTTAGCGGCGACGTTGTAAATAAACAATGTTTTGCATGTCATGTGTTATGTTTGTGCCTCAACGCGTCACTTCCGCCCATATATATCTATACAATAATTGTTTGTTTTAGTGAGCTCTACCACCNGCCTCAACGCGTCACTTCCGCCCATATATATCTATACAATAATTGTTTGTTTTAGTGAGCTCTACCACCCCTCAAAGTTTGTCCCATAATTTTAGAATCATCCTGTATATGTAGCTACATAAGCAATTTTGTGTGTTTCGCAGTACACGGTGCTATAAATATACAGTATTTTAGTTGCAGTATTACAAAGAAAATGCTTGGCGATTAGTTTCCGGAGAATTGTTTGTATAACATACATTTTTTTTTTTACTGTGTATGAAAAAAATCTTATGCGAAAATATCAGAAAAATCACATGAGAAACGAGTCCGCAGATCAAACTTGCAGCAAAATACTTTCTTTCATGAGAAAAGTTGATGGCCTCGGAATAGCCGTAATTTAAATAATTAAATCTCACGAACACACGCTTTTTTTTAAAGTAGTGGCTGTTAAATAGAACGGCATGTACCTTATAGTCGCCCGACAATCTCACAACACTATCTTAACTCCACTCGAGTTCCAAAACCAAATTTTGAACCTTTCTTCACGATTCATATTTGTCGCCTGATTCCTCACAGCTGTATTCTCTGCTCTTCTGAAGCGACGTTGACAATCTGTGAATCACGAGACATACACGGATTCAGACGGTGTAGTAAACAACGTGGTCACGTGACTATTAGAGAACGACCAATAGCATCACTCGTTTCGTGCAAAACTTTCATGTAATTATAACACATGCCCATCTCCTGCATTTGCNAGAACGACCAATAGCATCACTCGTTTCGTGCAAAACTTTCATGTAATTATAACACATGCCCATCTCCTGCATTTGCAGGAGATCTGCCTTGCACGATATTTACTCGCACTAGATTTTGTACGGTAGTTCCATCTTGCACCGGTTTTGTATGTATCTTGCCTCGTGTAGAAGCTGTTTTAACACTGGAGTATTTCTCTGAGGTGTCCACGAATTGGAACCCTGTGTATTTTATCCAATATACTGTACCAACATGTACGCATGTGGATGCACGCAGACACGAATCACACCACGCTTGTTGAAGCAAACATTTCGGTGTTTAACATTGCTATTTCATTATCAGTTTTCTTGTGTCTGACCGCTGNACCACGCTTGTTGAAGCAAACATTTCGGTGTTTAACATTGCTATTTCATTATCAGTTTTCTTGTGTCTGACCGCTGTTGTGTTGTGGTGGTAGCGTAATTACTTCATACAAGATGTAAATGTTCCCAATGCTGGTGGGCAAGACTCACTTTCCATACTGCTGAAGACAGTAGCAGACCACTTAGTCGCCTTGGAAGAGTAAGTTTTNAAGACAGTAGCAGACCACTTAGTCGCCTTGGAAGAGTAAGTTTTTCTATCACCGCTCCTTTCCCATCAGACTTCTGCGTTGCCAACTTCATCATTGTTTTTGTATTTAATAATGACCCGCGTGGGTTGTGTTTCACTGTGTTGTCTGAAGGCTGTATTATGTCACGGCGAACTGGCAAAGAAATAGAGCAATAAAATATATATATTTTTTTTCATTTCATAAATGAGCGACAGTAGGAAATAGCCAACATTTGAACATCGGCGATCGACGGTGGAGCTCGGAGCTGTTCATGCTTTGTCATTCCGGTCTCCCTGCGGCCATCATGTCCGCCATGTTGGTTGTCGGTGACCTTGATCTTTGACATTGACCCCGGCAACCTTTAACCTTCAAAACCCAAAAATTAAAAAAAAATTAAAAAAAAAAATGGTAAATATTAAAAACATTAAAAATAATGAATATTGTAAAAATTTTTTTAAAAATTATTATTACAAGTAATTATTAAAAACTGAATTTCGAAAAACTTACCATTCTGGACGTCCCCCCCCTCCCGAGCATACCGACCAGCAGACGAACGACCCCCTTTTCCCCTTCACCAATGCTACCCCTCATCAATACTCAATCTATCGTATCTTGGTTTTTTCGTTTGTCATTAGTTTATACATTGCTGGAGGATGCCATCTTGGATTTCATAAGTTTACTTTAACATCACCTAGGTTGTGCTAGTGTATTAATAGTCACTATCGCCACCAGGCGAGTTGTCAATTTAGCCACTAGGCAGCAGTAATATTTCTTTATGTCTTTAAAGTATAGGTTGCGCTGTCGGTGCCCTCCATGTTAGATTCTATTTTCAACATATAGATTACGTTAATTTCTCAATTCAGCTGCTAGGTGAGCTGACGGCACTCATATTTACAGACATAGGAAAAATGTGTAATTTTTCATTCCTATTTTTAAAAAATACGTATTTTTTAATCAACAAAATGCTTACATGCATGGGGCGGGACTTTGACTACCTACATAATTTATTAAATATATATATTACAAAACTTTTTAAATTGTTTAATTTTAAAAAGTATTATTTATTTAATTATATAATTGTACATATAGTACAATGGTACTTCAAAAAATACATTTTATTTAAATTAATTTTATTCCTGCGCCTTTAAAACCTTTATTTAATTCTGGCAAATTAAGTAAACATGAAATAAAAACAATTTTATTCACATACTATTTTTTAATTAATTAACTTAATAAAGTCGTTCCTGCCCTCGAAAAAAATTACAATATTCTTCAATGTATATGCATCTCAATATATGCAACTTCGTTGTAGGTTGTAGTCTTTTATACTTCTCGCTATTAACACTCTTGTTGTCCTTGTGCGTAAATATCGTGGCATTTATCAATCCGACGCACTGTGCAGGGCGAGCTATGAAAGAAACTACACTTTTGAGGACATTTACAGAAGTCACAAGAGACCTGATCGCAGCAAAACCTGGTACCCAGGTGCTGACGAGAAATGCACTTCGCCTTTACAGGTATTTGCACGTCTAAGGGAATTGTCCCTACGGCTGGACTGCCTACCGCACTTGTCACACAAATATGACAAGTTTCAGGTATTCTCGTCACAATTGAAGCGCACGTGTCACCGTGCATTGCGGCCGAAAGCAAATGTCTTATCACAAAAGTGACGCTGATGTCGACGTAGTGGTGCAAGCGATGACTCGAACGGACCTGTTTGAGGTGTAGGTGCTCGAGCTGAAGAAGCAGTTAACGCCAGCAATGGTTGTTCTAGGTACCTCAGCTGTCAAGTTCTATGGGATGTAGAGGCAGAACGGTAAATATTGCGACATACGAATTTTTTCGTGTTGATCTGCTCCAAGGAAAAAAAAAAGGTAAAAAATTCTTTAATTTCTTTACACACTGGTAAACACCTACATAATAAAAACTCTTTTCTTTGCGTAATATTTTAATAATCTTGAAATAAACAAAAATGTAGTCGAAAATTTACGCAAAAGTTTTGTGAGTTCGTGGAAAGTTTTTGAAGTTAACGGAAAATCCGATATAAATAATAACGATGTGTGTGTAATGTTACGATGATTTCCATATAAAATTTTTACCAGTACTCTTCCGAAATTTCAGGGAAATATTTTCTTACAGTTTATGTCAACAGCAAAGTTAACCAGTCTTAACAACAGCTAATTTAGGTTTCATTTCAGAACAACAGTTCTTCACATTATAGAGATACAAGGTGTCATTGTTCACAGAAACTGTACAGTAACTCTCAGTTCCTCAATGCAGGCAATTATTTACTGGAGGGGCGGGGCGGCGGTGACTGTGCGGTTAGACTGCTCGCCTCCCACCAAGGCAAACAGAGTTCAATCCCTGGCCGGGTCACTCCCGGATTTTTTTAAAGTGGTAATCGTGCCGGATTATGTCGCTGTTCGGAGAGTTTTCTCGGGGATCTCCAGTTTGCACCGCCCTTGTGTTCCGGCGCTGCTCCTCCCCTCATTTCGCTCTCATTGGCTCTCAAGATCTCGATGTTAAGAGCGGTCCAAATTTCTCAACTCAGCTCTTTGCAGGAAGCTAGGCGTGCACCAACATATGCGTCAGTCAATAAAATCTGCATTGACGTACACCCACTTTTAAGACAATACAATAACATTTGCAGTTCCAACGTAGTAGTTGTGTTCGAATTAGATTGTTTGGAAATTTGGAGTTTGGCAATTATGGGTGTTGAATTTGAACAACACTGAGCCACGCTATTAGCGTTCTGTTTGGAAATTACATCACTGAATGTTCCGATGCTTTTTTGTTACTTGTACAATGAAAATAAAATAAAAATAGATAATTATTTTACTTTTGAACTTATGAAACAGTTTTATTTACTTACTCCAATAAGCAAATTGTTTATTTAAAAAAAAATACGTACAAAGAAATGATTATATATTTTACACAAATTGTATCTAATTTGATTTCTCTCAATAGAAAGAAGTGTGGCGAACAATATCAAACACCGGTAATTCAGCGTTCAGTTTTCCTCCTTCGTTGTCCGCTGTTGCTTGAAAATAGGCGTGGAACAACAATTAAAAGATAGCAGGNCAGCGTTCAGTTTTCCTCCTTCGTTGTCCGCTGTTGCTTGAAAATAGGCGTGGAACAACAATTAAAAGATAGCAGGTGCTTTTACGTGGACATTTGGGGATATAGCACGATTCTGTAATACAGTAAATTTGCTCTACAAATCCCCAAATATTTGTGTTCCTAACCCTGCAACGTGATCGATTGAGTAACATAAATGGCGGAATCGAACACGCGTGTTGTCATATCGACAGTCCTACATTGTGGCATCCACATTGTATTAAATAGTTTTGCGTATTTGCCCACCCGTCAGATACCAGAGTAAATAGTATTCAAATTTCCGTGTGAATCCCTTGAAACTGGCAGGATTAACTTTACAAATAGACTCTTCTCAATGATTCCTGGGCAAATTTTGAGTTTCTGGATAGCTATCAGAGAAAAATAAATATCCCTTCGCGTTACCTGTCTCAATACAAAATGACAATTGCAACTACAAATATATCCATTAAAAAGTGTGCTGAGAACGATGATGTTTGACTGCATTTTACTTGACACTAAGTGTCCATCTTGTACTCTTTGATCTACGTTATTTATTGAAATAAACCTGTGTTTCAGATCGAAATTAAAATGCCCATATAGCTATGGCGAACCCACAGCTGGAGGTTTGTGTTATTCGCTTCACACACAAACAGCCTACGTGAACCACGCTAGCGTTGACCCCTCATTAACACGTTAAGCTGACCATATCATCCTCTGGGATTCCGCAAAGCGGAACAGGTGGTCATCTTCGGCTCGCAAAGGTTGGCAACACCCGGGTAACGCTGCGGTTTTCAGCAGTGCCCGTCACAGATTGGACACTTGCGCCGAACGGCTGTTCCACGCGAGTGGGCAAATGACCAGGATCTGCGCAAGCACATTCGTCAGTTGAAGATCACGTGTAAATGCCACACGAACAGTAATCACCCGACACCCCCTGGAAAGAAAGTGGAATCGTCCGTACGTGCCACGTCCCTACACGCGGCGGCAAGCATAGCAAATGCAGCCTTCACTAACGACGCGCGACGCGAGCTTAGTGATAAATGCGGTGTGAATTTCAGTGACTAAATGTTAGGTCAGTCTACCCGCGAAAGTTCAGGCAAGCTCCACATACTTTACGCCATGGTGGGTAACCTAGTGGTGAAACAGAAATGTGACGGGAATTCTAGAACGCGAACAGACACACGATAAGCTGAAAACATTGGCAGAAAAGGTGCTTGAACGGCGTTCCAGTGTATGTGAAATCCCGGTTTTTTATTTTAGGAAAATAGTAAAAGTACGCCCAAAAGTATCATCTACGAAAAGAAAACACACTTCAAACTAATCTAGTATAGTACTGACAAGACATCACGTCCATTGGAAACATTATTTTAATGCACTCTAAAATGGCGGGGCAACGGCTTTTTTAGACGGCAGTTTCTGAAAATATACGAGCCGTATTCATGAGAAACTACGACAGAGAAGTGAATTGGTCTTTGATGCAGCGTCTCGTCCAATAAAATGATAGTGTCCCTACTTAAAGTCTCATACTGTAGCCCAGCGGTGCGACGGTAACATTACACTCGAGTTTACAACTTGCGCGTAAAGGCGATATAGCTGCACTTGCGCCGGCTGACGTCTGCCGTAGCGCTTTATCGATTTTTGCCTCGCACAACACGCCCCTCACTAAGCGGCAGCCTTAAGGTGGCCTCCTGGGGTAGGCCGCCGAACGGCGTGCAGAGCTCCAGCAGAAAACGTTTCATTAAAAAACCGTCCAACGTGCCTGAACGAAGTCTGCTTACGAGTAGCATTAAGAAACGTTACGCATCTGTATATGTTTTATAGTTTCTCCATTTCTCTCTACAGCATATTTTTGCGATAGTGAAAATGGCTCAAACGGGTTGTTTTTCACGGTAAATTTTTTAGGTATGAACATTCCGGTACAAAACATTACAAAAAGGAATAGGGAATGGCATCAAACCGTCATTTTTATTATTACGTCATAAAATGGTAGGGTCTTCGCTGAAAGTCTCATAGAGGCGCGTTATCGACGGCAAGACTACTCGCCACTTCAGTGCTTAGCGCGTAGAGGCGATGAGAGAGTTGATGGGCATGTCTCTGTTACCCCTAGCGCTCCCACGCTTTCTGGCCTCAGACGTGAAAAATTCCTGAGGCTGGGATTCACCCCTTTCGCAGAAATTCTTTGTTTTTGTGTCATTATTTCAGTTTAAAGTGTATTATTGAAAATGTTTGATTATAAAAAATTTACAATTTACTAGTTGTTTAATACTCTTGTATCTAATTTGAACTGCCTGCTATTTCCTGCTTTCAAAAAGGCGGGCGCTTATTGATAAAATATAAATACGTTCTCAACTTTTTGCAACTACCAGATAACATACAATTAAAATTCGGCACAAAAATATTAAACACCTCGTAAAACGTAAATTTTCTATAATCTCACATTGCCAGTAAATACTATGAATCCGAAATCATGACGCGAAAACGAAGAATTTCTGCAAAAATGGCTGAAACTCAGCCTTAAATATCTCAATGCGTGATGAAATCGCGTTTCAGATCTTCGTTCCAAACGGTTGCCGCAAATCTTTACCGGAGGTGCTATTTAATTATGGTAATTATCTCCTGGGACGTGGGTGTACTTGCAATCATTTAATGATCGGCTTCCTAAAGTGTAACGTTACTGCACGTGGTTCCGCCCGACTTTCTTAGTCGTGCAAAGCGCATCGCCATTGGTTTCTAGAATACGGAATCAGCATTACCGTAGAGAAACAAATCACGGCATGTGTTGCGGAAACCCAATGGAAGGACGTGTGGACGTGACGGATTCCAGCGAGAATAACCTAAAGACTACGTTTTACCCACCATGAGTCTCGGAGGAGGAAATAACACAGCTTTGTTCTGTGTTTCGTAGCATTGTCTTGGTATACGGTTTGTAGTACCTTGATCAATGATTATGAAGGCAAATGAAACGATTATGCACAGCTCGGCTCTACCCATATTGTGGCGACAACTGGTACAGTAACTTATCAGTATCATTCTCAGTGTGACAATACATCCAAAGGGCTTAAGAATATGGAAGCGAACAGACTCGATCGGCGGTCCCATAAACTCATAAACTTTGGTCACCTTTGGGCTGAGTTAAAGCACCGATTGAAAGCCAGACTATACCGGCTAAAAGACACCACAGACCTGTTGAGTATGCCGAAAAGAACGTGTAATCAAATTCTAGCAGCCAGCTGCTGTAACTTGGGGCCGCGGTGGCTGAGAGGATATCCTGCTCCCCTCTCACCAAGGCGAACCGGATTCAATCCCCGGCCGGATCACAGGATTTTCGCATGTGGGAATCATGCCGCAAGATGACGATGGTTGGCGGGTTTTCTCGGGGATATCCCGTTTTCCCCGCCCCTTCATTCCGGCGCCGCTTCATACTCACCTCAATCACCCTCATCGGCTGTCAAGACCTCGCTGTTAAGAGCCGCCCAAATCTCTTCACTCACTCACTCACTCAGCTACTGTGATAGTCTTCCTTAAATGTGCATGCTATATGAATAGCGAAAAATGAACCGGCATCATTCTGAAAGCATTCCAGATCTTGGTTGCTAATCACTGTGAGTATCTTGTGATTTATGACGATATAGCTTATAAAAAACTCAAAAAAGGCGCAGAAATGCGTGAAGAGTAAAATAATTGCTCTGCTTCTCAAGTCTTTTAGTAATGTTTTAGCGGTCCACACCAAATACACAAAAACGATTTGACACTATAAAAATTTTTACACATTTTTATCACTGTTACAGTCGTCGTATTTCTGCACAACATTTGTTTCATCAACATTTTCGCTGCAAGAGTAATTATTTCTTAAGTACTTCTACGACTGTTTCTTACCGTCCGCTGGAACGCTTCCACGAGAGCCATTAACCTAGTTTTTGCAACGGATGTAGTGATTAGGAGTTTTTATTTATTGCCATAACGTAAGGCAAAGCATGTTCGTGTTTTATCTGTTTTATTTGCTGCCAGCTTTTGGACAAATATCTTCTGTAAATCATTGTTTTTTTTCCCCTCTTGTGTTATTTCTGAACCATGTTAAACTACCTCTGTTCTGAACCATGTTAAACTACCTCTGTTCTGAACCATGTTAAACTACCTAGCATGAATATTTTAAATACAAGGACTGTAATAATTGGTACTTAAAAAGCTTGAACATGTTTTGGATGTTCACAGGAAGAGAGCTGAAGCTAATCTATGAAGAACTAGGTTGTTGCCTTGTTAAATAACACAGTGTGAATGCCTGTATAAGTTTGACATTCGCGTTGCTTTAATCACGCTCATCTATCACGAGGACAAGTTCTACAGTTATCCCTTAGTTATTTCACACTTTTGAATCAAAACTTTGAAAAATCCCACTAGGGTTCTACGTGTTTGGTTTTATTCTAAACATTTCGTGTATCACAAGCGTTTCATAGTTGTCAACATAAAATAATGTTATTTTTTGGTTAAATTTAACTTTAACTTATATTTTATTTATAAATTGTCATTATATGATTTATAATTAATATAAATCAAAACAGGGTGAGAAAATGTGTATTGGCAATTCCTAGTAAGAAATAGTTATCATGGCAAATATTATTAAAGTGAGTACGCACAAATACGTTGCATTGCCCCTTTGATGCCATTTTCTATACTTAGTTAAGATTTGTTTCCATAAGTTAATATTAATGGACTATAGATAAGATACTTCTTTACGCACGAGTTAAGCAGCATTTACTTAGTCGTAGTTTCCGAGATCAGCGGTTTGAAAGAGCTGCTGCCCTGTTAAATGGGTAAATTAGATATCAGCCTTTGAATACAAATCTTTGTAACTACACACACACACACACACACGTTCCCATTAGATATTTGCGCACCAAGAAGGAACCGGAATTAAACGAAATTTCATAAGTGTTGTGATGCATACAAAAGGAAGTGATTACAAATTGATTGCAACAGGAGAATGTTCCGCCGACGTACAGCACAGAGAATGACGTCGTTGGATCGTTTCGCGCCTGAATACACGTGTCGATGTGATGGAGATTAGAATCAATCATTCGTAATACAGTGAATTAGTCCACAGTTCTTGCAAACAAAGCTGAAAACAACGAATCATTCGATGTGGAAATTTTCAATTTCAATTTCAATTTAACAAAAAAAAAAAATGGAACTTTTTCGTTTGCAGAAGTACTGAGCGCTTGTTATGGCATATTTAGGAAACTAATCACGTCATCCAGAAGGTAATTTTTCAAAGGTTTGATTTTAAAAATTTGATGAAACAGCGAATAGACTATATCTCATATTTGATGTACTTAAATCTCAATAAATAAGAGTTGAATTCATCAGCGGGCAGTGCGTTATTTTTAACTGCATATTCAAGCGCTACTGCTGGCAAAAATTCATTCTTTAATAGTAGTTATTTTATAAAACATTATTCGACGTAACTGTTTAGATGTCGTCAGATTTTGGTCAGTCGTTTCACTAATATAAGCCCTATATATATATGCGTATAAATACACAAATAATTATATGTGTGCGAGTTTAGAATATCGAAAATTAAAACTGGTATGTTGTACAAATGCACAAATTATTAATTTGTTACCATTTTTTTGCAGAACACATGCGTAATCGGAGGTTTGTTAACGTATTCAGTAAAATTTTCCAACATAATTTTCAACGTATGCGTATATATTCACTATGTATGTTATATAAATTTAGTGCATATATATAATCTTACACTTTATAGAGCCCAATTCACGAGTTTGGCTTCTTTGTTGTGGTGACTTTCGCGGCTTGATATATGTAAGTGCTTGTCAAACAATCCTGAAGAACAATTGTTCTTGAGTAAAAGATTGCAATTCTTAAATAAAAAATAACATAAACCGGTTTAATACATGTTTCAAATAAAATATTCTAATAATCGGGCATAAGTTTTCGATTCTACAATACTTGTTGAACAGTAACACTGTAGAACGTTTCTTGTAATTTGTGCATTTTTTTTTATTGCCATAGTCTCGCAAACAACAAATAAAAACTTATTTAGATCTATTACATATTATTGAATGAAAATCTCCTAATGAAGTGTTTGGCAAAGAGCTACACATGAAGTAAGTTTGTCACGGTAGCCTTTCTTCGCCTTGTTATATTTAACAGTTCATTGAGCAGATATTTTAAATAAGCAGCTGTAGTAAGTTCAGAAATAGTAAGTTTAGAAACTTTTTTAATTATCTCATGCAGCAGGGAAGAAACCTGCAGGGCTCTATAAAGTTAGGCTGCCGTGAGCAGGCGACGGAGACAATGGAGGAGCGTAGGAGAGGATATTGGCCCTTCGGAAATAAGGTAATTCCGACGAACCGAACACCGAGAAGGGCGTACCACTTGCTACAGTCAACGACATTATTAACGAACACTTACTATGATGTATATACTAACGCTGGAATGTGACTATATTATAAAGTCGATTTGGATGTTGTTATACCAAAAAAACTACAAAATCGTTAATTTCAGTTTAGCATATTTTTTTTATTTAGCAGTTTCTAAAATGTTGTTTCAAGATTACGACAAAAAAACAAGCCCACTTTAAATTTCCCAATTGAAACAGGGCCTATGGTTCAAGAGAAATGTACAATTTATTATATTGACAAATTTTTTTGTAGGTGGAACAAAATTTAATATCAATGAAATTCGTTTTGTAGAGTTAAGCCAAACCTTAAAAAAAACGATTTTCATTTATATTAAATTTTTATATTTTGACAAGCGACAAGTAAAATTTGTTTGTATAGTTGCCTCCATTTTTAAGGCAAAACTATTGCGCTTGGTTGTACTTATAAGTGTACAACAGCGAGAAGAAAATATACCGTTTTCTTTTCTGTTATAAATCATGTTAAAATAATTATTCACTTTTGGTGGAGGCCTTGATAATTGAAATCATTTATCCTTTTGTTACTTAGTGCAAAGATATTTCAAACTTATTTCTAATTCATTGAGGAGGACGCTTGGAAAGTTATGTATTACGTATATTGTGTAATAAACTGAAGTATTGTTATGTCCTCATAAGTAAGAGATATAGTNAAGGCAAAACTATTGCGCTTGGTTGTACTTATAAGTGTACAACAGCGAGAAGAAAATATACCGTTTTCTTTTCTGTATATAAATCATGTTAAAATAATTATTCACTTTTGGTGGAGGCCTTGATAATTAAATTCATTTATCCTTTTGTTACTTAGTGCAAAGATCTTTCAAACTTATTTCTAATTCATTGAGGAGGACGCTTGGAAAGTTATGTATTACGTATATTGTGTAATAAACTGAAGTATTGTTATGTCCTCATAAGTAAGAGATATATTNTGGCCCTTCGGAAATAAGGTAATTCCGACGAACCGAACACCGAGAAGGGCGTACCACTTGCTACAGTCAACGACATTATTAACGAACACTTACTATGATGTATATACTGGAATGTTANCCGAACACCGAGAAGGGCGTACCACTTGCTACAGTCAACGACATTATTAACGAACACTTACTATGATGTATATACTAACGCTGGAATGTGACTATATTATAAAGTCGATTTGGATGTTGTTATACCAAAAAAACTACAAAATCGTTAATTTCAGTTTAGCATATTTTTTTTATTTAGCAGTTTCTAAAATGTTGTTTCAAGATTACGACAAAAAAACAAGCCCACTTTAAATTTCCCAATTGAAACAGGGCCTATGGTTCAAGAGAAATGTACAATTTATTATATTGACAAATTTTTTTGTAGGTGGAACAAAATTTAATATCAATGAAATTCGTTTTGTAGAGTTAAGCCAAACCTTAAAAAAAACGATTTTCATTTATATTAAATTTTTATATTTTGACAAGCGACAAGTAAAATTTGTTTGTATAGTTGCCTCCATTTTTAAGGCAAAACTATTGCGCTTGGTTGTACTTATAAGTGTACAACAGCGAGAAGAAAATATACCGTTTTCTTTTCTGTTATAAATCATGTTAAAATAATTATTCACTTTTGGTGGAGGCCTTGATAATTGAAATCATTTATCCTTTTGTTACTTAGTGCAAAGATATTTCAAACTTATTTCTAATTCATTGAGGAGGACGCTTGGAAAGTTATGTATTACGTATATTGTGTAATAAACTGAAGTATTGTTATGTCCTCATAAGTAAGAGATATAGTCTTGGCTAGGAAATACTGTTGGAAAATCGTGGTACTTTTTATTGACCCTTTTATTATTAATATCAATATTTGTATTGATAAAATAATTTTTACTGAATTTTTTAGGGTTTTATACATATTAAATCTTAGAAATATCCATTGTCAGACTAGAAAAATTATGCAGCCACAAATGCCATATTGCATAGACAAAACAGATAAAATTGAATATCAAATAAATGAGGGATCTGAATATCTTGATTCTGCAAGTTGTAAACCAAAGTTTGGCAAGTTATTAAAAGGTTGCATTTCGTGCATCGTTGGTGACATGCAATCGTTGTGCCCATATACAACCAGCAAGTTATCGCTACTTACAGGGCTTATTTCTAAAGTCATTTGGAGAAAATATGTCACATGACTGTGAGTCCTATTCCCAATATTGACCGGGTTATTATAAAAATGTTATAAAGGTGAAGAAAAAAAGAATAATTCCTTAAGAAGTAAAATTACTAATTTATATCAGACTTAATTGTTTACAGTTGAGCATCAAACACCGTACTGGCGTATTCTTCTGTAGAAAGTGTACATGGCATTGTAAAAAAATTACTATATCTCACGGGGCCGCGGTGGTGTAGTGGTTAGTGGTTAGTGTTCTCGCCTGCCACCTTGGCGTAGAGGGGGCTGCTTCCCGGATTTTCACATGTGGGATTTGTGCCGGACGATGCCGCTGGTCGGCGGGTTTTCTCGAGCATCTCCCGCCTCTTCATTCCAGCGCTGCTCCATTCTCACCTCGCTTCACCCTCATCGGCTCTCAAGACGTCGATGCTAAGAGCCGCCCAAAT
This sequence comes from Clitarchus hookeri, assembly GCA_002778355.1. Lineage (NCBI taxonomy): Eukaryota > Metazoa > Arthropoda > Insecta > Phasmatodea > Phasmatidae > Clitarchus > Clitarchus hookeri. The sequence goes on from NQII01002954.1 coordinate 194,517, forward strand.
CCCTCAACTCCACCACATCTCACTACCAAAGGCTACAACCACAATAAAGGCGCCGTGTTCACACAGTGCACAGTGAAACAGACGGTCAAATTTCACGATGGTCAAGGTCACGCGCTGAACGGGGCAGCAACACGTCACGAACTGTTCACAGTAATGGGTTTCCAATTTTTCCGAATTACTCTGGAAATATTGAAAATAGGATCCGCATCAAATGCCGTAATTTCCTCCAGATTACTTGAGTACTAATCTATCTACATGGAGGTAATGCGTCGTGAATCGTCCTATATATATGTGCTCCACGGTTCGTCACTGCGGTAAGAAGATGTGGTTGGCGAGGCCGATAAGTGGTGTGGTGGGGGGATCAGGTCGGTATGGGTGAAGAAGTAAGCCGTGACTGATGGCGGGAGGCATCAATCTACTGCCTCTTGCACCACCACCCCTCCCCTCCGCCGTCTTTCCAATTTATACCAGCACCCTCACCTTTCTCGCACCACCCCTAGCCCTCTTCTCGACGCGGAGGCGAATATTAATCTGCCGTCGATAGGAGGGAGAAACGAGAGTTGCACAAATCTTGGCACGTGACGTCATTGATTCGTGGATAGTAATATCCAAATCAGTTATTAGCTAGGCTAACCCATTCAGAGAGAAATATTTTTTTTAGTAAATAGAAAATTTTACAAATAGTTCCTGAAAATTTCCGTGCAGCAGTGAAGGAAAACTAGATAAAAAAAAAAAAAAAAACAAGTGGTTTATATTTTACTCAGAAACTGTAAATTATTAACTGCATGTCGACATCTTGAGCCGGCGCATTCATTTCATGTTAGCAAAAGTTACCAGAAAATGTAATTTGTAGAACACAGTGCGTCATTCTCACGCCAGGTTTATTAAGTCAGCATATTTAACTGCCTCTAGGTCTCAGTAGAGTATCAAGAAATGATGACTGACGTTATGTCACGATATTTTTCCCAGGATTTACAGGGGAACAAGTTTTCTGTCATCATCCATTCAAGANGATGACTGACGTTATGTCACGATATTTTTCCCAGGATTTACAGGGGAACAAGTTTTCTGTCATCATCCATTCAAGAAAATCTCTTGTATGCTAACAAAACCGTTGTAGATTCAAAAAAGCAATTTTATAACCTAACAAAATTTTCTGATTTTTACAAGAATAAGTTACATTCAACTCCAGCGTGGTTTAATGATGAGATAAAAATGCCGTTTACGATGTATAATTTTCATATAAAATCTATTTGTGTCAACAGGCCAGTTGGCAGTNGATGACTGACGTTATGTCACGATATTTTTCCCAGGATTTACAGGGGAACAAGTTTTCTGTCATCATCCATTCAAGCAAATCTCTTGTATGCTAACAAAACTGTTGTAGATTCAAAAAAGCAATTTTATAACCTAACAAAATTTTCTGATTTTTACAAGAATATGTTACATTCAACTCCAGCGTGGTTTAGTGATGAGATAAAAATGCCGTTTACGATGTATAATTTTCATATAAAATCTATTTGTGTCAACAGGCCAGTTGGCAGTNTGATGAGATAAAAATGCCGTTTACGATGTATAATTTTCATATAAAATCTATTTGTGTCAACAGGCCAGTTGGCAGTGGCCATACTTACAGAAATAAAAATACTCCGTAAATTACTGGAGATTAACAACATCGTTGCAGTTAATATAGCGTAACAAGGAGTGTAATAAATTAAACAAGTTTTCTTTGAATTTCGAAACAACGTACTTTCCTGTGATTTCGTGCATCGGTGAGTAAAAATGCCCCAACGGTGCCGTAAACAGAAAACCAAATTTCTTGCTGCAGTAAAGACATCGCGCCAAACATCAACACAAACCACCTTCGAAAGATATCGATATTCCAAATATTCTAATAATACGCAACATTGAAGCCATTGACACCTAGTTTATGGCTGTTGATCTCATTTTCACATTACGGTTAAAGTTTTAAAAATATACTTTGATTTAGTGTGGCGAAGATGAATTTATTAATATGGTCTATTCGCGGTTTTTTTTCGCACTTTTTGAATCAAACCATTGAAAAGACATTTCATGTATGACGTGTTTGATTGCTTCCTAAATACGTCATGTGTCGTAAGCATTTTATACTTGCGTTAACCCAAAAGTACCTTATTTTTGGTTAAATTGTACTTTTACTTATATTTTATTTATAAATTAGATTTAATTCGTAGCTATTATGAATATACAGAGAGAAAATAGGTGTGTTGGTAAAAAATAGTAAGAAATAGTTCTCACGCAAAATATGATTACACTTAGTGCGCACGAATGCGGTGCGTTGGTCCTATGGTGTAATTTTCTAAGCTTTGTTTGCATCAGGCGGAGAAATATCCTGGAAGTAGAACTTCAGTAAGGCTTTAGAAGAGTTGGAATTAACCGTGGATGGAGCGTAATTAGGGCCCAGCTAAAGATAAATCATTTCTCTCAGAACATGGTGGGAGTTAACCGAACAATGAGAGATAGATGGGGATAAATGGCCAGGCTTGCAAGTGAGTGTAAAACGCAGGCACACGGTCCCAGTCGGCAATTAGCTCTACGGTGTGTCCGCAACTTGCTATGCTTCATCGAGGATATCGCTGGCCATAGATTTGAGTTACAGTAATAAAGCTTTTGAATTTGATGCCGTGTAATTAGTTGGTGACCATGACAGCTCCCAGGAAGTAAGCACCGGTGCCGTCAGGAGCATTGATTCTGTTCTTGGCGAAACCTTCTGGTATACAGAGGCGTTAGTTAAAATGACTCTGGAACCGACAGCCATTAAGGGGCTCGCCTGTCTGCATCGTTATTCTCCCTTCTTGGCCGAGAAGAGCAAGAGCTTTAAGGGTTACACTATCACGCGCTACAAGTGCGCCATCGCCGCTACGCGCAGGGCTCTGGACTGGCGTGCAGTGTTCTCGTAGTGCTGCGTGTAGATATAGGACTTCCAGCGCTGAACGTATCATGTTATCAATGGAAAGTCTGTAGCTAAGTTCGACACAGGCTCCTATCGTATTTTTTTTTCTATTCCGGCTGTTATGTTTTAAGATACGGCATTCTGAAAAACCCTTAGTTAACTATACTGGAAGGTTCCAAAACAATATCTATAGTATTCGTGGTACCTATAAAGTACCATTCCTTCCTCGTCTTGGGTATGACGTATTTTCGTAGGTAAACGAACTGGGGGGTACGTTTAATAGTTTCGTAAAATAACATATTTTCATATTTCAAACACACTGAATTGCATTTCAATCGCCAGGTAGGAGACTGCCTTAAAGTCGGTCATCGCGCAACAATTTGTTTCCACGGTCTTTAATTTGGGGGACAAAATGTTAACAGTAAATTGCTCTGCGGGTACGTAGTTTTCACAGGTATGTTGAGGAATTCTCTGATAGGCTATTTGCAGTTAATACAGCACTTTTGAAAGTCACGACTAAGATCTTTTTTCTCCTCGTTTTGTTTCCTTCAGTCGTGTGTAAAATTTGCATAGCTGTCGGCCTAAAGTCAGTTCGCAGTTTTTTCACACTTTGTGAATCGAACCTTTGAAAAATCTCTCCTCGTAAGGCGTATTTGGTGGTTTCCTAAATATGCCATCTGTCAAGAGCATTTTGTATTTGTGTTAACTTAAAAGTACCTCATTTTTTTTGTTGAAGTGAACTTTTACTTACATTTAATCTGTAAATTATAATATATCATTTATAAGTAATACGAATAAAACGAGGGATAAAATAGGTGTTGGTAATGCTTAGTAAGAAATAGTTCTTACACAAAAAAACATTATCTGAGTGCGCACGAATGAGGTGCATTATCNGTTGGTAATGCTTAGTAAGAAATAGTTCTTACACAAAAAAACATTATCTGAGTGCGCACGAATGAGGTGCATTATCCCTTTGTTATAATTTTCTAGACTTGGTTAAGCTTTGTTTGCATGAAGCGAAGGAATAGTCTGGAAGTTGATCTTCACTAGGGCTTCAGGAAAGTTGGAATTAACCGTGACTTGTTTACAATAGGCATGTTAATGCGTATTCTAATGTCCGTAAAGCAACAAAAAAAATTTTATTTGCCATAAATGTTAACTTTACACTCGCAGAATAAAGTCGAAATTTCGAATGTTCATACTTAATTCACTGCCAACTTAACTGGATTGCATCTAAGCGTGAATTGTGCCATATTTGGCATATTTGCAGTCAAGGGCTGTGATATATTTTTTATAAAGTTGGTTTCAGACTTGCTTATTGTTCCGTGAACAGCCTACTTTTGCTACAAGCCAGATGTGGCGTTTTTTTCCTAGGAAAACAATACTAATTGAAATGTTTGTTACCTTATTTATTACCTTTATTCTCTCTACCATTCACATTTAGAGCTAGCAATATATCTGTTTTTTTTTATCGGGGAAGGAAATGTGGCAAAAAATTTTGGAGAGAGAAAGAAAGATAAAGAAAGAGAGAAAGAAAGAGAGAAAGAAAGAGAGAAAGAAAGAGACAGAGAAAGAAAGATACAGAGAAAGAAATAGACAAAGAAAGAAAGATACAGAAAAAGAAAGAGACAGAGAAAGAACGAAAGAGTGAGAAAGAAAGAGAAAGAAAGAGAAAGAAAGATACAGAGAAAGAAAGAGAAAGAATGAGAGAGAGAAAGAGATAGAGACAAAGGAAGAGAGAGATATATTTAATACTCAGTATTTGCTCACNAGAGAAAGAATGAGAGAGAGAAAGAGATAGAGACAAAGGAAGAGAGAGATATATTTAATACTCAGTATTTGCTCACGTTTCAGGGCAGCTAGATTACCCGTAATTCACTTCGCCACTTGGGACTGGAGAAATGAGCGTCATGAAAGACCCTAAGGATCAAAGCATGGTAGTCTGTTCAGCTAAAAAACAGTATAGGCTGTCTGTCGGCCTAACGTATTGCTCTGAACTGCTCCCTATAGCTTCCCCTGGTCCATGAACATTTAACTTAAAAACCCACACATTCCAGTGTATTCTTTAGTTTACGTTATGCACAAGAAAAATTTACGAAATGTTACCGTGCACCAACTTGCTTTACAAAAATTTGTGATCTGTTGAAATCCAGCCTCTTTCCTTCATACATTCCAAGGTCAATGTAAGGAATAAACATTTCTCTGAAAACGTATTTTTTTTTTGTGAAATTATAGCTACAGTTGTATATTTCTATGGAATCATTTCTGAAGGCAGAAATCACTCATTTTCGGTGTACCGAAAGATCTATTTTAACCGAATAAATTCTGAAAAGTTCACTTCCGGCATGTGTACTAAGCATTTTTTATGATTTCCTGAATATTTATAATGACGGCTTCCAGTTGGCAACAACGAACAGTGTGTGCTAAGTGAATGCAGCAAAACATTCCACAATGCAGTGAAAAATATAAACAATAAACTATCAATCTCCGAATCACTACGATAAAATTAAACAATGTAGATTTTATTACAAATAAATTTTGGAAACGTAAGTGGTTGAGCATTTTTGGCAATGAGAAACAGAATGTCTCCTGAAAGGAGGAAATAGTTTAAACAGATATCATACCCTGAGAAACATTTGCAGTTGTAAGTTATTATGATATCTGCAAAGAGCGGGACTCACCATTATTCATCTCACCATGCAGCGTAAGCTACTTGTATGGATTGTTGGAATTAAATGTCGCTGTGAAGTCATTCGTACAAACAAATTTGCTTCCGGAGAGTTTGGAAAAATATCACCCTTTAGTCAGTGACTAGGCAATCTCGCTCGGCATTAAGGAAAATATAGGATAACGTTTACACGGTGTCTCAGCCAGTCAGATTCAAAACAGGTTTCAAGTAAATAACACAACCAGTCAACTGGAGTTTGCCAACTTGATGTTACGAACTCCGTCATTTGCTTTCGTGTATTCGGTTGTTCTATGAACAGATTACGCTATAAATTTTTACGGTTCAGAACATGTCATACAACTACCTAACCATTTGTTCGCTGCATTCTTTTAAACTAAACTAATATTTTTTTTATTAATTGAAATAAATAAATTGAACTAAAATCTGGAGAATGAAACAAAGTTATTTCTTTCACGTTACGTTAAAATGCCAAAACCAAAGTTCCCAATGTGTTCAACTTTTTTTTTTCTGTAGCTAGCTGTTTTACCTGTATCTCACACCGTCCAGCTTAGCAAATGGGTGAAATGGGACGAGCAATGAATGGAGAAAAAATAATCTGCAGCAAGATGGGAAATCGGGAGTACCCCGAGAAAACTCATCCGCAACGTCCACCACGTTTTCTACATGAGAAAATTTCCAGGTTCCAAACAGACCACGTTTCAATTCCGGTTGGCCCTGGTGGGTTGCGGGAGTGCTATTCGAAGATCCGCCAAAGCGCGAGGCATTATTTTCTACTTTTCATTTTGAACTGTAGAACTTCAGTGAATTCTGTGGAGCAGATTCAGCCACTCCGCAGCAAAATGTACCTGATTTGTAATAGTTTATATTTCAGCTTTGCAGTTGACCCGTCGCTTGGTAGTTATACAGTCGCTGCTGACCTTGTAAGAAAGGTGATGTTTGATGCCATGTGTTTAATAATCTCATCGGACGATGTCAACCAGCTGTCGTTTGCCTTCCAGGTGGAAACGATAGGAGACGCGTACTGCGTGGCTTGCGGCTTGCACAAGCGCAGTTCCACGCACGCTCAACAGATAGCGTGGATGGCGCTCAAGATGATCGACACTTGCTCGAGGCAGCTCACCCACGACGGCAAACCTATTCGGGTAAGACTTCGGTACCAATTATTTTAAATAGTAGCTTTAATCGAGAAGTTATCAAATTTGGAAATCACAGCAGTTTATTCTAATTTATGCAAGAGATATTTATATTTTCAACTGTATTTGATAGTACCATAACTTGCTGTAAAAATTTTAGCAAACTATTAAGGTTGGGGTGGGGGGCGGAGAATGACTGTGAACAAGATTCTAATATGTGAAATATAAGAAATGTCATAGCATGTAAGATATTAAGTGCTGAATTTTTTGCGCACAGTAATTATTTCAACACAAAAGATTGAGACTGTCGTTTTGATGACTCTTGTAAATATTTATTTACGGTAGTATGTAATGCAACTACATTTCCTGCTCGTCGAGAGAGTATGCGATGGCTTAATATTCACGCTGTTCTTTTAAAACTGTCACTTTTTTTACCCTGAGCATTGTAATAAAGTCCATCGAAATCACACTTGCTTTCCGTCGATCGCTTTTCCCCATCCTGTTCAACAAATCTAGCCTAAATTGGCTAATTTAAACAATTCGTGTTACCAAGAGTGTTTCAGTTTATTACTTCGTGCTTTTTTCTTAGCTGTAGGTAGCTCAATACACGGTACATTTTTATGGTGCATATATTTTTATTATCATTAGCACACGCTTTGTCGATCTCATAACCCTGCTAAAACCCCTGAAAGCATAGTTCCAAATTTCTTGCCAAATTTTTCATAGAGCCCCATAAACTACACACTAGTCGAATTTCACAAATTATGACCAAGAGGATGATTTTCGGTCTAAAGGGCTTGTTACATATGTATTACTAACGTGGGATCAATTTCCACAACCGTACTCGTCCAGTATGATAATATTTATAAGTCAATAACTTTCATATTCATTGGTTTTCGTTTGAATAAATTTAGTGTATTTTCGCACGGAGTAAGAATGTCCCAACGCAGTGTGTAACACTGATCCATGTACTAAATGCGACCAGTAAAAAACGAAGTGCAAGTCAAGAGGCAATATTAACAGTTGAATTAAATTATGAACACTACTCATTTACACTACTGCTATTAAACTTCAAAAGCAGCAAACATTTTGTGCCTTGGATTTCCGGGACTGAATGCGATCTTAGCACACCCTCCTGTAACTAGTTGAAATGGGGGAAGAAGTAGAGTCATACGTAATAATGTCGCTGGCCATGCTGGGAAACGACTGCCTACAACATTTTCTGAGCTGAATTTCATCCAAGTCATTCCAAGGCACGATATGTATGGCTGTGCCGAGAGACCTGAATATGTGTCTTAAGAGTGCGATGAATTTCATGCATTGCAACCCAAACAGAAAGCAAACCTTAAAATAGCAGTGTGTATACGTATGGTTACAAAATATTATATTTGTCTCTTTTGGGGGTCTGTTTACACCGCGTTTTATTAGTTTTCATCTCAGAACCGCTGAACTTCGAAATAACGCATATAAAAAATAAAATTCACGGAATTGTCCAACCCACTGCAAGAGCAATCAAAAAAACATTAATTTCGAGTCATAATTAAACTGAAATCCCTTTATTTTAATTGCCTCTTACCTCCTTTAAGTGCTAAACAAAGGACGTTAATAAAACTTTATAATTATTCAGAACCGTGTGGCGGAAGCTGTAAANTAAACAAAGGACGTTAATAAAACTTTATAATTATTCAGAACCGTGTGGCGGAAGCTGTAAAATTCCAGATTCGATTATTAAAATACTGCCCCTTCTCTCTATTCTTGACGAAAAAATCGCAGTAAAACAAAATAAGGAAATATTAATTTTGAACTTTAAATTTTGTCTTCCTCTTAAATAATATTGTGTGTATTATTCAAAGACTACAGTGATATTTTAGCCACATCTGCAGATAATGATATTAGTTTCTAATGTCCCAAAGATTGTATTCACTTCAACAAGTTCCATATTTTAATGGAATAAAAATGAGTTGGTTTCTAAACTAAGATATGAATAGACGGAGAACGGTAAACNACAAGTTCCATATTTTAATGGAATAAAAATGAGTTGGTTTCTAAACTAAGATATGAATAGACGGAGAACGGTAAACTTCAGTTGAAATAGCGTTTGTTACACGCGGAAACGTATGATAAGTGTGAAAGAACAATAAAGGATGTTCACAAAAAATCACCGGCAAACTTCGGCAAGTGATTCCTCACATAAACATAGACGTAAAGTTCGCATGCGACATTCAGCCTAACTCGCTTACTCTGAGGATNCAAGTTCCATATTTTAATGGAATAAAAATGAGTTGGTTTCTAAACTAAGATATGAATAGACGGAGAACGGTAAACGTTAGTTGAAATAGCGTTTGTTACACGCGGAAACGTATGATAAGTGTGAAAGAACAATAAAGGATGTTCACAAAAAATCACCGGCAAACTTTGGCAAGTGATTCCTCACATAAACATAGACGTAAAGTTCGCATGCGACATTCAGCCTAACTCGCTTACTCTGAGGATNGGCAAGTGATTCCTCACATAAACATAGACGTAAAGTTCGCATGCGACATTCAGCCTAACTCGCTTACTCTGAGGATAGTACACGCCCGTAATGGTGGAGATGAGCGACCGATTTATTGCGAATACCAGGGGATCAAATTCATTTAGACGTATGAAAGTACGTGTAGTGTGGCAGTAAATGTGGTACCGCGCGCACGCACAACACGCATACACCTCCCCCCCCACCCTCACACACACACCCCCACACTAGGTAGGTGTCGCATTCTCCTCCGATGCGACTGGGTGGCAAACACAATTTTTCCGTAACCTGTTAGTTATGTAACTTACAGAGACAGTAATTTTCTATGGATGAGTATGTTCATTTACTTGTACACTACACGTACTTTCATAGGTATAAGTAAATTTCTACCCAATGCTATTCGCAATAAACGTGTCGCTCAATTCCAACTTTACGCTCGTGTACTGTCCTTACGTAGCAAATAATATATTTGACAGAATTTGTGGGTCATTTTTGTGAACTGTCTGCATACTGAAGAAAAAAACAAATCACTCCCGCTTTTTTTATAACTTTTATTTTTGCTTACGTCAAGGTTACTCCTAACACAGGTTGGGAAGATCTATGTTAAAAGTTTGGCAAAGGGAAAATTTTCGTCACTAAGTAAGCGCTAGTGTAGCAAGGAACCAAATTTTCTCTATTTTCTAAGTTAAAAAAAAAAACAGGAAATTCTCCGTAAGTTAAATAAACACTCGCTTAAGAAATCACGCTTTGTTCCGAGCCTTTGCTAGAAATAACTTTACCTACGTGAATGCGTAAGCAAGGCTGGTGGCAACGCCGATCGGCGACTATATTTTGGGTGGGAGTCGTGTTTATTTTGCTCTTCCCTACATCACAGTCTGTTTATTTCGCGATTGCAGATGGGTTTAATGAGATTCAACCTCTTTCTTGTTATTAGAACCATGCCCAGGCATCGTTTAAACTTTCCCCCATTGTATCATTGGAACAGCACATTTTTAGATAATAGTGCTTCTTCCTTCATACACGCAGACAATTTGTCTTTAACCGTCATTAAATAACATAAGAAATCGTTTTTTTTTTAACTATTATGATGACAATAACACAAGATGTCGCGCTTCTTTGAGTACTTACATGTGACGCTAATTTATTTCAGTAGAATGTTGCAAATAAAAACAATGGCGTATGGGGAGTGCACCCAGGGCAACGCAACACCCTCCGAGTGACGGTCTTTCCAGCTAGGACCCGTAGGTGACCGTCATCCCCGATCATGACAGAAATAAAACCCTAGAATGGAGCGGCGCTGGAATGCAAGGGCGGGGGAAACTGGAGTACCCCGGGAAAAACCCGCCGGCAAGCGGCATCGCCCAGCATGATTCCCACATGCGAGAATCCGGGAGTGAACCCGCCGGGGATCGAACGTGGTGGGAGGCGAGCGCCCTGGCCACTACGCCACCGCTGCCCCAGAATATTGCACAAATCTTATGTTCCTACTGCATTCATTGCAGTATGTTAAAAGTATATGTGCACACATTTAAATTCTAACTGAAACAGTATACCCTCCTATATGTACAGGTGAATGGTGGTTGTTTTCGTGTTGCAGATGAGGATTGGTCTGCACAGCGGCACCGTGCTGGCCGGAGTGGTGGGCAAGACGATGCCTCGGTACTGCTTGTTCGGCCACAACGTCACCATAGCCAACAAGTTCGAGTCGGGCAGCGAGCCGCTCAAGATCAACCTCAGCCCGACCACCTACCAGTGAGTGTCCAGCCCGTCATATCACTTCGCAGAATCTCCACGCCGCTATTTAATCCACGGATCTCAAATTAAGCCAAAAAAATATCCTTAAGAATTTTTTAAACCTTTTTACCCCGAGAGGAAAAAAACCGGCTTCTAGTGATACGGACGGCTCTTAACATCGAGGTCCTGAGATTCGATGAGGTGGGGATGCAGCAGCGTCGGAATGCGAAAGGGAGGAGGAAGCGGGAGATTCTCATGAAAACCCGCCGACCGGGAGCGACCCCGCCGGGAATCGAGCCCGGTTCGCACAGGTAGGAGGCGGGTAGTCTAATCACTACACCGCCGCGGCCCCGTTCTGCAGGCAGGAAGAAATATAATACCTATGTCAGCGTAGGCTGTTCGTGACTAACGAGTAATTTTGAAATCAACCTTTGGAAAAAGTCACTGCCCGTACCTGCGTGTGTTTTGACGGGCACACTTAATGGGACGTACCCAGTAAAGTTGTTAACGACGGAGGAATAGTATATACATTTATTTACGTAGTATTAAATGTGCTAGGTAAAAGTTTGTGAATACTGAACATACATACTTAAAAAAACAAAGAAAATTAAATAAGTGTAAGAGCAAATTGATAATATTTTACTTTTCTGATAATTTTACAGTTTCCCTTGACATACGCATGAATAAAGTGATCAGACGCATGGAAATGTTAGTTGTACTGTAGATATGGCGGAATAATACACTATATGCATATAAGTAGAACTTTAAAAATGCTTTTAAAAGTGCCCGATTTTACGGTAAACGCATGCCTGGTAAAAAGTCATCTAGAGGTACTTCATTGCATTTCGAACGAACAGTCTGTTACTCTCGTAGTGTTGCGGCTGCGTGTACATTGTACTTGATGCTGCACAACGCAATGCAGTTATAATTTCCCAGTGATTTGCAAATTGTACACATTCGTATTGGCCACTGTGGACTCCACGGCATTGCTCCGTGTATTTTCAATCGCAACCTTTAACTGCCAAACTACGTTTGTAGAAGTTTGTCTTCTATGTTTTTGTGTTTATTTCTGTCAGCTGTCCCGGTTTCAGCTTGGGCAAACAGTTTAGAAAATCTCTGTATAATATCCCAAAATTGGCTCCTACAGTCTACACCGCGTGAAATTTTATATTAGAGTGAAGATAATTTTGTCTTGCTAAATTTTAGTTGCCAAATCTGGCAACTCTGTAAGACAAAGTGTACCAGATTACCCCGAGTCGTGAAGTCAGTATCCACCATAGTATCATAGATCAACTGGAAGAAACTTACGTTAATAAGATAGGCTACATTTGAAGTTATTTGAAAAACATAGTGAATTTATAAAACCGTAAGCAAAGGCAACAGTGTAATACGATTTCGATCTGCAGCGCTCACACAATAAAGGAACGCTTTAAAATAGTCTGAGCTTCCGTGTAAATAGAGTAATGAGGTCTGTAAGTGTAACGTATTTTTAGCAAACTATCAAGCCACTGTGCAGTATTACCAAACTGAAAAAAAAAAAATTCCGAAAAACTGGACGTCCTTACAAAAAAAGGTCTACTTTAATCCATGATTCATAATGTGGTTCNAGATTTCGATCTGCAGCGCTCACACAATAAAGGAACGCTTTAAAATAGTCTGAGCTTCCGTGTAAATAGAGTAATGAGGTCTGTAAGTGTAACGTATTTTTAGCAAACTATCAAGCCACTGCGCAGTATTACCAAACTGAAAAAAAAAAAAATTCCGAAAAACTGGACGTCCTTACAAAAAAAGGTCTACTTTAATCCATGATTCATAATGTGGTTCGTAGGCTAAAATTTTGGTTAATGCTGAATGATAATATTTTTGTTGGTCAGATTCAAATAGTAAGGTCGCTAATCTAATATATATGAAAAATAAAGAATTTCTATTAATTGAAGTATCCAATATGAAAAAGACCCAACGCCATCTCTGACAAATTTGTCACAAGTATAAAGTGGACAACTGCTGAACTATATCATGTCTGGTTGTTTACCTTTAACAAAAAGTTGTAAGTGATTTTATATATAAATAAACATACTGCAAAAAGCGACATAGGAAGTAAAATACTCACCCTTATGAGTTTATGGGGGCTACTCTCTCTTTGGTCTTGATATATAAACCTTCATGCTTCTTTTGATAACATTCTTTAAATAATATTTTATGGAGTTGGATTTTAAAGTCACGGAACATGTCGCAATCCACTGTAATAAAATCAAATATTTATAGGGTTATTTTTTTCTTACTCTTACTACATTTCATTTTTTAAATATTTCTTTTGTATTACGTTGCATTTTTCTACGAGTGTACCCATTCCTCAAGTAACAGTTTTAGACCTCCTTATCGGGCAGATTTCCAAATTCGTTCAAGAGTTTTCTTTTCTAGTGATTTGTTTTTTTTTCCAATCATTACCTCTGGTACCTATATACCGACATACTATAGCATTTATAATGGCCATTAGCATATTATATGGACTGAAGCAATATATGACCGCATATCACTACTTTCAATTAGGCCCTAAGTTACCAGAATTTTGTTTCCTTTTTCGTAGCAGGTTTAGGAACACTCCGGTAATAAAAGTACTCTTTCCTATCTAACCTGCACATTTGTTTACATTTAACGTCCATGTAGAAGGTTTAGCTTTCCTTTTTGAATAACTACGTAAATCAGACACGTCGGACAAGCTATCAACGGAAGTTATTTTGTAATGCTAATTACGCGACTGTTTGCAAAGGAGAAGGTGGCAAAAGGGGACGGCCAGAGAATAAACTGTTATATTGACAGCTGGGACCAGTGTGCCATTGAAAGGTTTTCAATCCATATGCTCGAGAATCTTCAATTGCTAAGAAGTCAAATAATGAGAATGATTTTGAATTACGTCTACAAAATATAATATTTATTTGGAATACTAATTTGTACAGATATTATGTTATACTATTTCCTTATTTTCGCTATTTTACACCTAAAAAAAACCTGAGAATAAATTAGGTTTTACACTTAAACGCTTGTTAGTAAATTTGAAAATACATAATTTTTAAAACAAATTGGCGTTTAATTTTATACTCCTTGCAATCAAAAATGTGGTATCGTTTAAAATGAAAAGATATGTTTAAAAAAAATTAATACCTAAAGTAGAATTTTCTGAAAAAATTGAATACTATATACGAATATCAAACTAAATGGCGGGAACGGTAAAACCAAAGCCACGCGGATCCAATATGGAGGCCGCTGTACACTTTTATAGTATTTGATTACCTGCATTAGAATAAATTCAATCGTTTTACTGGAAGATAGGGAATGAGTGATTCGAGATGCATAATGTGTAATGATTGGTTTTGCAGGTGGTTGAAGAAGACGCCTGGCTTCACCATCACCCCCAGGCCGAGGTCGTGTCTGCCCAAAGGCTTCCCCGCTGACATCCCGGGCACGTGCCACTTTCTGCACGGCTACAAGCACCCCTCGCTCCCCGTCAGCGCAAGACTGGACGAGCACGTGGCGACGGCGATCAAGGAGCTCTGCCTGCAATAGTAGCGTTCGTCGACCAGCTGAGATGCCACAGCGCTGGGCGACGGTGCCAAGCCCGTCACGAGGAGATACTCCAGGAGTCCTGCTTGCCTCTGCTCGTCGACCCCCCTGAGACGCCGCAGGGCTGGCCAGTAATGCAATTTAAGTCAGACGGAGAAGAACTTGAGTTGTTCCATCGTAAGCTCTCTTTGTCGACCATCGGAGGGACCGCAATGTGACCAACAGTGTCAAGCGACATGGGAGAAGTTGCTGTTTCAACAGTTATGCACGCATTACTTATGCTCCACGGCCATCCAATTCACCATAGAAATGGACAGTAGTGCAAAGTAATTTAGGTTTCTTCCATCACAAGCTCTCTTCTTCAACCATCTCAGGCGTTACAACGTGACAAACAGTGCCAGGAAGTACAGGAGAAGATGCTGGTCCAACAGCTGGCTCCTGTTCTGCGACCATCTGAGACACCAGAGAACTGGACAGTAGTGCATGGACAGTAAGGGGCAGATGCTTTTAAAGTTATTCCAGTGTGAATTGTCTTCATCGACAGTCCGAGGTGAAACAATACTCTGCGGCAGTGCTACGCAAGAAGAGACAAGATGCTGGTTTCTACAATTCTGTCTGCATGGCATCAGCTTCTCGCCTGTTCAAGACATCATAGCATTTGGAAGTAGTGCATGGCCAGACAGACGGAGATGCTTCAAGGGTTCCTCCACCGCAAGGTTTCTTAATACAATGCCAGAGGTATCACAGTGATGGGCAGTACTGCCAGGCAGTATAGGAGATGCTGGTTCAACAGTTCTGCCCATGTGGCTTCTACTCTTGGAGCATCTGAAACATCATACAACTGGACAGTAGTGCACGCCCGGTCTGAGGGAGATGCATTAAGAGTTCTTCCTGCACAAGGTGTTTTCATATATCATCTGAGGCACCACAGTGTGGCCAGCAGTGCAATGCAATTTAGGAGAAGATTCTGGTTCAAGAATGATGGCCTAATGACTTCATCTTTTCGAACATTTTAGGCACCATAGAACTTAACAGAAGTGCAAGGAAAATAAGAAGAAGATGCTTTATGATAACTGTCTAAATAAGTTCTCATTCTCAACCATCTAAGGCATCAGTGGATCACCACGATATAAAGCCACAGAAGACAATATGCTTCGGGAACTTGCCTGCATTAGTTCTTTTCTTAGACCTATTGAGGTACCAGCAGTGTAAAACATGCCATGAGATGCTACAGAAGTTCTGTCCTCAACTATTCAAAGCATCACAGTGAAGAACAACATTGCCAGGCTAATAACGATGTGATGATTTAAGTGTTATAACATTATTATTAATGCTCATCGACACCCTGAGGTGCTACAGTACCAGAAGACGATATCAGGTCAGTCAGGAGAATATACTTTAGGATATCTGTCTGCATACATTCAATTTCCTGACCAACAGGAGTGATTTAGACATTGGAATCTAAAACTTAGCAATCAGCAGGAGGGGGTTTAGAAAATATATGCGTGCAGCAGTTTCGCACCTGAATCCGAACGGCGCCACAAAGTTGGTCATCCGAGTCCTCCTACTAGAAATTTAACCGTTGGGATTCTCTGCTGTAATTATTCAGTTCCCCAGACACATGTAGTGTTCAAGTTCCGAACATCAGCCAATCGTGTCAGCAGGGTCTTCTTCTGTCGAAGTCCACCAGAAAATCCTGCTTACATCAGTCCAGCTACGCTGTACAAGTCTTAGAGGGCATCTATCTCCCTGCACGCAGCAAGAAGACGGCAGGAAGTTATTGCCTGCGGTGTCTGCACTTCTCGACCGGCGAGTAACCCCTGTCCAGAGCAGAAGCACATTGCCAACCCCGCCTCCGCCTCACCGAAATGTGCTTCGTGACGCGAGTAGTCGCATCCGTGTGCAGGTTGATTATGGAAGACGTCGACAGTAGATGGCTTGCCTTGTGTGTTCGGGAATTGATACATTATAATAAATTCTATACAATTCATTTCCCCGGCAGCTATAAGAAAATAGCTTCAAAAATATTTTCACGACTTACAGCTGGTTTAGCTTAGCTGGCATTGTACATATATATATATATATGAATTNATATTTGAATTTAGAAGACAGAAGCAGTTACAACATATTTTGTGTTAAATTATGAATCCAATAAGTGTCACACAGCCCAAAAATGTTCAATAATTGGTCCTGCACGTAGCTCACAAGATCATTCGTAGCTCGACCATTTGACACCTGTAACCTTTCCCTTCAAGTGCAAATTATCTACGTTATTAATATGATATGAAATATTTGTTGAGTTACATGAAATTCCTCATTAATTTGAATAAATCTCATAATGTAACTTCTACTATTCACAAACAAAATATAACGAAATTTCTGGAAAATATTTGACATATTTTGGACAATTATTAACTTTTTATGGTCAAACTATTTATAAGTTTTTGAATTCAAATACTTAGTTGCTATATATTGAAAAAAAATTAAACTTAAAATCTCAGTTTGCAATGCTGTTTTCGTGGATTACATAAAACCTTTCGTCATAATATTTTTAAAAGCTGTTTTCCTTAAATTAGGCACATGATGCATTTAAATGCATATTTTGCAGTTATTCAGTTGCGTCTGTCATAAGGTTATTAATTTGCAAACGTAAGAAACTGCTAATATCAACTTATGAATTAATAATATTAATTAATGATTTATTAAATTAAATTTTGTTTTATAACTAAGGAATATTGCAAACAAGTTATTTATATACATTTTAATTATTTGTTAACTGATCATTTCAATTCAATCTAATAAAAAAATTTTTAATTTTTATATGATATTTACATTAATTTTCCCACTTGTGCTCCGCTAAACTTGGAGAAGACATTCAGTGCTTGCTGGGGCGCGTCGGAAGGTGCTTGTGTTCTGGATTATGTCAAGACAGATATCCGTTTGGCTTTCACAGTTAGGTTGTAATGAAGACATCAAAATAAATATAAGTTGCTTATACATTTAATGGAAAACACTTTTTAACATTAAGTGAACTTAACGAGCAATTGGTATATCTGTTTACCAAAAATAGATATAAAGCGAGTTAAAAACAAAAACATTTAAGAAGAAAGTATTTTCTCAGATTACATGTTCGTATGCTTCGCAACGTTTTTTCTTTCTAAAAACACGTGATCAGCAAAAAAAATAAAATGTAATTCAAATTTTTTCTAGAATTAAAAAAATTATATACTCCTTCCTATTATATTACAAAAAAATTTATATTTTCCTTTCAGATTATAAATTTTCTGGAAAAATATATTTTAATTAATATTTTGCGGTCCAGGGACGTTAAAATTCTTGTTTTCATGCATGAACATGAAAGTTATTTTAATTGTTTTGGTTGAAGTTATATTTCGTGCAGTGCCCACAAGCAGAATAAGGCTTAGTACAAATACAATGCACTGAAGTTTTTGCAAGGTACTGTCCCTAGAATCTTCGGTCGACNATTTTTGCAAGGTATTGTCCCTAGAATCTTCGGTCGGCACTGCTTGTAAGGAGCGTATAGGCCGGCAGTTGTATTATGACTAAAAAAACACACTCATTCTCCATATCCTATATCATTATTGCTTATATTACANGATATTTACATTAATTTTCCCACTTGTGCTCCGCTAAACTTGGAGAAGACATTCAGTGCTTGCTGGGGCGCGTCGAAAGGTAATTGTGTTCTGGCTTATGTCAAGACAGATATCCGTTTGGCTTTCACAGTTAGGTTGTAATGAAGACATCAAAATAAATATAAGTTGCTTATACATTTAATGGAAAACACTTTTTAACATTAAGTGAACTTAACGAGCAATTGGTATATCTGTTTACCAAAAATAGATATAAAGCGAGTTAAAAACAAAAACATTTAAGAAGAAAGTATTTTCTCAGATTACATGTTCGTATGCTTCGCAACGTTTTTTCTTTCTAAAAACACGTGATCAGCAAAAAAAATAAAATGTAATTCAAATTTTTTCTAGAATTAAAAAAATTATATACTCCTTCCTATTATATTACAAAAAAATTTATATTTTCCTTTCAGATTATAAATTTTCTGGAAAAATATATTTTAATTAATATTTTGCGGTCCAGGGACGTTAAAATTCTTGTTTTCATGTATGAACATGAAAGTTATTTTAATTGTTTTGGTTGAAGTTATATTTCGTGCAGTGCCCACAAGCAGAATAAGGCTTAGTACAAATACAATGCACTGAAGTTTTTGCAAGGTACTGTCCCTAGAATCTTCGGTCGACACTGATTGTAAGGAGCGTATAGGCCGGCAGTTGTATTATGACTAAAAAAACACACTCATTCTCCATATCCTATATCATTATTGCGTATATTACATACGGCGTGCAAGCTCTGTTAACGTGTTCCGTAATCAAATTCGCACGAAGGAATGCTGCATATGATTCGCTCAAGCAGAAGCGCGAAGCTAGTTTGCCATTTATTTTGCTACTGTTCGCCTGACGTCAGACAGAACAGTTTTAACATTCAACAATGATGTCAATCCTTCCTTTTAATCAGTTTCTACGACTGTCACCAAGTGATGTTAGTGAATTTTGGAAGCGGAAATTCTAGCACGAGAGAAAATTTTTTTCATGGTGTTATGTATTGTTTGCGTGTCATCTTAAGACTTGAGTTTTAACGAACAAAGCGTCGAGAATTACACACACCTGTGAATTGAGTTCATTTGCACACCTGGAAAAAATTTTGAACCAGTTACTAAGTTGATCAAAGCCCAAGGGAAAGTATGAAATGAAAATATACACTGTCGGTACAGATTATCATGCCAGACTTCACATATGTGTTTATGTTATCCGCTGACTCCGCGAGCGAACACACATCATGTACAGCCAGTTACATATGGTTCAAAATTTTTTTTCGGGTGTTTATTAAGATTTGGTGTTATGCCATTTAGTGCACGAATCAAGAGACCAATGACACACATTTTGCTAGTTTCCTGTCGTATGTGTTACGTTTGTTTTGCCGTCGATATTTCCTATCAGAAATATATTTACTTGACTACAAAACTGATGTCCCTGTGTTTTATTTACCCGTGCAGTTTACAGACGTTGAGTGTTTTAAAAATAACAGGCAATGGAAAAACTGGGAAGCCAGCGTCACATTCATGTCGACTTCTTAACCCGAAGTTAACTCTTCACGTGAGATTGTGGACGGAACTGGCCGCAATTACTACACTACGCTTTAAAAGCTTATGTTCAAGAACAGACAAGAATAAACTTTGTTATGTATGAAATTTTAAAACCACTTGATTATGGTAGTTGTAAAAAAAAAACTAATTTCCGAATTTTTTCAGAAAGTGGTATAATTCCACTCTACTAATAACATAGAACACAAATTTACTATGGGCATTAACATTTCAATACAAACTAAAAATGCGATAGTGGGGAGAGATATGAAGATTAGGGAAATTGTGCTGCAAAATGTGCGTAAAAAATGTATGTCATCGTTATAATTTCGTACTTAAATACGTTAAATGCAAAAAGACCTAACCGAACATTACCTACCATCACGATATGTACATACACGGTACTGTGTGTCATCACATAATACCGTATTTCGACGTGCTGCAGTGCAAAAATCTGTGCGTTACATATTGTGAGGTTACGTTGGATTCGGTTAGTTTTGCTACAGTTCAAATAAATTCACACCATAAATCAATACAAACCATAAATACAATGGTGGGGAGGGGCTATAAGGATCAGGGTAGTTTTGGAGTAAAATATGTACGTTAGCGTTGTATTTTCGTATGTCAATACGTCAAATGTAAAAAGACCTAACCAAACATTACCTAACATGACGATATGTAAATACAGGATACTGTTAGTCATCATATAATATTGTATTTCGTCGTGCGGCAGTGCAAATAACACCTGTGCGTTAATCGCGAAGTTAGGTTGTATTCGGTTAGGTTTTTTAAATTTAAAATAGCTACACACACAGTAATATACAAACCCTTGATGACATACCACAAAATACAACATATCATATAAACATAGCACACATAATAAAACATACCGGAAGTATGCAAATGTACTCACCTAAGTAGGCAGTGGGTACGACTTTCCCGCGGAGAGTAGGAAGGGCTGCATGCGCTCGCGTTCGTCCAGGTAACACCCGCCACATAGACGACCATCACGCACAGAAGCACTCGTACTTGCACCTTCACACGGTCAGATTCGAACGTCACAACTCACGCACGCAGCAACACTCCACTCGCCACGAACCACACAGTACTGCATACACCGGCCAACTCACCTGCGGTAACGTCTACACATCCACAGCAGACCGGTGAACGCCGATTCGCATTTGTTTACTTTACTACAGCACTACAGGGCTATACAACATGGCGTCCGACGTAAACAAGCGCGGCCGAACTCCGCGTATTTTATCCATTTTATTTTCTACGTTTTACTTATTGTATCGTTACGCCCTCGTGCATATCGAAAAAGGTAAACCGTGCAAAACCCATTTACGTAACTTTTGTGGGTCTACTATGTCTCCTTCACAAAAAGTCGCTATTCTTTACAACTACCCGACGAAGGAGCTGATGCTTACGTGGTTGGTGACCCGTTAGACGTAAGTCGTCGTGGACGTTGGTGCCGATGCGGGTGCGTGGCTTGGCAGGCGAGCGCTGACTGTCGACGTGGAGGCTCGAGGCTGCCCCCCACCCCTTATCTAGGTGAGTCAATTAACATTCTTTTGGTGTGTTTTACGGTTCCTTTAAGTCCCTACAATCGTAGTTTAGTGTAAAACCCTACTATCCTAGGTTAGTTTAAAAATGTAAAATAGTGATTCACCCATCGTGGGGTTAGGTTCTGTTCTGTTAGGTTAGATGGGCACATATTACGAAATTAATCTGACGTTAATGCCCCTAGTATATTCGTTTCCTGCGTCATTAGTAGAGTATAAATGTACCATTTTCCGTGCTTTTTTTTTGTTTTTTTTTTTTACAGAAAAACCCTTAAACTTAATAATTACCGTCAGTTTTAAGTGAAGCTATTTCAAGCGAATGGGGGTTTGAAGTACTTTTCAGTAATTTATTACAGCAGGTTGGTACCCCAATCGCTATTTCACGTTTGCGTATGAAAATTATTGAAAAATGTCCAAGTTCTACGCAGACGAAGGAAGGGTTCGTGAAAGAAATAATATCGTTAGTTGCCGTGTTATGTACTCCGTGTGATGAGGCCTACTTAACCGAGGTCATGTTTTACAATCTCTTGCCCGGCAATCACAGATTCTTTTCGTTTGCGAAAAAGCCTCAATATTTGAAAGAACTGTTAGCGTTAGTTTCTCAGGTTGAGCTAGCCATAGGAGATTGTCATAGCAGGCGAGAAGTAGTGGTGACCAAGNTTTTATTTAAATCTCACTTAGGATATTACAATATACTGGTTATATGCACAATGATGGTATAAATACCTTTAATTTGATACCGCATTGCAGGTGGTGACGTATATGGTTTCGCCAAAAACCTCAAAAATAGATTAACCTTAGATGAAATGGGGTTAATACAGGTTGCATACTTACGCCTGCAGATGTAAAGATGACTCTTAAAAATAAAAACCGTTTGGCACTGGCAGTGTGAATCAGTTTTCGTCTAGGAAATATAAACTGGGATTATTATTTGTGACATTGCAAATTGGCGTTTCGCAAACAACTGCGTTAATTGATTCAGGTGCTTCCACGTCATTAATGAGTAATGAAATGTGCAACCAAATTATGCACGACAATGCCGTGGGAGTGGTTCATCTTTCGCAAGGCAAGAACACCGTGTTTTCCCTTGCTAATGGCNAAGAAGGTACCGAGTTTCGTGCAAATAGGGGTTAAAGAACACGTTGAAAAAGACTTGAAAAAGCCAAAACATAAGCGTGACGCGACACATGCGTACGAGGAGAATGGGTCACGTCGAAATGAAAGTGAAAAGGGAAAAGTGACACGTTATCCACGTGTGTGTTACGTTTGTGGAAATGAATCACATTTGCAGTACTCTTGTCCCTTAAAAAAAAACCGTTGGGCATTGGCAGTGTGAATCAGTTTTCGTCTAGGAAATATAAACTGGGATTATTATTTGTGACATTGCAAATTGGCGTTTCGCAAACAACTGCGTTCATTGATTCAGGGGCTTCCACATAATTAATGAGTAATGAAATGTGCAACCAAATTATGCGCGACAATGCCGTGGGAGTGGTTCATCTTTCGCAAGGCAAGAACACCGTGTTTTCCCTTGCTAATGACGGTTTAGTAAATTCGCAGGCTGCAGCAACCATGAAAATTAAGGTTGAAAATTTTTCGTGGAAGATGCAATGTCAGCTGTATAAAGATTTATCGTATCCAGTCATACTCGGTATTGATTTTCTGGAAAAGACACAGTGTTGTGTAGAAGTGAAAAATTAATGTTTCCTTTTTGGGGTTCCTCCTTAGTATCATGTTCCGTTAGCAAATAAGCCGTCGTTCTGCAGAAAAGTGCAGATGGTTTTATGTAAGGGAAGCAGTCGGAAGCAAAAATAGAGAAAATTAAAGCTAAGTTTGATGAGGAGGTTACGATTAAGGTGGGTCACTACATCGAAAACCCGATAGTGTTGAAATTGACAGATCACGAGCCGGGGTTTTCGGTTCCGTACCGACTGGCGGAATTAAAACCAAAAGTTATTATTGAAGAGTTGTACAGTGCGTACACAAACCAGTCATTTCTCATTCCGAAAAAAACAGCCAGGAAAATACCGTCTGATTAATGACTATAAGTTAGTCAATTAGAAAACTTATATTGATTGATACGCAATTCCAGTATTAGACACGGTATTTTAGTATTTGTGCAAGGCCAAATATTTCCCCATTTTGGACCTTAATTCTGCGTTTTTTAAATGTTAGCTGCACAAAAAATCCAGAAAACTTTTGGCGTTTTGTACCCCGTGGGGTCTTAATCAGTGGACACATTTGCCGATGGGGGTCACAACTGCGGCCCTCAAGCCACGTAGCGGGTTTCGTATCAAGTTTTAGGAAGATATTTTTCATGACTTTGTGTTCATGTATACTGATGATGTGTGCGTATACAGTAACACCTTGGAGAAGCACCTGAGTGTTAAAGGCTTTGCAGGAAGCTGGGTTGACAGCGAACCCTGACAAAATAAGCTGGGGCAGAACAGCATGTCAGGTGTCTAGGTTTCATAATTCCCGACGATCAATAGCGTACTGACCAAGAGAAAATTAGAGCAATTGTGAATATTCAAGTTCCTAAATAAATGAGAGGGGTTCGTCATTTTTTTAGACATGGCAGCTTTTTACGGGACATTTAAACCGAATTTTTCTAATATTACAGAGCCTTTAAATTTATTAAAGAGGAAAAACGCAGAGTTAACGCGGGATTACGACCAACAAAAAGCATTTCAGATGTTAACAGTTTTAACACAGCTGCCAGTTTTGTAATTGCCAAATTTTTTATGAGAAATTTTATATTCATTGCGACGCTAGTTCTGTTGCTTTAGGAGCGGTGCTCCGCCAGAAGAAAGGCGGTGATTTTGTTCCCGCGGAGTACGCTAGCAAACTTTTTACAGCTGCGGAGCGGAAGTACACCATCTACGAAAAAGAGTTTCTGGCTTGCATATGGGGGAATTGAGCATTTTTTAAAATTATTATTTAGACCACGCACCGTTCGAGTTGTTTACAGACAACCAAGCTGTAAGTCGGCTGTTGAGATCGAATATACCAACTGGACGGCTGGCGCNCCGTTCGAGTTGTTTACAGACAACCAAGCTGTAAGTCGGCTGTTGAGATCGAATATACCAACTGGACGGCTGGCGCGTTGGCTAGTAAGACTATCTCGCTTTAAATTTGATGTTCACCATATCAAGGGCAAATATAATTATGCAGCTGATGCGCTATCGCGTACGTTTTGCAACGATGAGTTTGAGGTGAATGTAGGTGATCCGAGTGACCCACAGAAAATTTATGTAATAAAAGAAATAGTGTCAGATGATTTCGAAACCACAGAATTTTTTTATACATTGCAAAAATTTTCCTGATGTTTTTGAAGACATTGAAGAACACCAGAAAAATGGCGTAGAATGACAGAAAATAATATCAGATCTAGCTCAGTCAAGTTACGTAGTTCATAAAGGGTTTTATTGGCAAATGGTCGAAAAATGGATATTTCATGTGTTTGTACCGGTTAATTGAAGACCGATGGTGCATAAGTATTACCACGAGACCTTTTTCGGACTTCATGCAGGCCGAAATAAAACCATTTCGAGTATAATTGAGATTTTTACGGGGAATGCAGTGCGTGCCAGCGAGGCAAACTGAAAAATTAAAAGCAGGAAGGAAAATATTCCTAGTCTCCCGCTAAGTTTATATGGTAAAGGGTGTAACTGGATGTTGTGGGTCCTTTACCGCGTAGTAAATGTGGTCACGTCTACGTGTTGTTTACGGTCCACAGTTTTTGCAAATTCCGTTTCTTTTTTCTGCTGCGGGCAATTAAAGCTGTTGAAATTTGTCACATAATTTTTTTTTTTATCATCTGTTTTTGCGTTTTCGGGACACTTGCGTTTGTGGTCACGTACAGTGCATCGTATTTTATGTCGCAAGAATTTAGCGACTCAATGTTCACGTGGGGATTGAAGTAAATAAATATGTCACCTTACTACCCGCAAGCAAACTTAGCGAAAATATTCAAACATAACATGTTTCCAGTTAGGAACACAGAAAGAGAGAGTGGGACGCCATTTTGTACAATCTTTTTTTGTGTTTTAACAACGTAATACATAGTGGCCACAAGCGAACTCGTTCTGAAGTCTTTTTCGGGAAGGCATATTTTACACCCCCTTTTAAATGCATGGTCATCGCAACCATAATATGTGGAAAATGTAGCTAACAAAGATAGGTTAAAATTGTGGGAAGAAGTTACGCAAAATTTACTTGTTCACCACAAGAAAATTACGTAGCGGCGATTTTATTATGGTTCAAAGGCATTTTATACGCTCTAAAATTGATTATTTTAGTTCAAATTTTGCGCCGCAGTATATCGGACCATTCAAAATTGTGCAATTTTTAACACCAGTTACTTTATATATTTCTGAGCTACAATTTCCTCATAAAGAGTTTGAAGTTCATAGAAGCCATGCCATAACATAATATGGTAAAGTGGATTAAAAGAGCCCTGCCCTTGCCCTATAACAAAAGGATTATTGTGTGTTATTTAATCCTAAATTAATTTATAAGTATATAAAGTATTTTATTTAATGTGTAAAGAAAATTTAAATGATTTTAATGAAAATATTACTTTTGAGCAATTTCAAGAATTATTAGTGTGAAATAATAATCGTTACGTAAAGGAAATATTTAAAGGAATGCGTAATTTAAGCCCGCAATGCCCAGGATTATATAAGCGTGTTGTGAAAAATCCAGTTCATATGAGCTGGTTTTATTTGCGTTGCCTTCGTGTGTTTGAGGAACCCAGAAAGTGAGTACAAGAGGAAAATAAGATCTACGAGGGAATATGAGTTCGGACTGCCGAACCGATAGAGACTAGGACTGTCCACCTGACATCGCCGTCTGCGGAACGCGGCCTGCCCATACTGANCGGACTGCCGAACCGATAGAGACTAGGACTGTCCACCTGACATCGCCGTCTGCGGAACGCGGCCTGCCCATACTGGCGCTTGAAGGCGGGGAGGAGATGTGACGGTGCTGGAACACCGTACATTCAGCATTAATATCAGCGCAGGAAATTGCACGTCCTAACACGGGGATAGATAGACGAGAGAGCTGAGGCTTACCGTGTTGGTGACCCGTTCGACGTAAGTCGTCGTGGACGTTGGTACCGACGCGGGTGCGTGGCTTGGCAGGCGAGCGCAGACTGTCGGCGTGGAGNCGGACTGCCGAACCGATAGAGACTAGGACTGTCCACCTGACATCGCCGTCTGCGGAACGCGGCCTGCCCATACTGACGCTTGAAGGCGGGGAGGAGTTGTGACGGTGCTGGAACACCGTACATTCAGCATTAATATCAGCGCAGGAAATTGCACGTCCTAACACGGGGATAGATAGACGAGAGAGCTGAGGCTTACCGTGTTGGTGACCCGTTCGACGTAAGTCGTCGTGGACGTTGGTACTGACGCGGGTGCGTGGCTTGGCAGGCGAGCGCAGACTGTCGGCGTGGAGGCTTGAAGCTGCCCCCACCCCTCACCCCGCCGAGGCCTCTCTCCTTCCTACGTGTATGGTTGGCGTCTAGCAACCGGCCGACTCTATCTTCGACGGCATCAAGATTTGAATGTTAGTGGACTCGAACCACAACGTAACCATCTGGGAATGTTCCTCACCACCCTTGTCAACGTATTTCCCCGACTATACAATTCGTATTGGGATAGAAAATGGTTAGATACCTCATAATGAGAACATTATAATTTGGCATAAAGCACATCTTTCCATGCTTGACGAGGGCATGTTATAGAGCATGTATAGGAAAAATTTTAAGATAGGATTTTTATTTACTCTGTAATTTTGCAATTTTATAATATTTGAACTGAGTTTGCATTGCTATGGGAGTCCATTATTAAAGGTTATTTCATTACAAACATTATAATTGTAACATATTTTAAAGCCTGTGTGGCTGTTTGTATTTTTATAATGCTTGTAATTTTTATATAGGCAGTTTATGAAAAAAACTTAATGAAAAACAACATATGCCCTTAGATAAAAGACAAGAAAACTAACAGTTTGTTGAATCATTTCTCACAATTTAGGGGTTTATTTATCTTGTATTCCAGTTCGTATTAGGGGATGGTTGAATTCTTACACTTTATTGCAACTGCGTTATTTGTTTGTCCTCTGCTATTTAAACTCTGCTGCTTAAAGGTTTTTTGGAAAGACTCACTTTGCTTAAATGAGTGGAATGGAAGAAACGGGAGTTGAAGGTCACTGTAATGGAGTGGTAGGGTTTCCTGCGGGTGCTTCCGCTCTGTGAACATTAATGGATAAAGCGTTGTTTTATTGGTGCATCTGTTTTCCGTAATTTGAGATATTTTTGGCTTAGTATCAAATGGTCAATCAAAATCCCAGGAAAAGTCCCAAAACATCATCATTCACATTGTCAAGTGCTTTTTCCAAATTCCTAATGTGAAGCGTGCTATCTGAATGAAGGTCTTTTAAGACTTGGTCTGATCTGCTGTGTTGAAGTTCCCATTTATGTGCCATAGCTTTCTTTTCAATGAAATTACTATATATATTGCTTATAATAGCACATTTACATTTTACAAATATCTTCAAATGTAGCCTTGAAATTTTATCCGTGTGTTATCTGGTAATTCTGAATCGGGCAAGTATTTATCGATAATTTTAAAACGGTGCTGCACTTATTGCGTCTTAATTATGCGATAAATGTGCAGAAATTACGCTTGTTCAATACCGTAATGTATACTGCCAGAGAGGTGTAGTTTTAGTTTCAAAATAAGTAAGTGTCCTTAAACAACTGAAATAAGATAGCAACCAGTTAACAAACGTGGCGTGTTTTTTCCGAGCCTTAACGTGTGCGGCTAACAGAAGGGAGCCGAGGGAAAATGTTAAGAGCACGACCTCGCGCTATGCAACCCACTTCCCTCCTGGGCCTCTGATGAAACCTTCAGGCCCACGGAAATAACCTCCAACCTTTCACGAGAATCTACCAATAATGATCTTTACTTTGCCGGGTGAAATGTCTGCTCTTCGTTTCCTCGCTTTAACCAGAACGTGGAAACGATCTTGAAACTAAAATAGATTACAAGACATCTGCATATTTCTCCCACAGCGCGCAACGCACGTTACTAAAATTCGTCGCGTTAATTAATGTTCGTCCTTAATTCTTAGCAGAGAGGTCGGGGAACTTCTGTGCGAAGTTACTACCGTACGAGCGAAGCGAGCCGCTCATTCGGGAACTTCTGGTATCTCTAATTTAAGGGTAATCGAAAATGTCAAACTGGGTTATTCTACGAGGTTCAAACCCTTGAAGTCATTTTCCACAAAATTAAGTTTTGTTGCACTTTAAACATAGGCGTGGCTTGATTTACCCAACAACGAAGCGTTAAGTCAATATATTTAGTATCTTTAAATGTTCATTAATCATTTTTGGCACGTTGAATATGTCTTAAAATATATTTTCATTTCATAAAAATATATTTTATAAGAAACGAAAATGTAAGTCANTGGCACGTTGAATATGTCTTAAAATATATTTTCATTTCATAAAAATATATTTTATAAGAAACGAAAATGTAAGTCACTCAGCAGTTTTAACTTTTCTGTCCTCCGTAATTAGATAAAGCTAATATTATTAATTTTGCCTTGTTGATTCAGGTCTTGGGAATGAAAATATGAAATAAATGAAAACAATATTCGGTAAATAGCATGAGGTTATCACTTCCTTTGCAATTTGAAGGTTTATGCCACTGATAGAGTATCTTAAATTATTTAAATTTGGGTAAAATTATTTTTAGTATGCGATAGCACTTGAATTTCTAACAATAAGACTTAAAAATAAAAAAACTGATCTATTCCAACATTCCTTGGCATTAATAACTGTTNACTTGAATTTCTAACAATAAGACTTAAAAATAAAAAAACTGATCTATTCCAACATTCCTTGGCATTAATAACTGTTGACAAGCTGAAGATGAGCATGTCTGTGGTCTAGTCTTTATGCAACCGAATATTCAATGACATTCCAAATGTACGGGATAATGGTATAGACCCACCGCTTGCCCAGTGAAATGCAATAACTTGCCGTGGCATCGATTCAACTACAGGACGACACGCTCGTGGTGAGATAATGACCCATGCCGTCTGGACAGCTGTCCACAGCTCTGAGTTGTTTGTAGATNAGGACGACACGCTCGTGGTGAGATAATGACCCATGCCGTCTGGACAGCTGTCCACAGCTCTGAGTTGTTTGTAGATGCAGGATCTTGGGTGCGCGTGAACTTCCCCACCACGTCCTGTAAATGCTCGATGGGGTTCGTGTCGGGGGAACGAGGAGGCCAGATCAGTCGTCGCAACTCTCCTGAATGATCCTGGAACAAATTCTTGACTATAATCTATTCGCTGTTTCTTTACACTTTTTTTTTNGTCGCAACTCTCCTGAATGATCCTGGAACAAATTCTTGACTATAATCTATTCGCTGTTTCTTTACACTTTTTTTTTTAACAAACCTTTGAAAAACCACCCCATGTATGACGTGTTTAGTTATTTCCTAAATATGCCATGTATCACAAGCGTTTTGTAGGCTCTGTTAACATGAAAGTATCTTATTTTTCGTTAAATTGAAGTTTTACCCGTCTTTTTTTTATAACTTATAATATCTCATTTAAAATAAATGTGAATAAAAACAGTGAGAGAACATGTGTGTTGGTAGCGCCTGGTGAGAAGTGGTTCTCATGCAAAATATCATTACAAATTAGTGCGTACGAATTCGGTACGTTGTCCTTTGGTGTAATTTTCTAGACTTAATTAACCTTAGCTTGCNGGAGGGGGGTACGTGAAGCTCATGAAGAGCCCATGATCAGCACACGCAGGACAACGGTGGCTGAGCGGCTAGATTGCTCGCCTCCGAGCAAGGCGAACCGGGTTCGATCACCGGCCGGTTCGCTCCGGATTTTCGCAAATGGGAATCGTGCCAGACGATGCCACTGATTGGCAGGTTTCCTCGGGGATCTCCCGTTTACCCCGCCCCTTCATTCCGGTGCTGCTCCATACTCACCTCGCTTTCACCCTCATCGGCTCTCAAGACCTCGATGTTCAGAGCCGCCCAAATATCTTCGCTCATTCACCAGCGCATCTCACTCACGCGATGTTAGAGCACAGCTGATAGAGGTCTAGGCACTTTCAAAACGTAACAGTACGATGGCGCCACCGACTATTACATTTACATACTGCTATCCCATGCCTTTTGGCATGTGTGTGTGCAACAAACATAGATAACAAGTAGTTTCTTGGTTTCCGGCCTGGCCAAAACGTGACTGCTCCACGGAAACCGATATAACAATCTTGAAAGTAACAGTGAACGCCTGCATCCTTCTTTAAGCGACACTTATTTTTATTATAGTATATGCACGGTTTCTTCACACTTTTTTTAATGTAACCTTTGAAAAATCACCCCATGGACGATGTGTTTTGTTATTTCCTAAAGATGCTATGTATCACAAGCGTTTAATACTTCTGTTAACACAAAAGTAGGCCTACCTTATTCGTGGTTAAACAGAACTTCTTTTATACNTCACAAGCGTTTAATACTTCTGTTAACACAAAAGTAGGCCTACCTTATTCGTGGTTAAACAGAACTTCTTTTATAGAAATTGTATTTCATATATAATTAATGCAAATAAATATTATTGGGAAAGCATGTGTGTTGGTAATAACTAGTAAGAAATAGTTATTATGCAAAATATTATTACACTGAGTCCGCAGGAATTTGGCGCGTTGTCCCTTTGGTGTNCTAGTAAGAAATAGTTATTATGCAAAATATTATTACACTGAGTCCGCAGGAATTTGGCGCGTTGTCCCTTTGGTGTAATATTCTAGACTCGGTTTTCATGAGACGGCGGAATATCCTGGAAGTAGAACTTTAGCAGGGCTTTATAAAACTATGAAGTAACCATGAATGGCCTATATACTCACACTTAACATAAAATTAGTGAATATATAACTGCCAATTTACAGCAGGTTCTGTCTGACTACCGTATTATCGCGTTCATCATCCGAGAAAAATTTAAGTACATATTTTTTATTGCAAAAGAAATACAAGCAAAAGACATCTAGTTATGCAAAAGTTTTTTCTTCATATTACTCGTGCTACTGTTGAAATAATATAAACATACTTAACACTTATAGTTATATTTTCGTTATGATTATATTAAATTATAAAATTTATAAACAACTACAGCCGAAACAACTTTTAATTATCTTTGATTTCAATTAATATTTGCATTGAATAGGATATTAAAACAAAGTAAAGGTTCATTCATGTTAAGTCACCATTCTTTCATTAGCTTAATAGAAAAAATATTAAAAATTTATAATACTACCACTGCCATCTAACAATGTTAAATTCAGTACCAATTGCCCAAGTGTTGGTTGCACTTGCGCATAGCACATTTTAATTCAAAATAAGAATTTTTTAGTACTGTGCGTACTTGAGAATGCTATAGTAATTGGTGTCATAATATTAAATTAGTGCTTTATTAAATTGTAATCTTTAGACATTCTCTCATATATTTACATAAGGAAACTAATATCTCATACATTTTGCATAAAACATTTTATACCTCAGAGGAATGTCAAAATATGAATTAATTTTAAATGTTTTTTTCGAAGGAAGGGCTAATCTAATTCATGTTTCCAATTTCATACCTAAATTGAAAAGTAACAAGCCAGATATTTTACACTTAGTTGAATTTGTCTGTCTCAAGTTTGGTAACAGTAAAATTCATAACGGCGGCTGTTTCTCGTTCATCCCATACAGTAAAAAAGCAGTTAAATAATTCAACCACAGTTTCAATTTCCGCGCTTAAAATAATGAACTTGCCTGTCTATTGATTTTTNAAAAGCAGTTAAATAATTCAACCACAGTTTCAATTTCCGCGCTTAAAATAATGAACTTGCCTGTCTATTGATTTTTGGTGTCAGCAGAATGCACGTTCATGGCGTTTGGTGCCTGGAATTTACCACGTGTAATCACACTAATCACTCGATTGCTTGTTGCATAACGTTCCAGGGAAATTAAAGGCGGTTAGGTAGGACTTTTCTGTTGAAGAGCNAAAAGCAGTTAAATAATTCAACCACAGTTTCAATTTCCGCGCTTAAAATAATGAACTTGCCTGTCTATTGATTTTGGTGTCAGCAGAATGCACGTTCATTGCGTTTGGTGCCTGGAATTTACCACGTGTAATCACATTAATCACTCGATTGCTTGTTGCATAACGTTCCAGGGAAATTAAAGGCGGTTAGGTAGGACTTTTCTGTTGAAGAGCCAAGAATTTTTTTTCCAGATTTCAAGGATATTTTATTGTTTCGTGTCACGATATCAGTGGTAACTAGATCAAATACCAAATCATTTGAAAAAAAAAATGACAATCGTTATGTTTTCTTGCGTATATGTTATAATTTTAACCTAAAATCTCTATTCGTATACATTTAAAAAAAGTTGTGGAAACACAAATTTTGTTTCGGATAATTTCGAAGGAGTGGCATGTTGTGTTGAGGGTTTAACTTCTGGCTATATTAAATTTAAATTTTATCTCAAAAGTTAAAACTGAAATACGTATGAACCACATAACTAATTTTCAAGTAAGAATGTTAATTTTTATAACATGGTCAATTATTCTTAGCTGTATCCTAACGTACCAATTTTGTTAAATTTCGAGTTTGTACAAAAAAATATATACAATCATAATTTCTGTACTCATTCAATTTATTTTCAAAAGTCATTTTCCTCCATTATCATAGCTTTTTAAGATTATTATTTCACATCACAAATAAAAAAGGACGTGATGTCCTTAAACTGTTAAAAAAATAATTTTAGACTCCTAAACGCACTTACGGGGCCCGCCTATTTAGAGCTGTAATTTGCGTTTGAGGCCGAGAAGCGCAAGTTTGATAAAGGTGACACTGCCAAGCGCATCAAGTGCGCCATCGCCGCTACGCACAAGGCTTGAAACTGGAGTGCAGTGTTCTCTTCGTACTGCTACATGTAGGCTACCTACGGAACTTTAAGTGGTGGTGCTATATTAGTGGAAAGTCTGTAGGAAAGTTCAATACAAGCTACTATAGTAGTTTCGTTCTTGTCTGAGCAGTTTTTTTTTAAGATAAGACAATCTGAAAAAAACTATTTTAGAAGATGTTGGAGGGCTTCAAAATATTTTTTACAGCATGCGTATTATTTTTAAAGTAACATTCCGTCAACGTCTGGAGTATGTATCTTTTAGTAGGTAAATATAATGGAGACACTGTTTCATAAAAAAAAATCCTATTTAAAACATGCCGCAATGCAGTTTATGCACCAAGTAGGCGGACTCATTAAGATGTACACCTTTCCCTNTAATGCAGTTTATGCACCAAGTAGGTGTATTATTTTTAAAGTAACATTCCGTCAACGTCTGGAGTATGTACCTTTTAGTAGGTAAATA
This sequence comes from Clitarchus hookeri, assembly GCA_002778355.1. Lineage (NCBI taxonomy): Eukaryota > Metazoa > Arthropoda > Insecta > Phasmatodea > Phasmatidae > Clitarchus > Clitarchus hookeri. Next base: position 228,272 of record NQII01002954.1, read on the forward strand.
TAATGGAGACACTGTTTCATAAAAAAAAATCCTATTTAAAACATGCCGCAATGCAGTTTATGCACCAAGTAGGCGGACTCATTAAGATGTACACCTTTCCCTAGAGTAGAGATAAGAACTCAAAATCAAAATATTATAAAAAATTTAAAACAACTATATGTCTCGCCTTTGAAAACTGCCAAAGAACACAAACAAATATTTAGGTTGTTAAATTTGTCCAACTTGTAACGTTTAATTACACCTTAGTGAAAAATTTTCAGTTATTACCCCAAAACTACAGTAACGGCACGGAAACCAAAAATGTTTGGGTAAATAGGACACCTGTCTTTAATATCCTGTGTTCGAATATCCAATAACTACTCCGTTGGGAACATATTTATACCGGATGTCCCAAATTAATGTTTACACTCTTTGTACTTCAACAATAGGGAAGTTATTAAAGAAAATGTGATGGTACTGCGCATATATTTTACACTACGAGGAAAACAGTGTGTGCGAGCGCGTGTATAGTCGGTTCACGACCTATGAACCTATGAACCTATGAAAAAACACCCTTACCGTTAGCGACATGCATATAACATCACAATCAGCGGCGAGCGCGGATACAGTTATGCCGTTAGGTTGCCAGCACAAAGTTTTAACGTAATTGTTAATTTATCGCTTACAAATGGTTGTCGAAAAGACTTGTATCTTATTATGCCAATTCTNCCTATGAAAAAACACCCTTACCGTTAGCGACATGCATATAACATCACAATCAGCGGCGAGCGCGGATACAGTTATGCCGTTAGGTTGCCAGCACAAAGTTTTAACGTAATTGTTAATTTATAGCTTACAAATGGGTGTCGAAAAGACTTGTATCTTATTATGCCAATTCTTCATGACGTGATGCTAACGTATTTCGATTTCAACGTTTCTTGTATAGTCACATGATCACGCCCAAGGTGAAAGTAACGCGGCCATTTGTTTACTAACCTTCGTTCCTTGTGTTGTTGACACACATGCCAGAGAATTTGTGCGATTATCTTGTTTAACCTATAATAATTCATTTATTTTTCTTGTTTTGCTAATATCCGCTCTTTATTATTTGGTTTTTAATAATGTATGATTTTAATTTGTGCTCACTTTCTCGTTGTACTNTTCTTCATGACGTGATGCTAACGTATTAAGATTTCAACGTTTCTTGTATAGTCACATGATCACGCCCAAGGTGAAAGTAACGCGGCCATTTGTTTACTAACCTTCGTTCCTTGTGTTGTTGACACACGTGCCAGAGAATTTGTGCGATTATCTTGTTTAACCTATAATAATTCATTTATTTTTCTTGTTTTGCTAATATCCGCTCTTTATTATTTGGTTTTTAATAATGTATGATTTTAATTTGTGCTCACTTTCTCGTTGTACTTTTTTGTGTGTTTCGTGCACGTGTCTTTCCTTTGCCACTCTATTCTAACGTTGCAGTATTTGCACATAAGAATTGTTTTCACATTGTCGAAGACGTAGAATCTTTCACTCGCTAACTCTGCCATCCTGTCGAAAACCGTCACAACCCTTTTTAAATAACGTTTTGCAATTGCGCGAAACATCCGACTTAGTATATCACCACGCCATTTTAACGTCTGTAGCAATTTCGATCAATACTGAAGATCTTGCCTTCGATGAACGGGAATTTATCGAAATTCACGAACAATCGATTGTAAATAGACAACTATCGATTCATAAAAATACTAGCATTTTGGGTTTATAGAATGAAATGTTTTTCGCTGGCATCGCATATTCTTTTGTGTGAAATTCTCANACGTTGCAGTATTTGCACATAAGAATTGTTTTCACATTGTCGAAGATGTAGAATCTTTCACTCGCAAACTCTGCCATCCTGTCGAAAACCGTCACAACAATTTTTATATAACGTTTTGCAATTGCGCGAAACATCCGACTTAGTATACCACCACGCCATTTTAACGTCTGTAGCAATTTCGATCAATACTGAAGATCTTGCCTTCGATGAACGGGAATTTATCGAAAGTCACGAACAATCGATTGTAAATAGACAACTATCGATTCATAAAAATACTAGCATCTTGGGTTTATAGAATGAAATGTATTTCGCTGGCATCGCATATTCTTTTGTGTGAAATTCTCAAGATTAAAAACTTTACGCTTGTGGAATATCCATTAATAATATATACATGACTTTTATAATAGGTATGTGCATATACGAACAAGTGTTACACACACACACACACACACAGTGGAATGTAAACATTTCATGTAAACATTGCCATGTGACTGCCACATGGCAATGTTTGTTTACCTTTGGCGGAAGGATACGAAATGGGTTTAAAAGTAGATCTTTAGTAGGGCTTCAAGAAAGTCTCTTCCAGTCGTGAACCGACTGTAGTCATTCTGCTGTTGTCAGTTCTTTGCAGTCACGGGCCGCAGCACTATACTATTGTAGAGGAAATGGCGGAGGTGACAAGGTTTTCTTTCGAGTGATATAAGTGGATTTTAAAGTGTTATTAGAAATGCGAGAACATGATTTCGGCGCAGAGACGATGGATGCCATAATTCTATACTGCGCCATCGTCAAGTGTCACTATAGCACGATTATGTGACATGTTTGAGAGGGACGGAACTGTGTGTGATTTGAAGAAAGGATGGTGCGGCAGGAAGGGAACAGCAACGGACGAAGGAAGTTGTGGGGGCTGTGTTGCACACGTTCCCCGCAAAGCCTTAATTCCGCATTAGGCTGGCCATTCACTGGAACCGACTTCGACCTACCTAAGGCTTGTTCTTCAACGGCTGTGCACGGCCGAACACGGCCGAACACGACCGAACACAGCCGAACACGGTCTGATCCCATCGAGGTGGGATTTTACGGTCTCGTTCGGCCGAACAGTGTGCTTTGTGTATTCAGGTCAATAAGTGACCTCTAAAATATAGTGTTTATTTTACCTATGTACATTCTGAAGAAATAGCAACTGAAGCAGACGTTGTCCTATTTTAACACGTGGGTTTCTTTGTGTAGTAATTTTGCCATGGACGGCGAGAAACGTATTAGTTTAGTGCAAGAACACCTCCCCTTGTGGTATATAAGTTACAAAAATTTCCACCGTCGAAACGTACTAAGCAAACTATGGACAACAGTAGTTGAAGAAATGGATACTCAAGGTAAGTTAATGAAATGATTTTAAAATTGATGTAACTTAACGTTATTATTATTACAATAAAACAAACGTTACAACATCTCCATTACATTATTGCTCAAAAATGGCAGACGTAATATTCAATTCAATGCACAAACCACGCAATTGACATAAACTAAGCTATAGTTAGTAGGTACGAGCTATGGGCGTACAATTTGAACATTATATGCATATAATGTAGTCACGTATTCACTACTTCTGTACAAAATAACGTTTTGAGCTTTTTTCTGATAGCATATACGTTATTGACACCCCTGTTTTCGCCAAAACAAGCAAATCTTTTTTCCGATTGACGATGTGTTGGCTGATCAACAAAGGAAGCCACGAGCTGTGCCGGTACCCCTTCTCTGTCAGAATGTGCTGCCCTCAAGCAAAACAGCGATTATCAGTTTTGATAAGTGTGCTTCCTTTTTTATTGAAGGTTCCTAATTACAGGAAATTAGCTGTCAGAAATAACCTCCAACAAGTACTCATCGAGGAGGAAGAAATAACTAGCCAGCCACCACAATATTCACCATCAGGACATTCGACAGTGACACCCCTATCATCTTTCATCTCTCCCTAATCACTTGGGTATCATCAACAACAGAACACTGTTCAACTTCCGGGAAATCCTCTGTCAGAACAACAAATGGACTCTGTACAACGTTATTTTTCAAGCTTTCCCGATAATGAGTAGACCATGCCATGATATCCTCTGATTACATATCATTATGTACTTTTGTATTTATATTATTATGATTCACTAAACAGGAAATGATAAAATTATGCGCAGAAGTAGAAAATGAGTTGGGCGAGTCGGAAGAGTCCATTGTTGCTGCACGAAGGGGTGGGGTTGTTCAGTCCAATAGTGACAGCCGCCGCGTACAGTTAGGCGAGAGCTGCTTCGCATGCACATATTACCTGTCTAAAAAACGTTAGCCGCGCAGCGCAGTATTTAACAGCGCGGTAGTAGAGAGCGATATTATCAGTTTGGTCTGTACAGCGTTAGCGGTGTCCCGTGGTTTCTCTCGCTCCAGTAGCATATGATCGGCAGAACCCTCCCCCACACTGCCACCCCTACCTTGCCACCCTCAGAGCTGCGCAAATATATATATATATATATATTTTTTATTAATTTGAACTTTACTATACAAGCTGTGAGTGAGCCATATGTCAGTAAATCAAATGTCCATCATATTTTAAAGAAAATTTAATGGAGGCCCTACATTCCCAGGTAACTTCATGCTAAAAACCCAAATAGGCTCGTCAGATTTTGCGAGTGGGTTGTAAACATGTGTAACGACAAAGAAACATTTTACTGGCGTGATTGTTTGGCACGAAGAGGCAATCTTTCAGTTGAATGGAGCTGTCAACCGCCACAACTGTTTGTACTGGGCCGATGGAAATCCCCAAATAGTGGTAGAGCAGGTAGTTAATCTTCATGGGTTAACAGTGTGGTGCGGCGTGTCTGCCAGAGGACTTATTGGACATTAATTTTTTTACGGAACGGTGACAGGTGATCGTTACTGTACCATGTTGAAGAAAACCATCGTGCCAGCTGTTCGCCGTCTCTACCCAGATGACAAGTGCTTTTTCTCCAGCAGGGCGGTTGCACCGCCACATTACTATCGAGACGTACGGACGCACCTGGATGGAACACTTGTTGGGTGGTGGTGGATATACCGACGAGGAAGCGTGGAGTATTGACCCAGCTCTCCAGATTCAACGCCGTTAGATTTTTATCTGCGGGGAATTCTGAAGAACACTGTGCACGCCACGGAGCCACGGACACTGGGTGCCATGAAAGACCCGATTGTGACTGTCTGTGAATCCACTCCCATGGAAACCGTAGCTACTGTTTGTCGTTCTGTTACAGCGTTGCAGACGATATCTTGCTGCTCAATGCGAACATTTTGAACATCTGTAACTTGTATTAACAATTACACACACCCAACGTTTACCTTATAGCGTTAAATATGAGCAGTCTCATTAGATTGGCTTTAATCGTTTCTCTATTATTTCTGTTTCAAAGAGTGTAAACATAAATTTGTAACATCCTGTATTGTAGAACATGAATTTTAGGAGATCAGCCTGATTACTCTACCCGCGCACTGGTAACAAAGATGTTTGGGCTCTTTGTAGTGCATGTTTCGGAATTAAAATTTGTGCCCTGACAAAAGAACATATTTTCAAGCAATAACCATTGACGCATGCACACTGATAAAGGTGAAGACAAAGGATATAGAATTCCTGAGAAGACATGATAAATGTGAGACGAAACTGCATTTCGTAGCTCCAGCGATCCGACATGCAGTATATTTTTGCAGATGTGCTCTTTGCAATGTTACTATTTCCACGTCATCTGAAGGCGTTTCTTTTCTGAAAATGTTATGACGGTATGAACAACACAATGAGTCCTTACGTATAGGCGTGGGTACTGAAGCAGTTGTCGACGGCACCGCGAACTCTCTTTCACGCTCATTCTTCATCTTACAGTGAGGTATTCACTTCCTTTTAGAACTTACTCGTGTGTGGAGTCATAGAAAACTAGTTTTTTTTTTNGTAAACATAAATTTGGAACATCCTGTATTGTAGAACATGAATTTTAGGAGATCAGCCTGATTACTCTACCCGCGCACTGGTAACAAAGATGTTTGGGCTCTTTGCAGTGCATGTTTCGGAATTAAAATTTTTGCCCTGACAAAAGAACATATTTTCAAGCAATAACCATTGACGCATGCACGCTGATAAAGGTGAAGACAAAGGATATAGAATTCCTGAGAAGACATGATACATGTGAGACGAAACTGCATTTCGTAGCTCCAGCGATCCGACATGCAGTATATTTTTGCAGATGTGCTCTTTGCAATGTTACTATTTCCACGTCATCTGAAGGCGTTTCTTTTCTGAAAATGTTATGACGGTATGAACAACACAATGAGTCCTTACGTATAGGCGTGGGTACTGAAGCAGTTGTCGACGGCACCGCGAACTCTCTTTCACGCTCATTCTTCATCTTACAGTGAGGTATTCACTTCCTTTTAGAACTTACTCGTGTGTGGAGTCATAGAAAACTAGTTTTTTTTTTTACATTGATTACACTGAATATAAATTTTCTTGTTGACACTGCAGTGAAGCCTTCACAAGACTGTTTTTTTTTTGAATCGCTAGATATTTAACAAGTTTTAAATCGGTAAGCCATATTCCAAGAAAAATTACCCCACGTACGACGTGTTTTGTTTTTTTCCTAAAATATGTCATGAATCAAAACCGTTTTATATTTATGTTTACATTAAAGTACCTTATTTTTAGTTAAATTTAAACTTTACTTACATTTTACTTATCAATTACAATATTACTAAAAGTTAAATTTAACTAAAAATTAGATAGTTTTTTTTGTAAAGAGAAATATAAAATGTTTGTGACACATGACATGTTTAAGGAAATAACTAAACACGTTTTACACGGGGTAATTTTTCAAAGCTATAGATAGTGGGACTCCGAGAGGGTGGCACACTCTAGCTCAGATTTGAGAACGGTTGTTACAAACACTTTTATAGTCAGCTTTAAACTACGTAAAACCAAAATCGTGACTATGACATGGTTATTTTCAACTACGCAAAACTCTAAACTCTATTAAAATTTTCCATTTTACCAAGTAAAATAATACATAGAGGCAATAGATATTGCTCCTTGAGCCACATGCGACTTGTAGGTTTTGTACGGAACGGCCTATGTTCAGACGGTGAGAATGGCTTAGCAGTAAATGCAGATGTAATGCAGGCAAGAGCAGTGGGGTTATATAATTTCCGGGAAGAATTTGTTTTCACCTACAAAGAGTGACAAAGAAGAAATAAAATTACAAGTGTTCGTGGTGGCAATGTTTGTGATGACTGCCGTGATGGCGGCTGCAGTTCCCAGTTTCCCTCGGCACGTCGAATTGCTGCGCATTTTCCTAAGATTGTGTCATTTGGCTACCACTTCGTCGGAATTGCTTTCATGATTCGTCGCACAGTTGCAGTGAGAAATAACAATCCGGAACGCGCACGCTTCCGTAATAACACCGAACGTTCCAGTTCCAGTTGAAGGGGATCAGTTTGCTGCGATAACGACACAGAAGTTTCTACGTTGGACAAAGGGTTAGCGTGTTTGTTGCTCTTAGCCAGTTAAGAAAAACANGCGATAACGACACAGAAGTTTCTACGTTGGACAAAGGGTTAGCGTGTTTGTTGCTCTTAGCCAGTTAAGAAAAACATTAGTTGAACGCATTGGGAAACTTACACTTTGAAATTAGTTCCAAGTTCATGTTCGTCGTAAATATGAACAGGAAAATAGGATCTTATGCCCATTTTAACGGGATTGTGATATCTGTAAAGGGCGCAAGATAAAACTGTAATTTATTTTCAAGGAGAGGCAGAGAATTAGATGGAAAGCTTGTGATTAGGCGATGGCCAATGAGTAAACAGGACAATAATGTAAAGTTAGGCAACCAAGTGGAGTGATTTGGGCGGCTCTTAAAGACAAGGTCTTGAGTGAAACGAGGTGATTATGGAGCAAAGCCGGAATGCAAGGCCGGGGGAAACGGGAGATCCCCGAGAAAACTCGCCCACCAGCGGCATCGTTCAGCACGATTCCCACATGCAAAAATCCGGGAGTGACCCCGTCGGAAATCTAACCCGGTTCGCCTAAGTGCGTGATGGTCCTTTCGGTGCTAGTCTTTTGAGCTGTGAAAGGTGACCAATAAGTCATTATATCCACGACAGGGGAACCATGTTTCGCCATTTAAATAGTGTAAGCCTCACAGGCTCATAGCGAGAGCGTCTTGCCAGACACTTTCCAATTGCATCTGCATATTTCCATATTTTATTCCAGCATATACATTTTTAATTTAAAAAAAATTATAACATTCTTTTAGATTGGTTTGTTGAAGTCTTTTTGTCTGTGGAGCTTATTTAAGAAATATATACTGACATGAATTAAATAGTTGATAACGACTGGTATTTTTAATATTCAGTAACCGATATAAAGAGAGTTTAACTGATATCTTTCTCGTGTGATATAAAGAGCGTTTAACCGATATAACAGCGATTAAAGGAATACTTTTGGTCAATCTTGCGAACATTTGTCTACAATTACAGTTTATTCAGCATCGGATTTGTAAGCTATTAGCTTTGTAATGAATNTCAATCTTGCGAACATTTGTCTACAATTACAGTTTATTCAGCATCGGATTTGTAAGCTATTAGCTTTGTAATGAACGTTTACAAAACACGAAGGCAAAATTTGACACCTCAAAATAAGGAGAGCAAACACTTTAAAATAAAGACGAAGAAGTACTTTGTTACACAACGTGAGCACGTTCTGCGTTGCAAAAATGAGAATGTGTGGTAATAAATTGTGACAATCAAGAAAGCAAAGGTGTCGAATGTGTTAACCACGAACGTCATACAAAAATTGGGTTTGTGAAGCTATTACATGAAATAAGAAATTCTGCATTACGTTAATGATTCGTGGAAAATAATGAAACATTACGTTTCGATCCACAATAACGTTGTTTCTACTGCCTAAATAATAGATATTTCAAGAAAATCCCATGCATGGGGTCAACNGTTTCGATCCACAATAACGTTGTTTCTACTGCCTAAATAATAGATATTTCAAGAAAATCCCATGCATGCGGTCAACATTGAAGAACTGTGCGATTCGATGAAAAGACTCAGGAACCAAACTGTTCTTATTAGATATGTGTTGTTATTTTGTACATTAGTGGCAAGGAAATGTGCTGACAATTCGATGTAATTTTGTTCACTGCATTGCATTTCATTACATTCCCATTTAATTCAATTAAGCAATTTTCGTTACAATTTAATTAATTATAAGTTCATCAAATTTAGTACATTTTAGTAAATTTCAACCATTACAGTCTATTTAACAACATTATTTTTATAACCACAGTTAGATCCCGCTTCAAAAACAAGTTTCACATCAAGTGCTCACAATAATAAACTCCCAGTAATTGAGGTGGTATATCAATGACTTGTGAAGGACATATGCGATTTCTCGCACCTTCTGACAGGTAGGCCTAACCACGATCTCGGCTGCCAGGATGTACCTCGATTTGAATTACTTTATAGTGCACATACGACTTGATAAGCTCCACAAACACAAGTTAACTGTATTTTTTAAATTTATTTTCGAGTCAGAAACATGATTGAAACACAGTTACAACAATTCTGAATTAATTCTGTATAAATGTTAAGGGAATAAGTTGGCAATGTAACAGAGGCACCTCTTCCTATCTGCACGGCAGGAAATATTGTATTAAGGGCGCGATACATGAATTTTGTTTAAAACTTTTTAGCGCACCGCCAGATTCCAAACACATACGTCGCCTTAAATCCTCGAGAAAGTCTGGTAACGTCGAAGTCAGGAACTGGCAGCGCGTGTGAAGCCTTTCATTTGTTGCGGCGGCAGGCACGTGCGAGTGAGATGCCATCCACACTTTCCGCCTAGTCGTTCACCGTTCGTGACAGTTGGCCACGGAGGTTCGCATGTGATTATCGCCACCGTCAAAATTCATATCTGTCGTGTGTGAATATCACCTCGTGCGTTAGCTGTACTTGTGCTTGGAAAGCCGGGAATCATTTTGCAGCGATGCAGAAACCACTGGGACAAATTACGCTGAGACACGCAATCTCCTTTCCCTAGTGCCTGTGTCTTTCGCGTAAGAAACGGGCGTTTCTCAGGCGTGGCAAGCCTTGCTGTGGCGAGTGAAACGTCCGTCTGGACGCATTATACCGTAGTAGAGTACCGACTTTTCGACATTTGGAGTACGAACATTCCTCGGGTGGCCCGATTCACTTCGTTTGGGAATCAAGTCTTAGTCGCGTACCGCTCCTGCAGGATATCTGTTTGCAGGACTGCTGCTCATGTGTCGCTTTCACACTTCACAGTGCAACGGGAGGACCATGTTTCCTCCTTCTGCTTGAGTTTAACGTACCATAATGACATTAATGAATACGCAGTGCGGTGATGTCTTGTAATAAGGCTATTCCTGCCGCCAGAAGTTCTCTCGGTGAGAAGGTAGGCCTGAGTGGGAGATATGTGGACGGCGCTATCTGTTGGATATCGAGCACCGTCAGAGCACTGACGTATAGGAATGATGCGAGGAATGGGAGTACCCTGAAAAAACCCACCGGCTAACGGCAGCATTCGCCACATTTTCCGCATGCGAAAATACGTCTGAAATCCCGCCAGGAATCAAATCTGGTTCGTCGCTGTTGGAAAAGAGAAGTTTCAACAACAAAGACATTGCAACCCCAGAGGGAGATGAGATCATTATCTGAGCAATGCATAGTGGTTGTAGAGTTCCCTTTAAAAAAAAAAAAATCTCCTCTGCGTCTTTTTATAGGCGAAGGTAATTATGGGATACGCACTAACTGGCTTGTTTGTTAATTAAGGGTCACTGTGTCGAAAACAAAGCGAAAAACTTAGTTGAACCAACAGTCACTTTGTTATGAATTGCGGCTCTGAGTTTCATAACTTTCTGCAGAGAATTTTAAAATACTTACTGTAAAATATTTAATTCTACGAACTATTGTGTTAAACTCCTATATACAAATTGACGGGAAAGGGGAACATAATATTTTTACATCCTTTATTATCCCAGTTTTAAATATTGCTTTACACAATCTCATCTTGTAATATATTTTAGTAATATTGTATTATATAAATTAATATTGACTATTTGTTTCAAAGTCTTCTGCTGTTCTTAGATTTTGAGGTGGACCAAGGATTGCATAAAGTTTTACTCTTTGTTAGTTTTAAGCCATTTGAACATTTTTTCTCGTACTCTGAAAGGATATACAAATCCAAATATCTTGAATGTGGTAGTTAAGAAGTAGAGAAGTTTTTAAGGTCTCAAAGTCAAAGTATTTCAAAAAAGGTTAAACACTTTTGTTATATTAAAATATATAACTTTTTACTATATATATATATATATATATATATATATATATCATTAAATGTTTTTTTCCAAACTATTAACAGTTTTTCGATAACCAGTAAAATTTTTTCACACAAAACACATTCTGGAAGACACATATTATAAAAATTAATTGTGCCAAGTTGGAGTATATTAAAAAACTTTTCGGTAATCTATTAATTGTTCTCTTACTTATTACAACATAAAATCTACTACTGTAGTTACTAATAAAATATTTTGTATTAAAAATTTATCTAAACGTAATAAAACTATTTGGTAGCATTTAATTAACTATGATATGGTGTATGACTGATAACATAATTTTACTCAGTGCAACATTATCGTAAATTTTCATTATAGAACGAATATACTCGTATTTTGAATTATTTTGTCATCAAATACTACTACTTCTAGAAAGAAAATTTTATTTAACAGTTTTCTTTGACAAAATTACTTGAAGAAGCAATTTTCCATAGAAGAAAAAAAGACAACAGCTTTTACACGCTTATTGATCATGGACTGTGGACGAGAAAGAGAAAGAATTTGTGTAAAACCCCGAATATATGAGTAATCACTAGTTAAATGTTTCTTGCAAATTTTTGCCTATATTAATTATTTTCCAGGCTCTGTTGAACTTTACTGTGCCAGTTTATATCCTCAGTAAAAGCGAATGAACGATAATGTAATATGTGTATATAATATAGTATACACTGGAGAGCCAAAAAAAAACTGGTATAGGCGTGCGTATGCAAATAACAGAGGTATGGAANCAGCCAAAAAAAAACTAGTATAGGCGTGCGTATGCAAATAACAGAGGTATGGAACCAGAGTAACGCGATGCGGTCGGCAGCTAGATCGGTTACTGCTGCTACAATGGTAGATGATCAAGATTTAAGTGCGTTTGAACGTAGTGTTATAGTCAGCGCACGAGAGATGGGACATAGCATCTCCGAGGTAGCGATAAACGTTGGATTTTTGCGTACGACCATTTCACGAGTGTACCGTGAATATTGGGAATCCGGTAAAACATCAAATCTTCGACATCACTGCGGCCGGACAAAGATCGTGAAAGAACGGGACAAACAACGACTGACGAGAATCATTAAACGTGACAGACGTGCAACCCTTTCTCAAATTGGCGCAGATTTTAATGCTGTGGCATCAACAAGTGCCAGCGTGCGAACTATTCAACGGACCATCATTGATATGGGCTTTCGGAGCCGAAGGCCGACTCGTGTATCGTTGTTGACTGCACGACACAAAGCTTTACGCCTCGCCTGGGCCCACCAACACCACCATTGGACTTTTGATGACTGGAAACAAGTTGCCTGGTCTGACGAGTCTCGTTTCCAATTGTATCGGGCGGATGGACGTGTACGGGTATGGAGACATCCTCATGAATCCATGGACCCTACATGTCAACAGGGGACTGTTCAAACTGGTGGAGGCTCTGTCATGGTATGGGGCGTGTGCAGTTCACGTGAAATGGGACCCCTGATACGTCTAGATACGACACTGGTAGGTGACATATACGTAAGCATTCTGTCCGATCACCTGCACCCCTTCATGTCCGTTGTGCATTCCGACGGACGTGGACAATTCCAGCAGGACAATGCAACACCCCACACGTCGAGAGTTGATACCTAGTGGCTCCAGGAACAGTCTTCTGACTTTAGACACTTCCATTGGCCACCTAAATCACCAGACATGAACATCATTGAGCATATCTGGGATGCCTTGCAACGTGCCGTTCAGAAGAGATCTCCACCGCCTCGCACTCCTATGGATTTGTGGACTGCCCTGCAGGATTCATGGTGTGAATGGCCTCCTGCATTCCTTCAGACATTAGTCGAGTCCATGCCACGTCATCTTGCGGCAGTTCTGCGTGCTCGCGGGGGCCCTACACGATATTAGGCAGGTGTACCAGTTTTTTGGCTCTTCAGTGTAGAAACACAAATGGTATGTTGAGACAAAAAAATTGTTTGTACGGCTCTTGAAAAATGTCTAAATACAATCAACTTGATTAGACTTTGAAACAAAGCATGTTTTTGAAGAAAACCACAAAATAATTTTCTGAGAATTTTTTTTTTTTTCGAATGGGAATATTTGTTTGAGCTACTTTTGAGCTGATTGCTTTTTATATGTTGAACTCTGCTGCTATGCTAATGAAAGTTTTTTATTCGCGGGCGTTGGGGGAATACACATGGAANCTTTTTATATGTTGAACTCTGCTGCTATGCTAATGAAAGTTTTTTATTCGCGGGCGTTGGGGGAATACACATGGAATACATTAAGAGCCATTCCTCGGCTGAGCTGCGAAGCGGAGGTGGGTCGGAGATGTAGGGCGTCAATGACCCACATGCTTCACATCGCGCCTGCTGGGCTGAGCTCGCGGTGATGCTGCCTTCTACGCCGCAGCGCCCACATCTTACATATTTCTCTTTCCCCCGCTCATCCTCTGCGCAGAACCCACCATACCAGGCTACGATCATGTGCGACTTGATGAAAATTCCTCTGCCGCCCCGACCCACCTCCCAAGCCCCATCCCCATCCTGCTCCTCGTCCATGCCATATCGACAGTGTGCCGAATGCGCAGCCCGTCATCAGACCGACTTCGGGGCGTGGAATGGCACAGGAGCGTGGCGAATGCAGACGGAGGCCTGCATACTTAATTCCAGCAGAGTGAAATGCCTACGGGGTTCGGAAACACACGTGCACGCACTACCAAAGCCAACAGTGTTACGAATTCATCCCCACATTATTCTGTTTCCCTTGTTTACGCATGAACCGTGTTCAAGGAACGACAAATTTGATTACGACATATGAATTTCCCTTACTAATTTCTGAACAATCCTGTTCACGTAAAGTTTATTAGCAAAGTTTTTTTTCGTCTAATTACCCCCTCTCCGTAAGAAACTTTAATTTCCAAACAATATTGAAGTGCACCTTAATATGATTTAGAACTATAATTTAGTTTCATCATGCCCTCATAATGTATATACAATAAAGTTTCACATGATGACGGAAGCAAGTACACAGTAAGAGGCCGCTGTCATTGCTATTCATCTACATAGCAGCGCATGAGTTGTGAGATACATGGATACATGACACTCACCAAATTACAATAATAAACAAGCTATAATCATGCAAACAAGACACAAAACGGACTTACGAGTAAATAATGGATTTTGAGCAAGGCCGGATAATAAGGCTGCGAAAGGTATGGTGAATAGCCTATCAAAATTTTAATCCTGAAAAAAATGGAAGTTGATGTGACGTCACTCATAGCCATAGTCCTGTGTTTATTGGTTTTTAACAACATACTTCTCTACGGAGACAGTAATTTTGAAACCTCGTGCTCCTCAGTTGTATTGATTATCTACGGCGTGAAAATAATTTTGAATAAAGAAGGCAGCAGCTTTATTTGCAAACGAAATAGGTTTCGGAAAACATCGAGACAGCCTTTGGATTCAGGATAAGAAGAATACAGTAGAGTACTGTAAGCGTTAATTTTTTTTATTTCTTATTCAGGTTTCCTGAATTCTCTAGAAGCCTTGTTACAGCCGCGAGTTTTAGCCGGACCTTCCNTTTTTTTATTTCTTATTCAGGTTTCCTGAATTCTCTAGAAGCCTTGTTACAGCCGCGAGTTTTAGCCGGACCTTCGCAAGAGTATTAACAATCGACGTCTGATGCTGTCACCTTACATTGAGATATATTTTTCTCAAATGCTGCTGTCTTTAGTTACCCAGGGGATCATAGCAATATTGAANTTTTTTTATTTCTTATTCAGGTTTCCTGAATTCTCTAGAAGCCTTGTTACAGCCGCGAGTTTTAGCCGGACCTTCCCAAGAGTATTAACAATCGACGTCTGATGTTGTCACCTTACATTGAGATATATTTTTCTCAAATGCTGCTGTCTTTAGTTACCCAGGGGATCATAGCAATATTGAAAGAGTTTGCTTGCGTTCTCCAGTTGATAAATTATGCGTCTCTCCTTTTTGTTCCAATTGCAGATAACAACCAGATGACTTCAGTACCTGACTTTTGCGACAGCCCATCACTTGAGCCGTTCGGACTTTACAAGCGTCATGTTGGGAGCAATACACACGTGAAAGTACCGTCTGGACGATCCCGACAGTCCACCAGAAGGGAGGATCATTTGATAGTCAGACAAGGACGAACAAAGCCAGTTCCTTCCTCGTCCACCATCCAGCGATATTAGGCCGCTTCTCCAGAGCATCGCATTTCTACCATACAAATGCACATACGCCTATCTTAGGCAAATCTACGATACCGGCAACCTTTGTGTCTTCTGCGGTTAACATCATCACGTCGTCGCTTATTTATTTTCAATTGTGTAAAGCAGAGGACAATGTGAAGTGGTATGTACTAGAGGAGTATTGCCTTCAGAGACGAATCTCGCTTTTACGTATTTGCGAATCGGTGACCACCTTGCCCTTGTCCGAGTTTTGAGAAACTCAGATGAACGATACCATATTTTCCATACATTACAGAGGGAAATGCCCGCCACTATCGCGTGAAGGTATGGGGAATAATCACGTATGATCGTCATTCGCCACTGGCAGTGATACGAGTAGAGTTGAGAGGGGATCGTTAGTGCCGATAAGGGTGAGATGAGGCCAGGATAAAGAAGCGATGGAGTGCAGGAACAGAGGAAACGGGAGAGCTCCGAGAAAATCCGCCTATCAACGGCAACGTCCGCCACGTTCCCCACATGTGAAAATCGGGTGGTTCCAGCTGGGAATCGATCCCGGTTCGCCTTGGTGGCAGGCGAGTTGTCTAGTCTACTACACAATCGCGACCCCAAGTAGTGAAACGAGTTTCACCGCGTCCACAACCGTACGTTAAATACATGATGCGACCTCACGAGCGACCTGATAGTCCAGCAACAACTGTCCAGCAAGATGACTGTAGCCCGCAAAGGGCTCTGGTTTCCCAGGAGCAAGTCATGTATCAACACTCTCATGGCCTGCATTTTCACCTGATCTGTAACCAAAAGAACAGTTGTGTTGCCAGATTGAACGCCACGTTAGTCCTTGTTGAAGTTTTCGTGATTTAGAGCATAAATTGCANAAGAACAGTTGTGTTGCCAGATTGAACGCCACGTTAGTCCTTGTTGAAGTTTTCGTGATTTAGAGCATAAATTGCAATAGCGGTTTGCAGTCGCGTACATGGAATTTGAAATACTGATAATAGATTAATTTGGAACCTTTTTTTTGTGTGAATCTTCGGTGCGTAGAAATGACAAAATGCGCAAATAATAAACTGTCCATGTTTTAGAAGAATAGTCTCTAAAAAAATTGTTTTTATTTCATAGTTTGTAAATATAATTAATTTTGAAATTAACTTTCAACAAAACTTTAATAAATCTACCTGAATTAAAAAATGCCACTTTTCATATAACATTAATAACCATAGAGACGGATAAGTGGTCAGGTCTAATCCCACGAATCTTCAACAGGTACCGAGGCCGCGGTGGCTGAGCGGTTAGCCGGCTCGTCTCCCACCAAGGCGAACCGGGCTCAGTCCCCGGCCAAGTAACCCCCTTATTTTCGCATGTGGGAATCGTTTCCCCTGCCCTTTCATTCCGGCGCTGCTCCATACTCACCTCAATCACCCTCATCGCCTCTCAAGACCTCGCGTTAAGAGCCGCCCAAATCTCTTTACGCCCTTTAGTTACTTACTCACCACGTACCTTAAATGTGTTCTCACACGTCGGAAATATAAATATGAACACAGTTTCATTTCCGCAGCAGTATTAATCGCAGATTCATTCTAAAGTCAGGTAACGAATTCGCTTTACAGTGTTGTCTACGTATTCTGGGCTGGTGGGAAGAAAAGCATTGTGATTCGGGCTTGTGATTCGGGCGTTGTAAATGGAATAGCGGAAACGAAAAATGTTAATCGTTTATATTGGGAGAGTCTGAATCCTCAAAACCCTTCCCTTATTAATGGACATGATTGTGAGCAAATATTCATGAGAATAACTTAAGAAGTTCCTTTGATGTTTTACATCTCCAGTTGCATCGATGCATGTTTCCAGGAACGTGGCTCTTGTACGGGATACGAAGTGTACATTTTTTCGTTTCGCAGTTAGCGGAACATTGTCCTGACGTAATACAAAATTAATAACTTCTGTTTTTTTTTCTGTATTCTCACAATTATAGGATTTTGTTTGAATTCATTGCCTCCTTCTTGGCGCGAAAGTTTTATGGCAACGAGAGTACATTATCTGTTAATGATATTTACACCGATAAACCAGAAAAAAATTGGTACTAAAAGTTTGTTATTTTTATGTAAAAAGCTTTTATGCATGCGACTCATTGCCATATTGTTAAAACTAGTCAGGGGCGTATACAAGTTCGCGAGGGATAGACGTATAAATAAAAAATAAAATACTAATTTCAATTTTTATAAATTGATAAAAATATTTTTATAAAATACGCAGCTTTGNGTAT
This sequence comes from Clitarchus hookeri, assembly GCA_002778355.1. Taxonomy (NCBI): domain Eukaryota; kingdom Metazoa; phylum Arthropoda; class Insecta; order Phasmatodea; family Phasmatidae; genus Clitarchus; species Clitarchus hookeri. Next base: position 245,923 of record NQII01002954.1, read on the forward strand.
AAATAAAAAATAAAATACTAATTTCAATTTTTATAAATTGATAAAAATATTTTTATAAAATACGCAGCTTTCATTAACAACATTTAACTACTCATCTCTACCATTAACACTTATTCTCAGTAAGCTCAATATTTAATGCTAGTCTTAATACTAACTGAAGTTCTTACCACGGTATTTATAGGTACTTGCTACAGTTATTTTATCCGCACTTATTGCTTACCTAACTGTCTTACCATNTTCTTACCACGGTATTTATAGGTACTTGCTACAGTTATTTTATCCGCACTTATTGCTTACCTAACTGTCTTACCATCTTTCAAGATGTCTTTCACTCACGCGTCCAGTCCCTACAGTCCCGCCGGTCAGTTTCACTCTTCATTTTACCGATGCTCGCAGTCTTCACTCCGGCTGGTCACTGTCCTCGCCGCTTCGCTGACTGCATACGCGCGGCACTTAAGGCCGTGCAAAGCTTCACAGCCTCGACTCGGGGGCACGCCACTGCTTATGTAGATCAGCCGACACAGTCTAGAAGGGTCCCGGGATCCCGAGTCGTGCTGAGGCAGGTCGAGGGCGAAGACCAGAACGTTCTTGCGACGATAACCCCCGGACATTCATTACTCAAAAGGACGGCAGCGGCACGAGTCCCGATAGGCATATCGCGCCCTTTATCGAGTGGCACGGTGATCCCTTTGTAATTCTGCCTTGCTGTTCTCGTGTTACCGGTGATATCAGTACGCGCCCAAGAAGATAAGGTGAAGGTCACGAAGACAGCAGCACTGTTTGTTACAATACAATCTTACAAAATCTTAAATAATGTAATACAATTTGTAAGTGAAATTTATGCATGTGTATTTATATTTATGTAAAAAAAAAAAAAAAGACTTTTCACTTTTACGGGCTGTATTAGTAGGCCTAACGGTGATCGTGTTGTATGTAACTTCTCTCGGGGAAATATAATTATTTCTACTTCAAGACTGCTGATACCGCATTTGACCTGAACGTGGAAGTGAAGGCGATCGGTTAAGTGAATAGGCGCTCGTTTTCACTGATGGTCGATGAAGTGCCACGCGGAGGACAAAAAAAGACCATAAACTAAAAATGAGGTAGAACGGATTTTCGTCTCCTGCGCATGTACCCAACATTGACCTAACCCACGCCAGTATAATTTTTTAACTCACGTGGTCAGCAGTAATGAATTTGATTATTTTTGAATTTTCAATAGACAGTCCCTTTAATATTAAGAAACTGCTTTTAGCAAATTGAGTAGTATCAAACTGCATTAAAACTGGGCTAGAGGAAGCATACCAACATCTCAAAGCTCTAGTTTACGTGTTATCACNACTGTCGTTTGTGAGGCAACCGTCGAATAACACAACCTCGCGTGTAAAAAAAATGTGCCGCGGAATACAGTGCCCCATACGTGATTTACGGTACAAAAAAAACACCTCTGTATGTTCGTACAAAGCCGCACAAGATATACTCTGGTCGCGGTTAAAGTGGGTCCTTTCGAAATCAACATTTGAAAAATGTCACTGTTCGCAGCTGCATATACACTGAAGAGCCAAAAAAAGTGGTATAGGCGTGCGTATGCAAATAACAAAGGTGTGGAACCAATCAGAGGAATGCGATGCGGTCGGCAGCTAGATCGGTTACGGCTGCTACAACGGCAGGTTATCAAGATTTAAGTGAGTTTGAACGTGGTGTTATAGTCGGCGCACGAGAGATGGGACATAGCATCTCCGAGGTAGCGATAACATTTTGATATTCGCGTACGACCGTTTCACGAGTGTACCGTGAATATCTGGAATCCGGTAAAACATCACATCTTCGACATCGCTGTGGCCGGAAAATGATCGTGAAAGAACGGGTCAAATGACGACTGACGAGAAACATTAAACGTGACAGACGTGCAACCCTTTCTCAAATTGGCGCAGATTGGATTTGAGGACTGCCCTGCAGGATTCATGGTGTGAATTGCCTCCTGCATACCTTCAGACATTATTCGAGTACATGCCACGTCATCTTGAGGCACTTCTGCGTGCTCGGGGGGCCCCTACACGAGATTAGGCAGGTGTACAAGGTTTTTTGGCTGTTCAGTGTAGTTTGCAGGCCACAATGACTGCCATGAGCCTAATGAAGTTGGTACCGACCAAAGGAAAGTGGTTGCATCATTTAACTTTGAATTGGGAAGTGTTTGTTAATACTGAAATTATTTCTTTGACTTTCTATTTCTTTAATGCATATAAGTGTACGANTTGAATTGGGAAGTGTTTGTTAATACTGAAATTATTTCTTTGACTTTCTATTTCTTTAATGCATATAAGTGTACGAAATAGCAAATATGTAAGATATTTAACTATCTTATAATTTCACAGATGCACTTGACCGACGCACGAATAAATTAATCAGGCCCACGGCAATGTTAATTTTACATATAGTGGAAGAATACACAGTGTGCATACAAGTAGTTACTAAGCAGGGCTTTCGAAAGTACTCAGCTTACCGTGAACAGACTTAACACACGCACACACACTGCAGTGCAGCATTTCTCTATGTTATTATTTTGCGTGTCTAAGTTTCTTATGCGATTAATTTTTAAAAATATAAAATTGTATCCGTGGTTTAAAATTTTTTGTAGTTCAATTGCCAAATAGTCATAGCAAATATTTCTTTTGCACCTTTCATGTATTGTTGTGATGTAAAAACTTAGTGTCATTTGAGAGGTCGCGTGTTCGATTACGGTCGGTCTCACTAGGATAGGTGGTTTATTCTATTTACGTATTAAGAAATTTTTTGGGGCATTTCCTTTATTTAGGATTTCCCATTATCTCACACCATGGTCAAAATGTTTGTATGAAAATTAATAAAAATTGAAACTATTCAAAACGCTTTTTTAAATAAAAATGTCTTATCGCCAGTATTGTATTTGAATAAAACAGATTCTAAGGATTTTCAGCAAAATTTAATTACGTAAGTATACATCAGATCTAGTTGGTTTTTAATCAGTCCTAGACGATATAAATAATTTTTCATAGACAAAGTACACACAAAGGTTTATTCCAAAGATGTTACTTTTTCAAAACCTTCCCCTTTAAGAAAACATTAACATAAACCAAAGTGATAGTAATAAATATTAATAAGCAAATATCTTTCAAAGGCTACATAGAGGCTGCGGTCGAGCGGTTAACCTGCTCTANATAGTAATAAATATTAATAAGCAAATATCTTTCAAAGGCTACATAGAGGCTGCGGTCGAGCGGTTAACCTGCTCTACTTCCATCATGGCTACCTGGGTCCAATCTCCGGCCGGGTCACTGTATTTTCGCAAGAGTAAATCGTGCCGGACGATGCTGTTGGTCGGCGGGTTTTCTCGGGAATATCCCGCTACCTCCGCCCTTTCATTCCGGCGCCGCTTCATATTCACCTCAATCACCCTCATCGGCTCTCAAAACCACGCTGTTGAGAGCCGCCCAAATCTCTTCACTCAATCAAAGGCTACGGGATTAATAAGTAGTAAGACAATGAGCTAATTAATTTAGAGAAATGCTGCACAGTATAAATACAACATTCCAGCAAAGGTTTACCATTTTACAACATTCTTTAAATCTATAATTTTTCGAAGCTACATGTTTTTAAAGGTCTTGACAAGCTTCATGGAACTTTTGACGAATCTATACATGGTGCCATTTAAAAAACTCATGTTAGTACTCGTACCTCACTAATAAAATATGCCATAAGGCTGACTCCTGAGCAGTAATATTTCCCTTTTCGAGTTTTTACAATTTTTGTTTGAAACACTTTTTCAAATGTAGCCTCGGTACGGAGTTATTGTGGGCGGTTAAGATAAATGGGACATTCTGTATTAGTATTACTTGTTTCAAGTTAAACAAGATATATGGTATTTACACGATATTAACATTTAAAGGTTTTTTAAACATAGTTACAGATAATTCTTTATTTTATGTATAATTTTATTCTTTTTTTATCGCGGCCGGAAAAGTTTACTGAGGGAGAGCAGCGGCATTCAAATAATAATAATAATAACAGTAATAATAATAATAAAGCGCGAGTTCTGTAGTTAATCTCAAAGAACGTGAGAACTACAACGGCGAAAGTATTTTTTCTCTTTCGCGAAACAGATTTTTGTTTTTCTTTGTTGCTTTGAAAATGCACAAACTTACTTTTACGTTAAGAAGATAATATACTAAAGGAAAGTTTGAATTGTAAATGTCCTGGGAAATTATTAGCACAACTTTATGTCATGTTTTCCTTTCGAAATCATCAATTTTTTGGGAAACTAAAACACTGTAATTTATATTGTATAGATATTTGCTTTTACCTTTTCCACACGTAAAATGCTCGGTGCCGCACTGTGATTGGCTTAAAATACCATTCAATAGTAACACAACTGACAATCTATAGATATATTGATTTTTTCAGAAAACAGTTTCTCGTTATCATCGCATCTTTCCACTAGCCTATGACAAGGTCACAGCTAAATGAATGGAAAACATAGCTTTGANATAGTAATAAATATTAATAAGCAAATATCTTTCAAAGGCTACATAGAGGCTGCGGTCGAGCGGTTAACCTGCTCTCCTTCCATCATGGCTACCTGGGTCCAATCTCCGGCCGGGTCACTGTATTTTCGCAAGAGGAAATCGTGCCGGACGATGCTGTTGGTCGGCGGGTTTTCTCGGGAATCTCCCGCTACCTCCGCCCTTTCATTCCGGCGCCGCTTCATATTCACCTCAATCACCCTCATCGGCTCTCAAAACCACGCTGTTGAGAGCCGCCCAAATCTCTTCACTCAATCAAAGGCTACGGGATTAATAAGTAGTAAGACAATGAGTTAATTAATTTAGAGAAATGCTGCACAGTATAAATACAACTTTCCAGCTAAAGTTTACCATTTTACAACATTCTTCAAATCTATAATTTTTCGAAGCTACACGTTTTTAAAGGCATTGACAAGCTTCATGGAACTTTTGACGAATAGATACATGGTGCCATTTAAAAAACTGATCTTAGTACTCGTACCTCACTAATAAAATATTCCATAAGGCTAACTCCTCAGAAGTAATATTTCCCTTTTCCAGTTTTACAATTTTTGTTTGAAACATTTTTTCATTTGTAGCCTCGGTACGGAGTTATTGTGGGCGGTTAAGATAAATGGGACATTCTGTATTAGTATTACTTGCTTCAAGTTAAACAAGATCTACGGTATTTACACGATATTAACTTTTAAAGGTTTTTTAAAAATAGTTATAGATAATTCTTTATTTTATATATTATTTTATTCTTTTTTTAGCGTGGACGGGAAAGTTTACTGAGGGAGAGCAGCGGCATTCAAATAATAATAATAATAACAGTAATAATAATAATAAAGCGCGAGTTCTGTAGTTAATCTCAAAGAACGTGACAACTACAACGGCGAAAGTATTTTTTCTCTTTCGCGAAACAGATTTTTGTTTTCTTTGTTGCTTTGAAAATGCACAAACTTACTTTTACGTTAAGAAGAGAATATACTAAAGGAAGGTTTGAACTACAAATGTCCTGGGAAATTATTAGCACAACTTTATGTCATGTTTTCCTTTCGAAATCATAAATTATTTGGGAAACTAAAACACTGTAATTTATATTGTATAGATATTTGCTTTTACCTTTTGCACACGTAAAATGCTCGTTGTCGCACCATGATCGGCTTTAAACTCCATTCAATAGTAACACAACTGACAATCTGTAAATATATTTATTCTTTCAGAAAACCGTTTCTCGTTATCATCGCATCTTTCCACTAGCCTATGACAAGGTCACAGCTAAATGAATGGAAAACATAGCTTTGANGTTTCTCGTTATCATCGCATCTTTCCACTAGCCTATGACAAGGTCACAGCTAAATGAATGGAAAACATAGCTTTGAACTTTACTTCCTCACATCACGGGAATACTTTTATTTCGCCTAATTGGTGTGTATGCGACGCTATTTATATATTTTTATTTGTTTTTTATTTTGTTAATTTTATTGTTAAGTTGGTAATACACCCCATAGCGATGCTCTGAGCGAATTAGATAATACCGGGAATGTGCAATGTGTATACTGAGAAGGCCTCCCCTAATGCAACCGGCCGCGATTGAACCATATATCGGTTTTCAAGACCTCGTTGTTAAGAGCCGCCCAAATGCTTCAACTCAACTCGAACCCTACATACACTTCCTGGTTACGATTTAGACGTGTTACCTTTGCGACAAAATACACCGTATAATACTTTACCAACATGAGAAACTATTCACCCAATATTATAGTGACATTAAGTGAAGAGCATAAATGAGAAACAGGTTTTGACCCCATATCGTAAATTCGAAGGAAACGAGTAAAAATTCTAACACAAAATATTTCACACAAATACATTTTAAACTCTCAGCAATAGCTTATGCGACTTTAATAATTTTATCGACGCAAAACTTGGCTTGGAATGTGCGATCACAGATCAAGTAATTTTCTTTTAAATTATGTTTACATTTTGATTTGCATCAAAATGTAGGGTCTGTCTTATTCTGAAAATGAGAGTATTCCAAATGGATATTATGATTTAGGCAAAATAAATATATATAAATTATTTTNCTGTCTTATTATGAAAATGAGAGTATTCCAAATGGATATTATGATTTAGGCAAAATAAATATATATAAATTATTTTTACTGATTATGGTTGGTATTGTTTTAAGGTATTTTTAATAAAGATAATATGCATTCGCCTTGCCGAAAAAATAAGTAGATATAAATATTCATATTACATTATTAATAAACTTATGTTAAGACAGAAAAACAAAATATAAAAAATAAGTTGAACTCAACTTATAAAGTAATAATGCCGCATTTGCTTAAAAACTTAAAAAATATAAATAATAAAATGACTACATCGATGGAAAAAAATAGCTAGTAAAAATTTTTGTCTTTCATTTTATTTTACAAGAAGCACAAGAACAATCGCCTTGAGGTTCCCTGAATACAGGCTCTTTTATAAAGCCTGCTTTCCCTTCTGTAGTGACAAAAAGGTTTGAATACCTCATCACTTTTACTCTCAAATGTCAGCTATGCTCAATACGGTGGTACAAATAAGAAATCTGCACGTTGACAAATCATGGTGCGCTCGACACAAATAAGAAAATTTAAACGCTACATTAGCCCTTTGGTGCTCGGTAGTCACAAACATTCACCACGTATCATAATATTCAAAACCTAATTTTTCAAGAGGCAGCATATTTTAGAAAAGACAAAATTTTGGTTACAATTTAATACCTCATCGACGAAACGAAAAATTAATATAATAGGCCGTAAAAACATCATTGCACGTAAAAACCCTTCTGCACTATTATGTAATTGCAAAATTAAGAGAATGGGTGCAACTAATTTTGATTTATATTCTTCATTTATACTGGGCTGGTAAAAGATACTGTTACGCGCGGTCGCTTCACCTCCGCGCACTAACCCCCTCCCCCTTTCATGAACCGGCCTAACGGTAGCTTCCCCATAATGACATCATCACTACCAGGGGGAGAGGAGGGGGGAGCCACAACACGGGTCGCGATAACGCATCTTGGCATGACGTCACTCCCACCTGCTGGAGAAACGTATGATTNCTGTCTTATTCTGAAAATGAGAGTATTCCAAATGGATATTATGATTTAGGCAAAATAAATATATATAAATTATTTCTACTGATTATGGTTGATATTGTTTTAAGGTATTTTTAATAAAGATAATATGCATTCGCCTTGCCGAAAAAATAAGTAGATATAAATATTCATATTACATTAGTAATAAACTTATGTTAAGACAGAAAAACAAAATATAAAAAATAAGTTGAACTCAACTTATAAAGTAATAATGCCGCATTTGCTTAAAAACTTAAAAAATATAAATAATAAAATGACTACATCGATGCAAAAAAATAGCTAGTAAAAATTTTTGTCTTTCATTTTATTTTACAAGAAGCACAAGAACAATCGCCTTGAGGTTCCCTGAATACAGGCTCTTTTATAAAGCCTGCTTTCCCTTCTGTAGTGACAAAAAGGTTTGAATACCTCATCACTTTTACTCTCAAATGTCAGCTATGCTCAATACGGTGGTACAAATAAGAAATCTGCACGTTGACAAATCATGGTGCGCTCGACACAAATAAGAAAATTTAAACGCTACATTAGCCCTTTGGTGCTCGGTAGTCACAAACATTCACCACGTATCATAATATTCAAAACCTAATTTTTCAAGAGGCAGCATATTTTAGAAAAGACAAAATTTTGGTTACAATTTAATACCTCATCGACGAAACGAAAAATTAATATAATAGGCCGTAAAAACATCATTGCACGTAAAAACCCTTCTGCACTATTATGTAATTGCAAAATTAAGAGAATGGGTGCAACTAATTTTGATTTATATTCTTCATTTATACTGGGCTGGTAAAAGATACTGTTACGCGCGGTCGCTTCACCTCCGCGCACTAACCCCCTCCCCCTTTCATGAACCGGCCTAACGGTAGCTTCCCCATAATGACATCATCACTACCAGGGGGAGAGGAGGGGGAGCCACAACACGGGTCGCGATAACGCATCTTGGCATGACGTCACTCCCACCTGCTGGAGAAACGTATGATTTTAGGAGTGCATTACACGAATAGCCTTGCCCATACCTTCATCGGCGCGAGTCGAAGTGCGGAGAATGTTCTGGGCCAGGCCACCTCAGCTATAAAGGCCGCGGCGTGTCTCTGTGTCGGCAGTCTTAAATGGCCATCAACGCTGAGTGTGAGCGACATTCGACGAGTTGGGCTCACGGAGCGGCCTTGCTTCTTGTTACCTAGGGAGAAATGGTGTAGCTTGTTCCTTCGCCATCGCCATCTTGTGACGCTCTAAGCGTTGAAATTTTAAGTTGCAAGATTTCAATGTGGTTATTATTTTCAGAGCTTTTTGATGTTTGGCTTAACAGTTCGGCTGTGGCAGATATTTATAAACGTATGAAATGCTGCAATTAATATTTTTTTATACATCGACAAGGAGCTATGTTGTCACTGTTTTGGGCGTCACAACATGGTGATCTGTATCAATGTAGCTTCAACTATATCACAGCAGGGCATCTCCTAGTTCCATGTTTGGAAGGCGACGGGCGACGAAGCAGTGACCAGCAAATGCTCCCTGAGACTACCGCACTGACTGGCTGAACCGTAAGAAAGTGGGTCTTGTTTCGTGAGCGACGAACACTTGGATTATATAAATGTACAGCGCTGGACATTTCGATCGTGTATTTGTAATTAACGAGTCAAGATTGAGTGACTGTAGGAAGTGTAAGGACAGCGATTAAGACTTGAATTTCAATTGAGTAACGTTAGTGGAGTGAAGAGATTTGGGTAGCTTTTAACAGCGAGGTCTTGAGAATCGATGAGGGTGAAGCGAAGTGAGTGTAGAGTAGCACCGGAATGAAAGGACGGGAGGAAACGGAAGATCCCCGAGAAAACCCGCTGACCAGCGTAATCGTCCAGCGCGATTCCAACATGCGAGAATCCGAGAGTGACCCCGCCGGGAACCGAGCCCAGTCCGTCTAGGTGGGAGGCGAGTAGTCTGACCACTACACCATCGTGGCCCCTTTTAATTGAGAATAGCATTAAAAATGCGCTCTCTTATGAAAACAATATGAGTTAGTAGTGCGTATTGATATTTGTATTTTGTAAGTAATAGCTGTGTATATTTTTATGTCGCTGTAAATAAATAATTTAATTTAATTTTTATTTTAATAAGACTTCCGCCCTTAGATACGCCCTAGAGTTTGTAACAATGTGAACTCACACCCATGTCTTATCTTGATTACGAGCCAGCATGGAGTCTTTTGCGCTACGGAGGTCGACGCGGACTTACCGACGGAGTCGACGCTTTGGGACGAAATGTAATCAAGTTCCCGCGACTTGGAAATGGAACATCCTCGCAGCGCCAACTGCGCTGTGCTGAGTCACTGCAGACACGTCCCTCTCGTGCACTTAATGAGTGCAATGCAAACGTGCGCCCTGCAAAGATTACGGCGTACGTATGCCGTGCAAACGCCTTCAACAAATTCGTCTTCGCCCCCTCTCATTACCGTGACAGCGAGTTGAAGGGAACAACCATCATGCTGATATTAAAATGCATTAAAAATAACATAATTTACACTAATCATAATCACAGTTGCTGTATTATAGCTTATATTTGATGCAACAGTAGATAGTACATATGTAATTTTCATATTACTTAAGAATTCGTTAATAAATTGAGAGAGTTTTCGAGGAAATAATTTATTGCTTTGTGTAGTGGTTACTTTTTATTCGCAAATTTCATACAACCTTTAATAATTTTTCTTTTACTTAGCATAATTTTTTTAAGAAGTTTCTTTCTAACGTATTCAGTTGTTTTTCTAAGATGCTGTTGAAAACGAAATCACGGAGTGGTCGGAATTTTCGGTATATTTGTTAATATAACCCAAAGTTTCGAAGAGTTACTCTGCACTGACGATTTTTTTTCTTATATCAACATTCTTGTTGGGAGAGTGCGCAAATATTAATACACATAATCGCAATTTAAAAAAAAATCTATTTTTTTTATACATAAAGGATAGTATAGTTGATGGATACCCTTAAGACACAAGTGCAACGAAACGTAACCGATGTGAGACTAGAGTTAAGAATGTATTGACATCATTTGAATACACGAATAGAGACTGTTGTCACACGAAATTCAGACGATAATATTATTGGCCGTTTAAGAACCGTTGCATATTTGTACGGTTTGATTGTATTTTGAGACTCTCCACTGGGAATCTATTTCTGCTCGCACTTCAAATGGTGAAGTCATTGGCATGCGTCACACGATCATGTTATAGTCATTAAAAATCATTAATACTTCGTGTTTGTGGATTTCGTTGTTTTTCTGGACTTGATACTTGAAGGCGACGAAACCTTTTGCATGCAGTAATACAAATAATACTTAGCAACGAATTTCGTGTTACGTTGTTTAAGGGTTACAGTTATGTACTTTCCTTTACTTTTCAGCAGAACATTTTTAACTCCCCAAATAATTAATATTTGTTGATTTGAATGGTTCCAGTGTGTAATTTCTCATGGGCTTGTAGGTTTCNTTTAACTCCCCAAATAATTAATATTTGTTGATTTGAATGGTTCCAGTGTGTAATTTCTCATGGGCTTGTAGGTTTCCTTTTTTTTTTAAATGAAGAAATCTACATTTGGCTTTAATTTTAGATGTTAATTTATTCGGCAATTACTATTTCTTAAATAAGACAGTTTTGGTTATAACTTGATAACGTGATAGAGCTCGCTCGTCATTGGTAGAATAACTACGAAACAACTAAAAACGGCTAACATGTAATAGACACCTGACACCTGCTGGCGTTCTCGTATAGATGCCTTGTACCTATAGGGAGGGCGTGGGTAACATCTACATATGGTTTTGTATACTTAAGTTGAATCAGTTAGTTTGCCATGCCACTGTGATATTTACACCTGTTCAGATGTGATACAAGTAGTAACGAAATATTGTTTTCAGTTCATTGATTGTATATATACACTGTAACTAAAAATTACAGAAATTAATGTGCATATTTATTTCAATTATAAAAGCAGTAAAATTCTAGGCATATATTTGTTTCGATTTTTTTAACATTAAAAGACGTTCTCTTCGTTACCAGAATGAGCGCACCAAACGCATTGTATTATGCTGTCAGCTTGCTGTACTAGAGATCATTTTAGACTTGTTACTCTACAGTTCCAAATGAATGTCTTTGCTCAGTGAAACCTCTCGACACTCTCTGTTCTCCACTATGTTGGTGAAGGATACAAGACAACTGAGCAAAAGGGGGGCAAGTGTTTTATCTGAAGTTCAATTATTTGAACATTTGTTAATAAAATTAAGAAGGTTATGTCAGGTACTAATTGACAAAATTATAACCCTGACACTGTCAGTAGTATTTTGAATANAATAAAATTAAGAAGGTTATGTCAGGTACTAATTGACAAAATTATAACCCTGACACTGTCAGTAGTATTTTGAATTATTTGAAAACGAAATGCAAAAACCCGATTCACACCTTGATGTCATTAAAAATATAGTGTTATAACTGGTTGATGATGGGAACATTAGCGTTTTGAATAGTACCCATTACAGCTAATTTTGAATACATGGTCGAGCAGTNAACTGGTTGATGATGGGAACATTAGCGTTTTGAATAGTACCCATTACAGCTAATTTTGAATACATGGTCGAGCAGTAGATTGTACAATATGCATTATGCAGGTCGTAGGTTTGATAATTACAGCATTCAATGGTGGTGATTTTTCTGCGTCACTGTCAATCCTCATTACGGATAAATTCTGGTATNTTTGATAATTACAGCATTCAATGGTGGTGATTTTTCTGCGTCACTGTCAATCCTCATTACGGATAAATTCTGGTATAGTTCCCCATTGCCTATTTACCTTATTAACTTACCAAAAGTAACGGCCGTTTACTCTTAGACGCTACACAAAGTATCGAAATGTACTTCCATTCCTATCAACACAACAGTGGCGTAAAGTGACGGTGACACCTTTGTGTAGCACAGGACAAGGTCCGATATATATAAAAATAGTATAAAAGAAAGTAGCTTATTCGCGTCTGTCTGTGTATTCGCTTAGTACTTATAAACTACTTAATAGATTTTGATGCGGTTTCCAACATCATTTAGAGACTTTCATGAGGAAGGTTTTCGTGTTTAATTAATTTATATTTAATGTAAGGATAATAGAGAAATGTCGAACCGTTTGTAATCAAGTTATAAAATTGTTACCGGGCGAAGCCGGGCCGGTTCGCTAGTACAAAATACATAGATTCTGATTGGCGGGTGCACCTTGGCGTCGATGGTAATATTAAATTGGAAAAGGGCTTTCGAGATGGAACCTGGACTGAAGCCAGCAATGAGATCGTTACCTTGGGGAGGCGACAGACTGCAAGCGGGAGGGGAAAAGGGGGTGCTTCAAGGAAACACATTGCACAAGTGTCTTGCAGCGATCTGTTGAAACCTGTTCTGTACAGCTACAATAATTTCAGTTGAGTTGTAAATGTTTTTGTTCTCTGATTGCGTACATGCATTTAAAATACGATACAAAGTGATTTGATCCAACCTAACCATAGCTAACCTATCTTCATGTAAGAAAGTCACTTTAAACATTTTATGATATTTTACACAGTACACTATTAGTAACCATAAATTTATAAATTTTCAATGACGCATTCTAGAGGAATAAAAATATATATTTGTATGAGANAATAAAATTAAGAAGGTTATGTCAGGTACTAATTGACAAAATTATAACCCTGACACTGTCAGTAGTATTTTGAATAATTTGAAAACGAAATGCAAAAACCCGATTCACAGCTTGATGTCATTAAAAATATAGTGTTAAAACTGGTTGATGATGGGAACATTAGCGTTTTGAATAGTACCCATTACAGCTAATTTTGAATACATGGTCGAGCAGTAGATTGTACAATATGCTTTATGCAGGTCGTAGGTTTGATAATTACAGCATTCAATGGTGGTGATTTTTCTGCGTCACTGTCAATCCTCATTACGGATAAATTCTGGTAGAGTTCCCCATTGCCTATTTACCTTATTAACTTACCAAAAGTAACGGCCGTTTACTCTTAGACGCTACACAAAGTATCGAAATGTACTTCCATTCCTATCAACACAACAGTGGCGTAAAGTGACGGTGATACCCTTGTGTAGCACAGGACAAGGTCCGATATATATAAAAATAGTATAAAAGAAAGTAGCTTATTCGCGTCTGTCTGTGTNTTGTGTAGCACAGGACAAGGTCCGATATATATAAAAATAGTATAAAAGAAAGTAGCTTATTCGCGTCTGTCTGTGTATTCGCTTAGTACTTATAAACTACTTAATAGATTTTGATGCGGTTTCCAACATCATTTAGAGACTTTCATGAGGAAGGTTTTCGTGTTTAATTAATTTATATTTAATGTAAGGATAATAGAGAAATGTCGAACCGTTTGTAATCAAGTTATAAAATTGTTACCGGGCGAAGCCGGGCCGGTTCGCTAGTACAAAATACATAGATTCTGATTGGCGGGTGCACCTTGGCGTCGATGGTAATATTAAATTGGAAAAGGGCTTTCGAGATGGAACCTGGACTGAAGCCAGCAATGAGATCGTTACCTTGGGGAGGCGACAGACTGCAAGCGGGAGGGGAAAAGGGGGTGCTTCAAGGAAACACATTGCACAAGTGTCTTGCAGCGATCTGTTGAAACCTGTTCTGTACAGCTACAATAATTTCAGTTGAGTTGTAAATGTTTTTGTTCTCTGATTGCGTACATGCATTTAAAATACGATACAAAGTGATTTGATCCAACCTAACCATAGCTAACCTATCTTCATGTAAGAAAGTCACTTTAAACATTTTATGATATTTTACACAGTACANATAGCTAACCTATCTTCATGTAAGAAAGTCACTTTAAACATTTTATGATATTTTACACAGTACATTTGTACATACACCGTGCACGGAAAATAAAGTGTTTTTTTAAAAGAACATTTGATAAAAACACTATTTATAACGGTGTTATGGTATAGTGCACACTGGCATTGAGGCTCCCGCATGCCGGCAACCAGGATTTTATTTTGGAAAGGGGGGGGAGGGGGTCATCCAATGCAACCCCCAATGTTGCTTTTTGTAAAACACTATTAGTAACCATAAATTTATAAATTTTCAATGACGCATTCTAGAGGAATAAAAATATATATTTGTATGAGAAATTACTCATAAGTGGATTTGCGACAGCTAGACTACTGTAAATCCATGAGTCATTTGCGTTAATGTTTTTTTCCACTTTCGTTAAATACATATTTCGGTGGTGGGTGGAAGGGGGGGTGTCCGGACACCCCGGACCCCCCTCCCCCACCATGGTTGCGGGCCTGCTCCAGTTACGTTCGTAACGAGTTAAAAAACAGTATTTATAAGACAAAATGTTGATTTACGAGTTCAATGTTTAGATTTATGGCCATCGAAGTTAGTGACTCTTGTTTTCCATACGCAACAGTAAAAAATTTCATTAATGTAACACACCTAGAACATAACTAAGAATTACAAGGTTTCACTTCGAATAATGATTGGGTAGAGTGATCAGACTCATTATGATGTTAATTTTACACGCGGCAGAAGGATACGAAAAAATATTACTGGTATAACTAGTAAGCCTACACCCCACTACACGGGTGCAAATGAATATTAATGCAGTTCGTAAAAGCTCAGATGGTAAGTAGGCATTGGCGTATCGTAGACAGAAATACCATCAGGGATAATATTATAAATATATGAAAGATTTGTGAGAAAATATTACAAATACACACGTGCCTTACCCAGACTCTAACCCAGAAAGCCTTGTACCATTAAGATAGCGTGCGATAAAATGCACTGTTGAGGTTGGATTTGGAGCACCAACTTCGGATGTAATCAGTCTAGTGTTTTGAATGATAGGGTTTACTAAAATGAAACATTTACAGGGCCGTCATTATGAAAACAATTGTCTGAGCCTCTTAAAAGACGTAAGTTTACATGGCCTACCATAGCACCTTTTTTTTTTCTTATTTAACGCCATCTTACAAAATTACTTAAAAATTGTTTTGCGTACGATGCTTCTAATATATATTTTCAGCATATAAACTTTGTTTAAATTTGGTTAAACTGTTAAATGGTATGACAAACTTACAAAAAAATTTGTATATAGCCTTTATTAAAAAAAAACTCTGACCCGACTTAAATCATGTAAATTTACATGGCCTTCTGTAGTACTAATGGCGTGCAAAATTTGGTGTAAATTAGTTTAAGTGTTCCGTAAATATGACAAAACGTTTAATTTTCTCCCCTGGCACTATTTTTTTCTAAAAAGGCCAACAAAATAGGATTTCTGTATGCATAATTTATGCATCTGATGAGTGTTGTTAGTGTAAAAAATTTGGTCAAATTATTATGAATTTTTTTTAAGATATAGCATACTAACCAAATTATTTATATTAACGCAATTTAAAAAGGTCTACCGCACCCAACACATGTAAGTTTACATACCCTACTGTATCCCTACATGCATGTAAAAATTGGTGGAAATCGGTTAACTGATCCTGGAGATATGGCAAAAAAAAAATTTTTTATGTGGCGATCTTCATAAATGGAGGACAAAAACGTTATGTATTAGCACATTCGGCGATTTTCATATACAAACTTAAGTTATAATCGGTTATATAGTTTCTTAGATATAACACACTAAGATAAAGTGTTATTTTACCAGGCATTCTGAAAATAAGTTTATTGTATACTTAAAACATTCAAATTAATTTGTCCTACTAAAGTACAACTTCTTCGCCAAAATTGGTGGAATCGGTGGATTTATTACCAAAATAAAACATAAAAACTTTTTTTTTTTTTTTTCATGTACGGCTATCTTAGAAAATGACAGAAAAATAACGCTCTGTACAGGTAAATTTGACGGTTTTATTATATACTGCCAGCACACAAATTTAAGTTGAAATTTGTTTCGTACTTTCGTACTTTTTGGAAATAAGTGTTTGACGCACTCAAATTATATCAGTTTACATAACCTGCCATAGTGATAATTATTTGTCAAATTTGTTGCTTTTCTCCAGAGATAGGACAAAATTTTTTAACTTGTTATGTGTTGCTATCTTGCAAAATGGCGGATAAAAGAGTCTCTGAGAGGGCACATTTGATGGACGTAATATTTTTTGTCAGCATAGAAACTTAATTTGGAATTAATTAAATCGTTTTGACGAAATAGCATTCTAAAGTAAAATAGCTACACGGCCTCAATTTTGAAAAAAAGTGTCTGACCTACTTAAAACGTTCCAGTTAACATCATTTTCCGATGTTTGTTTGCCAAATTTGGTAGGAAACGGTAAATTTTTTTCCGAGATGTAAACAAAAATACTTGATTTATTCGTGAGTGAAGAGATTTAGGCGGCTCTTAACAGCGAGGTCTTGAGAGCCACCGATGAGGGCAATTGAGGTGAAAATGTAGCAGCGCCAGAATGATGGGGCGGGGAAACGGGAGATCGCCAGAGAAAACCTGCCGAGCAACGGCATCGTAAGACTCGATTTCCACATGCGAAGGTCCAAGAGTTACCCGGCGGGGATTGAACCCGGTTCGCCTTGGTGTAAGGCGAGCAGGCTAATCCATCAGCCACCGCGGCCCCGTTATTTATTCGTACGGTGCTATCTTACAAAATGGCTAAAATAACACACGAAGCCACCATTTTTAAAATAATTTATTAATCATATAAAATTGCATATGCATGCATGGCCTACCATAGTGTTACTTAGGTGTCAAATTTGCTGAGAACCGGTTGTGTAGTTTTCAAGATATTAAGTAAAATCGTTACTTTTTTCTTTGGTGCTAACTTCCAAAATGTTGGACCAACAACAATATCTCAAAATTAAATTATTTAATGATTTACTGTCTCCATACAAAATTTGCTTTAAATCGGTCCAATAGTTCTCAAGATAGAAGATAGCAACCATGCATTTTTTAATTGCCGCCATTTTGAAAGTAAGTGCCTGGATATGTCGAAAACTATAAACATGGCATGGCATGCCTATGTACTATATTTGTACCGAGTTTGATGAAATTCGGTAGACGCGTTCAAAAGTTTTAGGGTTCACACATTCACACGCGCACACATTCACACGCGCACACACTCAAATACACACAGTCACATAGTCAGGAAACTGATCTCATAGACCTTTCTTTCCTCCGGAACGTAAGCTAAAATGTTTTAACGAGGGTGAATAACGCTTGAAAAACATGTTCCCTTCAGGGAGGAAATCCTTGTATGATGCCGCAGGGCCGGTGCACAAACCGCGCAGCCACTGCATCCTTCCAACAGGACGTTGTAAATAGTTAGCCGACCTCGAACCGACGACGTGCAGCACGATGCGGACTGGGTCGCCTGCGAGGTAGACTGCCCGGCACTACACACGCTAAGCGCCCGCGGGGTAGGACGTCTAGGCCAGTNGAGGCAGCTCTGCGGGGACGAGGCTGTCGCGGCCAGCAGCATCGCCTTTGCCCCGCTCGGCCTGGGACAAAGGACCGTCTGCGACACCCCCAGGGCGACCGCGGGAGACGTTGGCGGGCGATCGACCCCGCCCTGGTCTGGTTTCAAGTACCACCCCTTGTCGCTCGCTGCCTTTAAACTTCTTCTGAGTGTATCTGGTTTGTCGTTAAAGGTAGGTTCAGAATCAAGATACATAAGCACAGAGCACAGAACATAAGAGAAGGACATTCATACGAACAGAATTCGTGTGCGAAATTGATTCACAATTGAATACTTATGTGTTACTTTTAGCCAATGAAATTTTCCGACGAGTCTGACGTCAGTTGGCAGTGTTAGCAAATAATGGATTTTCGTAGTAACATAATGTTGGCATCGTGTTGAAAATGTGGACAACAATTTAATTTTTTTTTGTTTTGAGATATTGAACATGTGTTTAAGCTCTAAAATTTCTGCTCTTTCGTCTAAATTTATGTCTTGCGGAATTTCGTCGTTTCCGCCTCGTAACTGTACTTCAATTTCAAATAAACAACTTCGTTTAGAATTTTATACTCTGCTCTGAAAGGCCGTTGCTCCATGCGCCTACACAATAAATTAAATAAAACTGTTTCCTTTGTTCACGATGTCAGGAACTCTCGTGCACACGACCTGTTATGCGCAGTCGTGAATCAATAGGTTCGAAAACATGGCGGTCAATTATTGTGCACACTACCCACGTTATGTAGTTTTCGTTATGCTTTCAATAGTTAACCAAGCTTAAATGTAGGTTTTCTGTGGAAAAACGTAAAACAGAAAACGCGTATGAAGGAAAATATATGTGTTTATATTAAGGTTTAAGGATTCTGCCTACGAAACCTGCAGACACGGAGTTTAAATGGGTAATCAATGTTAAAGTAGTTCCTTGTCAATGCATGAATTTTAAATATCACTGTTTCAAGCAATAATTTACATCAAACGCAATTTTCTAAAAGAAGAACTTTCAAAAAAATTATTCCTTCATTTTTTAAATATGTTAATTTTAATATAGAATTTAAAAAAAACATTACACCCAGAAACATATTAAACTTAGAATATTATTTTGTTCGAAACCTTTATCTCTAAAATTGATGCATTAAGAAGGAATTTCTTTACCTTTCATTTCTCATTTAAATTCTATATCTGCAGGGTTGGTATGCACCACCCTAAACACGGTTCATACACGTCATGTATGTGTCGTGTATGGAAACGCCTTTACGTGTAGACGTGTATGAACTGACTAAAATTTCGAGTCATGTAGAAAAGCCCTTAGTCAATAGCAATGCAGGACCGAACCGAAAAGAACCGGAAGAGGAAAAAAAAAAGACACTTCATATACATAGTTTGAACTAGCGCAGCTAGGGTTTCTTGCTTATATGAACTGACAGAACTTGCGTGGCGAATTTAGTATATCTTGTGTCTAGTTACGAAATATATTTCTGTAATCGTCTTCGGGAAAACCGATTTCTTTACACCACTCTCGGTTATCTGCTGAGCACGATACGGTACTTAAGATATCAACCTTAGAAAAAATATAGTTCTTTGTAGTTTAAATCTATTTAAATATGTTAAAAAACTTTTGCCTTTTCAATAGGATACCTTGCATTTTTGGTATCGTACGACACGTAAGAATATAAATCATTTCAGGCTATCCTTCAGATGTGGCCGTGTGTCATTTCATTGCCGCAGCGAGCTTCTGTTATCCTAAAAAGCTGTACTCCTGGCCATGATCCGCCGGAGATGGCTCCCATAGAATAGCGTTGGCGAGAGGCCACAGAATGAACTGAACTAGCCGAACGCACCTAACGAGCGCGAACGTGTGATTTTGGCCTTTTTTTTGCTGGAGCTCGCGATGTTCCTAGCAGTTTGGCCGCGAACAGGACAACTGTTGGGACTCGAGTCTTGAAATGAATTTGATGACGTTAATAGGTGTTGTCTTCGTATCGTGTGCGTTAGTTGAAAAGAGGTGAAAGCGCGACAGGAAAATGTGGGAGAGGCGGTTGTATTGTGAGCGGGAAAATCACAGCAAATATTTTCCAGAAATGTTATCTGCAGAACTTTTAAATTCCTGTTAATCTTGTGGGCCATAAAATTGCGAGGGACCAAAAGTTCCGTCAAAACAGCACCGATAAAAGGTTGTTTACTTCTTCGCATCTGGTGCAGAACATCAGCACTGTTACTCGATATTCACCCACGCGGTCGTGCTTTTCAGTTTACTCTAGTACAATTCATGCTGGGGGTACCATAGTACGAGGGTTGTCTTCATATGTATGTACAGACCGCAAACTTTATTCAGCAGTCCACTCCATGATTCGCAGCGAATACTCCGAGCCCGTCAGATCTGGTCCGAAAACGCGTAGCTATTCACTGAGCACAGACAAACTCTGACTTTCTCGAAGTGGAGTGGAAAGGTTCAGCGGCTCTTAACGAGGTCTTGAGAGCCGATGCGGTGGATATGGATCAGCATGGGAATGCGAGGGTGGGGAAACGGGAGATCCCCGAGAATACCCGCTGGCCAGCGTCGTCGTCCAACACGATTCCCACATGCAGAAATGTGGCGTGTGGTCCCGCGAGGAATCGAGCCCAGTTCGCCTCGGTGAGACGCGAGAGCTCCGGATGCCGCGTCAATCCGCGGCCCCGACTTCCTTGGAACATTCCCCAAAACACAGACAGTTAGTTCGGTAGCGTTAGGTTCGTTCGTGCGCGCTCGATGCATGCTCGCGAACAGGTATTAACGCGGTGAACTTACTCCACGCACAAAGAGAACGAACCGAGGGCGCACGAACGAATTGTTACGAATGGATCTTTTAAGCCATGCATACGTGAAAGGTGCTACGGGTGTAGCTCAAATAATGAGTCATGATTAGGTAGGGCACAGCAGTATAAGATGGAGTTTATTACACATAAGGATTATACAATATCTATTTACGCGACTATTGATCGGGGGAGCTTTAAATGGTATACCAAGATGCTAATTAATTCTATTAACTGTTATTAACTCATGCCATTACTATTACAGTCTAATTGGAAAGTCCCCACCTTGTTCATGTTGCCGGAGGCTGATTCTAGGAGGCGGTTAACGACGGCCGGACACACCCATCTTCAGTGGTCTTCTCTCTGGTCGGGTCGACGACAAAATACGCCACTCCCGGTGTTAAGCAGGCCTATATCGGGCGCGTTGTTTAATATTTTTCGACCCCGTTTACTGGCCGGCGGAGGGGATTTCTGCAACTGTCTTTCACAAGGTGTTGTTGCAATCACGCTCGTGCCCTGGTTTAATGTTTGAAGGTGTAATCAGACAGGCCGTCCAGGTAAGGCCTGAGCACATCATAACAGAATGCTCAAACATGGGCGTCGATACGTGGATGGGGGAAAATGGGGAGTGGTAGCATTTCCCACTCCAAGTGAACAGCTGGAGGGGATACATTTTCCTTTCAATTAAACGAATTAGATGCAAGACTATAAACTGAATTTTGGCCAGTTTTGCCAAAAGATTTCAACGAACACTAATCATGTTTCCTTACCCACTGTTACCTTTCTACGAGTATCATTCNCAGCATTTCCCACTCCAAGTGAACAACTGGAGGGGATACATTTTCCTTTCAATTAAACGAATTAGATGCAAGACTATAAAGAGAATTTCGGCCAGTTTTGCCAAAAGATTTCAACGAACACTAATCATGTTTCCTTACCCACTGTTACCTTTCTACGAGTATCATNGGCCAGTTTTGCCAAAAGATTTCAACGAACACTAATCATGTTTCCTTACCCACTGTTACCTTTCTACGAGTATCATTCACTTATTTCTCCAGAGTGCATTTATTTGTTGAGCAAGGAAGTATATTCGACTAATATCGTCACTCAAGTTAATTACTTTTAGTAAAAACGATGAGTCACTATACCGAAATCCCTGAAAGGTCTCTGTACCTGAACATATTTTTTCATGCCTCATTTAATTATCAGCGTGCAGCCGTTAGCCAATCCTATAGTCATTAACGTGTTGTATCCANATATTTTTTCATGCCTCATTTAATTATCAGCGTGCAGCCGTTAGCCAATCCTATAGTCATTAACGTGTTGTATCCAAGTGCTGGTTGTTGTCATAAGGAATAGTAAGTACTTGTAGATTATTGAACAATGTAAAAGCCTTACCCAATCACTTGGGAAGCGGTATTTGGTTGTTCGTGTTATTCGTTAACATTTTTGTAAACATGCAATAAAGTAATGCTCTCTTCTTATCTGAAATTTAGCCAGGCTTGCATTTTGCTCCCCCCTGACACTGAACCAGGTCAACGCCCTTGTGCTGAAGGGAGTACCCATCTTTGAGCCCCTCTCACACTCTCGGATATTCCCCCTTCAAATATAGTTGATAATACAATTTTAAAACGATAAACAGCNATATTTTTTCATGCCTCATTTAATTATCAGCGTGCAGCCGTTAGCCAATCCTATAGTCATTAACGTGTTGTATCCGAGTGCTGGTTGTTGTCATAAGGAAGAGTAAGACCTTGTAAATTATTTAACAATGTAAAAGCCTTACCCAATCACTTGGGAAGCGGTATTTGGTTGTTTGTGTTATTCGTTAGCATTTTTATAAACATGAAATAAAATAATGCTCTCTTCTTATTTGAAATTTAGCCAGGCTTGCAGTTTGCTCCCCCCTGACACTGAACCAAGTAAACGCCCTTGTGCTGAAGGGAGTACCCATATTTGAGCCCCTCTCACACTCTCGGATATTCCCCCTTCAAATATAGTTGATAATACAATTTTAAAACGATAAACAGCCGTCAAGACGAAACAAATATGGTAAAATAACCTTGAAAGTGTTTGAAAATATGTCAAACTGGGAAAGATCTTTTTTTTTTTTTGATGGACATAATCAAATTTTTAAGTACACATTATTTCCAAAGTTGTGTTACTATGCAGGCCATTATAAGAACAAGTATTTATATTTCTTACTATTGTGTATCAATGCGCACTTATAATGGTATTTATGACACAAATCAATAACCTGAATAACATTATTTCATCTCTAGTTATTGGTAACTAACTAAATTTTCTTTGGGGGGTTGAGGAAAAAGTTTTTATGTGCACAATTCTGATCGGCTGAACTCGTCAAAATCCAAGAAATCTTATAACAGGTCCAGTGAACAAAATATTTTGATGTGAACTGCAGCCTTCGTAAGTTTCCAGACAAATATGGCGGTGTTTGTGACGCTCAGGTGACGTCACAACAACCTCCCAGCTTTATTTGGTGAGACTTAATTGAAGCAGTCTGATGGAAAGATATTTGATATTGATACACGTGTTTTAGTCACGTGNATCTTATAACAGGTCCAGTGAACAAAATATTTTGATGTGAACTGCAGCCTTCGTAAGTTTCCAGACAAATATGGCAGTGTTTGTGACGCTCAGGTGACGTCACAACAACCTCCCAACTTTATTTGGTGAGACTTAATTGAAGCAGTCTGATGGAAAGATATTTGATATTGATACACGTGTTTTAGTCACGTGGAGCCCACGCGGGTATGTGAGCTTCATAGCAGGGGGTCACACTGAATATTCTGCCCTACGCTGGCGTTATTGGAAACACCGTACTCACTATACACAGACATCAACATGGCTCTGTTAAACGTTTTAATTTGTCATTTGAATTAAAGTACAACGATATTTATTCGTCTAAATAACGCCAACATTAATAGTTATCTTTAGTTTAACAAATTGCACTGATATCACATTTATAAATTATTTGCGCTAGTATTAGCGAGTTTTGGTTTCGTTTTGTTGACATTACCGGTCAATACGAGTGTGTATGATGTTTATTTACGTCATGTCCGTGCGCACGTGCTTCTTAAGACGAAATTTTTTATTTTTTTAAGATGATGCAAGTCCTTACTGTTTTAACTTGTTGACAAAAGGTAGTATTTTATCAATTATAAACGACTGATTTACATGTCCACGAACCTCCATAGAACGTAGTCTTTGTAAACGGTAGCAGATGCCGCCCTGCAGAAAGAGAATCTTCAGTTTTCCATACAATTTAGCGATAAAGCTCAAAAGAAGATAAAAATCTGTGCAGTTTGGCAAACAAACTTAAAGCTGCCGTGCGAGATCAATTTTCAAGTACAAAAATTAATGCGCAATATCTAAATAAGCGTGTGTGTGTATATATATATATATATATATATATATATTTATGGAGCTGTCTTATTGGTACAACGAGTGCACGATATTATAAGGAGGACAGCGTAACGTACGAGTTCCATCTCTTCCCGCATTCCGCACTCCGCTCTTGAGAGCAAGCAGAGGTAGGTAGGGCCCTGGATCTGTGAAACGTGACGCGGCACGCCGCCCACAAATATTCAACCACGCGACCTAGATCCTCGCCAGAGGGCGGGACTTGTTTGCAGAGGCAAGTTGCTACCCGAGGTGNCATTATGGTTGCGCGCTGTTACCAGAGACTTCCACGTAACGCAACTGTTCATTAGAGTGGGCTTTCCAGTCAACTGCATTACAGAGGGAAAGAAATTACAATATTTAAAATATTCCTGATAGAAGCCATTGCCGCCCTCTTGAATTCCGAATATGCCGATATTTTTACAATGCAGGAAACTATTTGGCTAGGGAAGAGTTCGTATATTTATAAACTGATTGCTCCGGCGTAAATAGATTAAATTACGCTTGTACAGAAATGCATCAATAAACTGAGATTTTAAAAAATAAAACAGCCAAAGGAGCTTTTAATTTACTTGACACGTTTACGATTGCAATGTAAAGCGTTGACGATTGTGTATATTTGGTCACCAAACAGTTTCGTCTTTACAAAGGATACGTGAAATGGGTTGTTCCCGCGTGTATGGTGGTTATAAATAATGACTCGCATGTTGTAGTAGGATTTCACTTAGTCCTATACTGTGTTTAAGCTCGCATAAAAACACCTGTTTACATGTACCCGAGGACACAGTAGCGAGTGGTGTTTGTGTTCAATTTATAAATTTCTGTTTGCGATGGCTTTACTGCTCTGTTTGGTAAAATTTCAGATTGTGGCACGTGACTGCTATAATCCATTCGTGATTACTTCCAACTATTCTGAGACCCTCCTAAAGTTCTACTTCCAGGATATTCTTCCGCCTCATGCAAACAAAGCTTAACCGAGTCTAGAAAATTACACTTAAAGGACAACGCCCCGCATTAGTGCGCACCCAGTTTAATAATGTTATGCATAAGAACTATTATTACCGGGCATTACCAAAACACGTATTTTCTCACTTTTTTTTATTTATATTAACTATAAATGAAATATTAAAATTGATATATAAAATAAAATAAATTTTCTATTCAATGAAAAATAAGGTACATTATTGTTAACACAACTATAAATGCTATTGATACGCGGCATATTTAGAAAACAACCAAACACGTCATCAATGGCGTGATATTTCAAAGGTTCGATTAAAAAAGTGCGAAGAAACCGCAAATAGAATTTAAACTGCATCCCCATCACATTTAGGTAGATGAGATGGCTATGCATTAATGAAAAAGTATAGCTGCCTTCTGCAGGATTCTTTCTGACTGCTCCCAAAGCACCGTTCACGGATGCTACATTTGTAGCTTTAACGTTTACCATGCTAGTACAAGTTCAATTTTCTTTTAATGTAGTTTGGGCTATAAATTTGCACGTTATTTGTTCAGCCATAAAATTGTTGCAACATTTTAGCGGGTGTTCAAATAACACTGGGCTTACACATTATGATATATTTAGTTTTATTTTGAATAGTATTACATTTTTTAGGCTTTTAATTTCCAGAATTTTGTAAGATTAGTCGACAAGAACAAACTAAAATTTTCTGAACAACTTTTGAAAATAACATTACATAAACATTTTAAGCGAGGAGATTTCCTTATCAGTAAAACCAATTGGAAACAAACTTTATGTAGTGACTAAAGCATTGGGGCATCGTGGCTTTCTCATATCTGCTTCTCTGGCACAAAACCGTCTTGCATGCAAATATATAGTTTTTTTTTTTAAGTGATTAGGTGTGTTGTGGGTCAAAATGTTTTCGTAGTAAAGCGGAGAAGCTTTACTGAATGCCATCATCAGTATGAGCCAGTCGACAAATGACGAAGTGATATTAATTTCATCGATTTCTTGAACAAACCGGAAATTGAACGGAAGCCATTCGGGTGCAACTCACTCGCCAACACCAGCCTCAGATACATAGTAGATTAGGAAAATAAACATGTTTAATTAGAAATAGAAAATTGTAATATTTTTGGATGATAAAGGAGGATTAAATGTGAATAATATATAAATTGCAGCCGGAAAGCTAATTTTTAACATGCAAAAAATGGAAAACTGTTAGATCAAAAAATGTTGATTTTGGAAGAATCAACTAATTTATGCTGTTACTTCAAGGTGAACAGTGTTCGAGACAACGGACAAAGTTTGTAAGGGTGCCCTTGGTTGCCTGCCAAGTACACAACCAAGGGGACCCTTACAAACTTTGTCCGTTGTCTCGACCACTGTTCGCCTGAGAGTGTCACATCAAGGTAACGTGTTTCCGTGCAGTAACGTCTGATTATGATGTCTTTACAAAATAGCCGGGGGTGACACACACATTGGTAGAGTAATAACATGCCACCCCTTAGTGTCTCAAAGTAGGGGATGATAGTACACCACAACTGTGCGCAGTATCTCAGTTCTTGGTTAAATAAAACAATATTCACAGAATGGCTCTTTGATCACATATAGGTTTCATTATTTTCCGGTAGAACCATTTGAAATATCGATTTTCAAGGGTGGCTACCTCCCTTACGAGTTACTGTACGACATTGTTCGTAAAAGGTTTTTTTTATCTCATTTTGCACAGGGGATCACCTCACAACGTTTTTACCTGCAGTGCAGGACCACCCTGTAGAGCATTGGAATAAATTAGATCATTTTTCAGCCGTTTGATATACCTCCGCCGGAAACGTCTGGGACCGTCTAACTCTGCGAATGAGCGAGGTTCTATTTCTGCCCGCTCAACCGTTTGCGGAGCTAGTGTCACCCTCGGCGGTACCCGCGTGTGTATTTGAGCGCGTTCAGGAATTTCGTGCCTGTTAATTTGGTCCCGGTCTATTTACAGTTTATTCACGCAAGAGCAGGCAATGACACACCTGCGGTCTGCTTCTCATTACTCTTTGAACGGCACCAAACGTGTTCCAAATGTGCTCGAAATGGCAAGCTTTCCATAAAGAGGCGCACGAACTGTGGCAGGTAATGAAATATTTCGCTGTTTATTTTAATTGAAATAACATTTCCACTTGCAAGGATAAAATACATATGACAGGCAGATGCTCAAGCGCGATAATGTGAAAATATTGCTTTTGAGTGATATCGAAACTGTTAGGCACGGAATGGGTTGTCAGTGCCCCTGGAATTTGTTCTTTTCACGTCGTTTATCACTTTGTGCTTTTCAATTTGAGTTTCCTAATTAAAATGTCCGTCAGAACTGTACATAAATTTCTACGCTCATACGCAGGTTGATACAACTACATGCGAGATAAAATCGAACGAATTAGCCAACAAAAATAAACATGCGGGAAACATTGATGGACTAAAATTTTGGCGTCAAACGTTTAGGTTTGATTGTTGACTACGCATTACCGANATCATTTTTCAGCCGTTTGATATACCTCCGCCGGAAACGTCTGGGACCGTCTAACTCTGCGAATGAGCGAGGTTCCATTTCTGCCCGCTCAACCGTTTGCGGAGCTAGTGTCACCCTCGGCGGTACCCGCGTGTGCATTTGAGCGCGTTCAGGAATTCATTCCTGTTAATTTGGTCCCGGTCTATTTACAGTTTATTCCCGCAAGAGCAGGCAATGACACACCTGCGGTCTGCTTCTCATTACTCTTTGAACGGCACCAAACGTGTTCCAAATGTGCTCGAAATGGCAAGCTTTCCATAAAGAGGCGCACGAACTGTGGCAGGTAATGAAATATTCCGCTGTTTATTTTAATTGAAATAACATGTCCACTTGCAAGGATAAAATACATATGACAGGCAGATGCTCAAGCGCGATAATGTGAAAATATTGCTTTTGAGTGATATTGAAACTGTTAGGCACGGAATGGGTTGTCAGTGCCCCTGGAATGTGTTCTTTTCACGTCGTTTATCACTTTGTGCTTTTCAATTTGCGTTTCCTAATTAAAATGTCCGTCAGAACTGTACATAAATTTCTACGCTCATACGCAGGTTGATACAACTACATACGAGATAAAATCGCGAATTAGCAACAAAAATTAACATGCGGGAAACATTGATGGACTAAAATTTTGGCGTCAAACGTTTAGGTTTGATTGTTGACTACGCATTACCGACTTCAAGTACGCACTTGCTGCCTCGTACTAGAAATTTGGAAACCAGTGGCGTGTGGTGAACTGTTGCAAGGTAAGTTAGCGTTAGCCACGAGCTGTACCCTGTTGCTTGCTAGTTTACATTTCCGCCTCTAAAACGTAGCTCGGCAGCTGACGCCACAGGACGTGTGTAATGGGTCCCTTGCTGCTCGCTTGTGAGTGGTCGGAATGCATTCAGTTTCCCTAGGCTGCATGGAGTCTACTGGTTCCTGCTGCGTGCACCGGGAATGTACAGCAGTGAGCAAGCACCAGCTTACCTTGCAACACTTCGCCACACGCCACTGCTGGGAACTATGACTAATTACGGTGAAAAAAACAGTGTAGTTTTCTGGTGATATTGCAATCAGTCGCTAGTGGTACTGTTCGGGTGTGATCGGAACTGTTAGCTGTGGCATTGAAGGATACAGATGTATTATTCCCGGAAGCGACAAAATACTGAAAATTTATGTACTAGATTTTCCTATTTCTTTAGAAACCAATCCAATGAATATATTCGCCAGTTAACTAAATGAGAGGTAAAAAACAATTCGGCTCTCAACTTTTATCAATCGCCTACCATCATGGTTTCCAACGAGACTTATGTGATCTTAAAACTCAAAATTATCATTAGTTTACATTAGTAAAAGCATTATCCGTATTACATGTTTGTGTCACGTTTATTATATACAACTAATAATTGCTTTACTTCAGCAGAAATTGTGTCTTTATAGTGTCGGTGACTGATGCCATTCAAATATTGGCCCAGTTTGGCCCTATTTGACGTTGCGTGGCCATCCATACGACTTGCACATGCTGTGGCTTTGGTCGCACGGTGCAAACCAGAGGGTCGAAGCTCTATAGNGTTAACTAAATGAGAGGTAAAAAACAATTCGGCTCTCAACTTTTATCAATCGCCTACCATCATGGTTTCCAACGAAATTTATGTGATCTTAAAACTCAAAATTAGCATTAGTTTACATTAGTAAAAGCATTATCTGTATTACATGTTTGTGTCACGTTTATTATATACAACTAATAATTGCTTTACTTCAGCAGAAATTGTGTCTTTATAGTGTCGGTGACTGATGCCATTCAAATATTGGCCCAGTTTGGCCCTATTTGACGTTGNAATATTGGCCCAGTTTGGCCCTATTTGACGTTGCGTGGCCATCCATACGACTTGCACATGCTGTGGCTTTGGTCGCACGGTGCAAACCAGAGGGTCGAAGCTCTATAGGGATTTCTTGGCCCCCTAAATTATAGGGTAGAATGACTTCGCCAACTGTTGAGAAATGAAAATAATGCTCATTAGTCGTTAATAAAGAAAACTGCATACTTTTATAAACAATATAATTTTATTTTTAAATATTCTTAATTCACGAGTAAATTAAGTATAATTATTCTTATCATCATTCATAAAATATAAAATTTTGATTTAGGCGTGCACTGTCGGTGCCTGAGCGTCGAGTTGTTTAGTTTCCATTGTCGTGATCGTTGCTGGAGAAGGAGTTGTTGATGTCTGCAATCAATTGCAGGAATGGAGCTTTATTGAATTTTCAAATGCTGAATGTCTAAGAATGAATGGTACAAGAGTTGTTGATATTAGCGACAATGCCTTTTTAAAACAAAGAAATATGTATAATTAGTATTTTAATAAACGATTGTGTAGTTGAGTAGCCACCTATGTATTCTCTACCATTAATTGTTAAACGCATATTTAGTTCCNTGCAATCAATTGCAGGAATGGAGCTTTATTGAATTTTCAAATGCTGAATGTCTAAGAATGAATGGTACAAGAGTTATTGATATTAGCGACAATGCCTTTTTAAAACAAAGAAATATGTATAATTAGTAGTTTAATAAACGATTGTGTAGTTGAGTAGCCACCTATGTATTCTCTACCATTAATTGTTAAACGCATATTTAGTTCCNTTTAATAAACGATTGTGTAGTTGAGTAGCCACCTATGTATTCTCTACCATTAATTGTTAAACGCATATTTAGTTCCATGCCACCGTTTGTAAATACAGCATTAAATTAAACAGTTTTACGAAATTGTTATCAGCATTAACTAAAACGTCTGTCTGAATACTGAAATAATTATGTTTAAGAGTTGTAATGTTGGCACCAAATTCTACCTAATTGCCCAAACATAGAGGAAAATAAGAGCCCACCAAAATAGCATTGAGCTTTTTCTCTTTATCTTACTTGCTTTGTGGTGCAAACGACGTCAGCTGATTTTATTGGCCAGCGGCTATGAACATTTTCAAGTGTTCTCGAACTTATGCGATCATTATGTAAGGCTTGAATATTTTGCGTACACGCACATTTAACTTGAAGTCTGTAATTCGCTGATTTTTTTAAAAGGTAAAAATATGCAGGGGTACTGTTGCCGTGATTTATGTTCTTTAACCCTCTGTACATGGGGAATGGAATATAAGAATCGTGCTAAGATGTTTTAAGATACACGTACAGTCGCCTCAATAAGTATTGGCACACCCACATTTCCGAGGCTGGCGATTGTTATGGACGCCACTTAAGGCGACACCCCCACTTAAAGGAAGACAGGTGGGAAAGGGTGATTAAAATAATTATTAGGGTTACCAATACTTTCTGATAGCTAAGTGCAACTATTAGAAGTCCTCGGGAACAGGCTAGGGGAGGACAGCGTAGGAATTACCCTCTTTCCCAGAACAACTCACCCCTGGAGAGCCGGAGATCGGAGCCCTGCCATCTTCTGTCCTCCTCGCGTCACTGACGTCCCACGAAGACCCTCTCTCCTGGTTCGGATCCCTAGACCACTCTTCTCACACCCTTCCTGTAAGTATGTTGCTACTCATTCCTATTCGCTGATAGTTTGGCGTGGGCGGAGTTATGGTTGTCAGCCGATGGCCGACCTTCGGTGTCAGCCAGACCTAATTAATACAACCCATTTTGCAAGCTTTTTTTTTTGCAGGTAGATTATGCTTTCGCAGTGCTGAACCGATCTCCNCTAATTAATACAACCCATTTTGCAAGCTTTTTTTTTTGCAGGTAGATTATGCTTTCGCAGTGCTGAACCGATCTCCTTGGTAGGCTACCTTTCTCCTGAGCACACTGCGTGGCTTCTGTTGTAATCGTAACACTACGAAAAAGTCATATATTTCAGTAAACAAGACCTGTTATTGCTGACGTCCAGTATGGAGATGATATTTCTTAACAGATTGCCTGTCCCTAACAAAAAAAATACGTCATAACAAACAAACCTTTATTTTATGCGCAGTAAAAAATTATCGACATACACAATACAACAGCATCCTTCGTTAGTGCGCACTTGTAATAGTCATTTTGTACACGCATAGCGATTACAGTGGTTTGCAGACGCCGTGGCATGCTGTTTATCAAATTCTGTGTCACTGCTGGTGCGATTTTAGACAATTCCTCCAAGAATACTCTCTCAAACTACTTTTTCCTCTCGAACGACGTTTCCTCATATTTGTGCGTCGAGGTGCGCCCACGTATGCCCAACTGCCTTTAGATCGCTGGTATGGTATCGCGACAGGGGAACACGGAAAGGCAAGACGAAGAAAAATTTCCGTGGCTCAAAAACGCTGGAAGATTGTTGGACCATGCATATTGCATAATCATAAAGTGGATTATACTGCGCAGAGTAGGCAGGACCTTTCAATATAATGACTGTCGCTGGTCGATAATAGACCCGATCAAAATGAAATCGATACTGCAACCATTGAAAACAGTTGTGTCTGTACTATATATATATAGACACACACACACATCGACTGCCTAGTACTGCCGGTCACTTCCAGCACATGTCGCACATCACCCTATTTGTAACACAAACTGACGAAACGTTCAAAATTATACCACATCCTCCTTTTGTACTTCAAAACGTCAGGTTAGCTCACTGTACTGCATCACACTAAGTAATCCGAGTTTTTATATCAATTTGTAATGTGGAGTATTAACTGACGACTCTTTTGTGCGATGTGAGTGGTAATCTCCCTGCTCTTAGAGCGCTTTATACGCCGTGAATTCCAGCGCATTTTTTTTTTCGTTACTGACTCCGGGCGCCGCATAACAATCACGGACGTTTATATTGCGACCTCTAGCTACGCAAGCCAGCGACACGACGGAACCCCGTTCGCAAGTCGGTGCCCGGTGACACATCCTACTTGCAAGTCGGCAGCACGTCCAATAAAGAATCGTCCGCAATACGCGACAGCCAATGGGACGCAAGGCCCATTTCAGAGCCTCGCGCAGCCGCGATGACTAAATAGATTCGTCCACACAGAAGGAACTNCAATGGGACGCAAGGCCCATTTCAGAGCCTCGCGCAGCCGCGATGACTAAATAGATTCGTCCACACAGAAGGAACCGCCATTCCATTCCACTTCTTGTTACTTGACTATTCTGTGCCTGCACTGAGGTGACTTCAGCTTGTCTGCTTGATCGAGGAGTGCCCACGCAGAGCTCTTTTTTTTTTTACGCAGAGAGCGAAATGGCGACGTGGTTACCTTTACAACTCGCTTTCAAGAGGACCTGGCTTCTATGCGCGGTACAGCCATCCTGATTCCGGTATTCCATTATCCCCCCAAAATCTCTCCAGGCGACTGCTGTGATGGTTCCTTACTGCAGGTTACGCCCGATTCGTTAAGCTGATTCCACAACACAGCGACGCGTTTTGCGAGCGATACGTGACGACGCGATCGGCGGCTACGATCGGTACTTACCGTTTCATAACTATGCAATTCTCTGTCGGTGACACACGCCGTCTGAGGGGGCGCTGCCATCTATTTCAAGGATGAGAATAACATTTCTACAGCTCACGAATGTAACAAAATTGTGACACACGAAAAACATTGACACCGTAACGCTTTAAGCGGGTAGAAGATAAACAAACAATGCCGTACGAACGCGATGTGCGATGAAAACTACGAGAGGCATGTAAGACGAAGGATAATTATATGCATGTCGTTAATAGACGACTTTTATGACATTTCCCACATGTATAAGAAACACCTTCTTCTATTTTGTATATCAATGCAGCAACAATAACATTACAAACACAGGACGTGAGCGTAAACGGGCTTGTCGTCTTCAAAATGTAAACAAATAGTTGTTCTTATTCTCCACATAAACCAACACCTGTTCTTCTTCTTCTCCGTCGCCGACTATCGCCGACCATCGCAAACAATCGCAACGCCAGAATTTCGCACAACGCACTCATCGCCGACGAACTGCGACAGACTGCTGCTTCATCCTGATTGGCTACAGCTCATCGCAACGCATCGCTTCACAACGCATCGCTCTATACACCCGTCCCTACTTCTCTCAGCAACTTGCTCCGTTTCTAACGATCTCGCTGTCGACGATACGTAGAAGTCCTATCCGCCCACCACTATGTCGACGCGAAAATTTCAGAGGTAATCTAAACTTCGCGTGACATTTCGTAATTCAGCAGCTCTTCGTGTGAGCGTACGTGGGATTAATGCTGCAAGGATGAAGTCAGGAAACTAGTTTGTTGACGGACCCCTTCTTATTGTTTATCGCAGGAGCCACAGTGCCGGACTTCCACCTATGCGAACAAGGCACCTGACTAGGGCACTAGATTGGCGGGGAGGGGGGG
>NQII01002954.1:280142-302626 GCA_002778355.1 Clitarchus hookeri
ACAATTTTTTTAAATTTTATTTATCAAGAAAATCAAATAGGAAAGTACAAATATACAACAGTAATTAAATTAATAGAGAACACAGGACAATACAGCGATATTTATTATAACAGTAGCCAAATCAAATATAAAATAAAATAGGTTATTTTGTTAAATTACCAAAAAGGGGGCCCGGACTCTGTAATTGCCTAGGGGCCCTGGGTCTCTAAGTCCGGCCCTGAGGAGCTAGCGTCGAACGAGAACAGCAAAGTTACACCGCACGTCCGTAGAAGTGTTCGCGGCGTTACACCGCGACGGAAACCGACCAACCACTGCGCCCTCCGCGCCTTGCGCATCCAGGTCACGTGGCCGTAAGCATTACGTCCGCTGGAGGTGCCGTTAAATTACTGCGAAGATCTCTCGCGGCGAGGCACCTAGCCGCGAATATTCAATCCGCCGTTATCATGCGAACCACGCACTTCGTGAACATTTCGCGTCCCCGCCGCCCGTCGCACGGATGCTCTGTTCGCTCGAGTCTCCCTACCTTCCTAGGATTCAGCGCGCTGATCTCGCCTGGACGGTCTCTGCTCGTTGCACAGCAAACAATAGTGCACGCCATCACTAAGTAGAAAGTTAGAATAAAATAGCGGAGTTAAGCGGTTATAACTGAAAGAGCCAGGTACAGAAATTGTTCTGGAAGACAAAAGGAAACTTGAAAAAGCAAGCACATTATCTAAAATTAATATATGATGAAAGTACCTCATTGTAGTAGACCTGCACATTGAAACAAAATAAAAGCATATTAATTTGAAAAACCAGTGAAAAATTATTTACTGCCCACATAGCATTGAATATCCACCTGATAACTCAATTATATGNTTAATTTGAAAAACCAGTGAAAAATTATTTACTGCCCACATAGCATTGAATATCCACCTGATAACTCAATTATATCTACAATAACTAATAGTAATATAAGTTGTAAACTGAATCTCTTATGGATATCCTTAGGATATTCAGTAGTATATATAAATTTATACCACCTACTGGATATCCACCAGATATTACAAAACCAGCAATAGCCATTGTTTATGGTAAGTGACTAAATCTAAAAATGTCTGGAGGAAATCCAATATATATACACATATATATGTATATATATAGCATTTTATATACCAGGCGGGCATTTGGATATCTTTTAGCAGTCTTTTATATGTAACTATGCTATTCCTTTGATGTCCCTGGGTATCCTGAACATAAGAAACTGACATCCATTAGAAATTCTTTGGATGTCTGTGTGATATGTGGGTACTCTCAGTGGTAGACCAAATATCGTTATGGAGATTGAATTTCATTGATGTAAACATTACTTCCACTGACCCTAAACAGTGATTTCTGTTTAGTTCCATATGTTCATCAGTTCAATGCATCTTATAAAAAGGATTTCCTATGAGCATTGTTTTAGGGATTGAAGTCACTGAACTATATAGTGTTAGTATGCAAACTTACATTGTGTATAAATTCGTTAAAGTCGTTAATGCTAGCTGCATATAAAGCAATGGCTTTTTTCCCCAAGCCACTGATCAATAGGGAAGAAGAGGAATATACGCTGACCAAAGTTTAATAGCAAGGTCGCATGAAGTAGCCTTGTAACATATTCCAATATCGGACATGCATCAACCGTACAAAAACACAACTAATTATATAGATTGTGGACGTGTGTTTTTTTTTTTTTGGTATGTTAAAACATTTGAGAGGCGATTCCTTATGAAAAATGAAGTATAAAATACGGGGTGAATCACCTACAACTTACACCGCAAATATTTCGGAAACGAAAGGTGCTATTGATGTGCTGAGTTCACAGACGTGATGTTTAGACAAAGGCTCATAATTGCAGCCCAGACACAGATTTTAATAAGTATTATAATGTGTATTTCTCGAACAAAGATACCTTTTTTTTCCAAATGGAACAATGCTTATTCACATCAAGAAGATAAAACTAGAGGAAATTAGAACGTCAAGTTTTGGTGGATTCTAGTGCAAGTTAGTTAATGTGCTCTCGTAGTATGACAATTTTAAATACCTACAGTAGTCTGCTTCATTTAACTGCTTAATTAGTAGGCTACGATGTTCCTATATTTGCGTAGATTCCGTTTCCTTTACACTGATTGCATTGGGACCTCCTTGCCAGTACTTTGTGATAGTTCATACGATAAAGGGCGTGCTGGAAGATGGTATTTACTAATGCTGAAAAACCGATGTAATACGAATGTACGAATAATTCTGTTTGCTCTTGTAATGTGTGCGCTGAACACTATCCCAATAGACGTAAACCACCGATCAATTATTTTCGATCCTCTTCAACCAATTACGGGAAATTGGAAGTGTGACACCTCGAAAACNACGTAAACCACCGATCAATTATTTTCGATCCTCTTCAACCAATTACGGGAAATTGGAAGTGTGACACCTCGAAAACGAAACAGAAACAAACGAGTGACCAGAGAAGAGGATGACATCAATGTTCTAGCTGCTGTTGCTGTAAATCCACCAGTTAGATCCCGTGCAATCGCAAGAGGGAGTGACGTGAGTCAGGANATGTTCTAGCTGCTGTTGCTGTAAATCCACCAGTTAGATCCCGTGCAATCGCAAGAGGGAGTGACGTGAGTCAGGAAAGTGTACTATGCACTCTGCACCATCATAAGTTCCATCTCTATCATGTCTATCTCCTTCAAGAGCTACATCCACAAGTTAGATCCCGTGCAATCGCACGAGGGAGTGACGTGAGTCAGGCAAGTGTACTATGCACTCTGCACCATCATAAGTTCCATCTCTATCATGTCTATCTCCTTCAAGAGCTACATGGAAACGATTGTGAAAATCGTGTTAACTTTTGTACACGGGCATTAAGACATGATAGACCAGATTTATCATGTATCTTGTTTAGTAATGAAGCAACGTTTGCAAATCTTATCCCAGTCAACCTCAGAAACATGCACTATTTGGCCAGTAAACAATTCCAATTGGCTTCATAAAGTGGAACGTCAGCATCCATGGAGTTTACACGTGGGGTGTGGAGTAGCGAACCATTACCGCATAGGCCTTTTTTCCCTAAAAGGAACCCTGGATCCCCAAAAGTATGTCAACCTCTTGACAGACAATGTTCCACAGATCTTAGAAGACGTTCCACTGCAGACTTGGAGTATCGCGTGATATCAGAGTGATGGTTTCCCAGCTCATAGTGCAAGACGTACTATAGCTTCTCTTCGCCGATTGTTTCAAAATCGTTGGATTGGACGAAGTGGACTTGAACGTGTGTCTGCCCGTTCACCAGCCTTGACCCCATTAGATTATTTTCCGTGGGGAATACTAAAAAACACTGTCTACAAGGACATACCGACTGCACCGGAAGATATTGTACAACATATTACAGCTGCCTGTTCTGAAATTTATACTGAAATGCTACAACATGTGTAGCAATCTTTACATGACTTACTGGAAGATTGTATCNTGCCTGTTCTGAAATTTATACTGAAATGCTACAACATGTGTAGCAATCTTTACATGACTTACTGGAAGATTGTATCGTAGCTGGTGGTCTTCATGTTGAACACAACCTGTGAAGGAGAGTTTCCTCTTTTTTCTTCAGAATTAACAGAATATGGTTATTCACTTTCGTATTTCTTAAGAGACTGCTGAGACGTGGCAAAGTGAAATTAAATAAATGTAAAATATGTAAGATGTGTTTTCTTGCAAATTGAGAAGAAAACCACACACACTAAACCAGAAAAGTAAGCGCACGAACATTAAAGACTAGTATCTAAGCGGTTAAATGGAGCAGAAAACTGTAGGTA
The DNA here is from genome assembly GCA_002778355.1 of Clitarchus hookeri. Classification (NCBI taxonomy): domain Eukaryota; kingdom Metazoa; phylum Arthropoda; class Insecta; order Phasmatodea; family Phasmatidae; genus Clitarchus; species Clitarchus hookeri. The sequence goes on from NQII01002954.1 coordinate 283,976, forward strand.
TTTAAAACTGTCATATTATGATAGCACGTTAACTACTTTCACTGGAATCCTGCAAAAAGCACCATTGACATTTTAATTTCCTTATGTTTTATTTTCTTTATGTGAATAGCCATTATCCAGTTTGAAAAATTGTAACTTTGTTCACAAATACACATTTTAATAATTATTAAAAATCTGTGTTTGGGCTGCAATTATCAGCACTTGTCTAAACTTCACTTCTGTGACAACAGCATATCAATGGCACCTTTCATTTTCGAAATATTTGCGGTGCAAGTTTTATAATTCGCTCTATTTATGTAGAGCTTAAGACGTAAATTTATTATCAAGAGGGATATGCGCTCTAGAAAACAGGAATATGAAAAGCGTTTTATTAAAACGTCAAAAACTACTATGGATGAACGAAAACGAATATGGGCAGTGTATCACTGACATAAGAGAAACAACTGCTGAAACTGTAGGTGCAAATAACATCCCCCATCAGTAAAGAAAAATACGCAGAGGGTCTGCAGTTATTACATTTCATTAAATGATATATTCCTGAGCATTTAAAGAATTTCAAAGACAAAATATTTATCACCANTTTATGGTAAGTGACTAAATCTAAAAATGTCTGGAGGAAATCCAATATATATACACATATATATGTATATATATATAGCATTTTATATACCAGGCGGGCATTTGGATATCTTTTAGCAGTCTTTTATATGTAACTATGCTATTCCTTTGATGTCCCTGGGTATCCTGAACATAAGAAACTGACATCCATTAGAAATTCTTTGGATGTCTGTGTGATATGTGGGTACTCTCAGTGGTAGACCAAATATCGTTATGGAGATTGAATTTCATTGATGTAAATATTACTTCCACTGACCCTAAACAGTGATTTCTGTTTAGTTCCATATGTTCATCAGTTCAATGCATCTTATAAAAAGGATTTCCTATGAGCATTGTTTTACGGAATGAAGTCACTGAACTATATAGTGTTAGTATGCAAACTTACATTGTGTATAAATTCGTTAAATTCGTTAATGCTAGCTGCATATAAAGCAATGGCTTTTTCCCCCAAGCCACTGATCAATAGGGAAGAAGAGGAATATACGCTGACCAAAGTTTAATAGCAAGGTCGCATGAAGTAGCCTTGTAACATATTCCAATATCGGACATGCATCAACCGTACAAAAACACAACTAATTATATAGATTGTGGACGTGTGTTTTTTTTTTTTTGGTATGTTAAAACATTTGAGAGGCGATTCCTTATGAAAAATGAAGTATAAAATACGGGGTGAATCACCTACAACTTACACCGCAAATATTTCGGAAACGAAAGGTGCTATTGATGTGCTGATTTCACAGACGTGATGTTTAGACAAAGGCTCATAATTGCAGCCCAGACACAGATTTTAATAAGTATTATAATGTGTATTTCTCGAACAAAGATACCTTTTTTTTCAAATGGAACAATGCTTATTCACATCAAGAAGATAAAACTGAAGGAAATTAAAACGTCAAGTTTTGCTGGATTCTAGTGCAAGTTAGTTTATTTGCTATCGTAGTATGACAATTTTAAATACCTACAGTAGTCTGCTTCATTTAACTGCTTAATTAGTAGGCTACGATGTTCCTATATTTGCGTAGATTCCGTTTCCTTTACACTGATTGCATTGGGACCTCCTTGCCAGTACTTTGTGATAGTTCACACGATAAAGGGCGTGCTGGAAGATGGTATTTACTAATGCTGAAAAACCGATATAATACGAATGTACGAATAATTCTGTTTGCTCTTGTAATGTGTGCGCTGAACACTATCCCAATATACGTAAACCACCGATCAATTATTTTCGATCCTCTTCAACCAATTACGGGAAATTGGAAGTGTGACACCTCGAAAACGAAACAGAAACAAACGAGTGACCAGAGAAGAGGATGACATCAATGTTCTAGCTGCTGTTGCTGTAAATCCACCAGTTAGATCCCGTGCAATCGCAAGAGGGAGTGACGTGAGTCAGGCAAGTGTACTATGCACTCTGCACCATCATAAGTTCCATCTCTATCATGTCTATCTCCTTCAAGAGCTACATCCACAAGTTAGATCCCGTGCAATCGCACGAGGGAGTGACGTGAGTCAGGCAAGTGTACTATGCACTCTGCACCATCATAAGTTCCATCTCTATCATGTCTATCTCCTTCAAGAGCTACATGGAAACGATTGTGAAAATCGTGTTAACTTTTGTACACGGGCATTAAGACATGATAGACCAGATTTATCATGTATCTTGTTTAGTAATGAAGCAACGTTTGCAAATCTTATCCCAGTCAACCTCAGAAACATGCACTATTTGGCCAGTAAACAATTCCAATTGGCTTCATAAAGTGGAACGTCAGCATCCATGGAGTTTACACGTGGGGTGTGGAGTAGCGAACCATTACCGCATAGGCCTTTTTTCCCTAAAAGGAACCCTGGATCCCCAAAAGTATGTCAACCTCTTGACAGACAATGTTCCACAGATCTTAGAAGACGTTCCACTGCAGACTTGGAGTATCGCGTGATATCAGAGTGATGGTTTCCCAGCTCATAGTGCAAGACGTACTATAGCTTCTCTTCGCCGATTGTTTCAAAATCGTTGGATTGGACGAAGTGGACTTGAACGTGTGTCTGCCCGTTCACCAGCCTTGACCCCATTAGATTATTTTCCGTGGGGAATACTAAAAAACACTGTCTACAAGGACATACCGACTGCACCGGAAGATATTGTACAACATATTACAGCTGCCTGTTCTGAAATTTATACTGAAATGCTACAACATGTGTAGCAATCTTTACATGACTTACTGGAAGATTGTATTGTAGCTGGTGGTCTTCATGTTGAACACAACCTGTGAAGGAGAGTTTCCTCTTTTTTCTTCAGAATTAACAGAATATGGTTATTCACTTTCGTATTTCTTAAGAGACTGCTGAGACATGGTAAAGTAAAATTAAATAAATGTAAAATATGTAAGATGTGTTTTCTTGCAAATTGAGAAGAAAACCACACACACTAAACCAGAAAAGTAAGCGCACGAACATTAAAGACTAGTATCTAAGCGGTTAAATGGAGCAGAAAACTGTAGGTATTTAAAACTGTCATATTATGATAGCACGTTAACTACTTTCACTGGAATCCTGCAAAAAGCACCATTGACATTTTAATTTCCTTATGTTTTATTTTCTTTATGTGAATAGCCATTATCCAGTTTGAAAAATTGTAACTTAGTTCAAAAATACACATTCTGATAATTATTAAAAATCTGTGTTTGGGATGCAATTATCAGCACTTGTCTAAACTTTACTTCTGTGAAACCCGCATATCAATGGCACCTTTCATTTTCGAAATATTTACGGTGCAAGTTTTAGAATTCGCTCTATTTATGTAGAGCTTAAGACGTAAATTTATTATCAAGAGGGATATGCACCCTAGAAAATATGAATAACAAAATCGTTTTATTAAAACGTCAGAAACTACTATGGATGAACGAAAATGAATGTGGGCAGTGTATCACTGACATATGAGAAACAGCCGCTGAAACTGTAGGTGCAAATAACATCCCCCATCAGTAACAAAATACGCAGAGGGGCTGCAGTTATTACATTTCATTAAATGATATATTCCTGAGCATTTAAAGAATTTCAAAGACAAAATATTTATCACCANCTGCAGTTATTACATTTCATTAAATGATATATTCCTGAGCATTTAAAGAATTTCAAAGACAAAATATTTATCACCATGGACAGATGTACAAAAAAAGTTGCTTTGCTATAAAACTTTAACTCTCTCCGTTCTCTACTCCTAGGCGCTGTTTTCTCGGAAAGGCGACATTTTTTGTGTACATTTAGGAGTAGGGTTTAATAGTCTGTCTTGAAAACTCTGGGGTACAGCGTTTAGTGCAATGTGATAATAGCAACCCCGGTGCATGTTTTTACTGATGGAGGATGTTATTTGTACTAACATTTTCAGACGCTGCTTTTATAATTTAAGTGGTGTACGACTGTCTACATTTGTTCTCTTTCATCCCAACTATTTCCTGATATTTTTATTTTTAATTACTTTTTTTTCTATTTTTTCAGGGTGCATAACTCCCTTAATAATTACTCCAGGTCAAAAGCTATAAACAGCATGTTCACAAACTCAGTCCCTAAATTTAACGTCACGCGCCTACTTCCTATGCAACTTGTCCTACATGCATGATCGCACCGCCTTGTTCTGCAGGTGTTTTACGCAGCAACTTTGAACACAATTATTTGATACAAAAATTCGTTTCCGGATATAAGTAAACAGGGCTGTTGTGTTACCATTGGTCCAGAGATACCACGTCTAGAGTTAGGGCACTGAGTTTCCGAATAAACTGTATACGGAAGGAAGATCAGCACCAAGTCACGTCCATGAGCTTGGCTGTTCCGTGGACGACGCGCACAATGGCGCAGAGACCGCGGAAGGAGCAGCACATCCGGTGTGCGAGTATCCGGCCTTGCAGTGACCCGGTGGCGCGATTGTCGTGCTCAATGGTTCTCGCAGCCCGTGAACGAGGCCGGATAGGTCTCCCAGCTAGGACGCACTTCATCTTTTGTGAATCACCTCACCAACCGCGTCGCCCGCTTCTGTCCACAAAGGAGGAGGTCTCTTGTGGCGATGGCCCGCTGGCAGTTATCGCCGTATTCCTCACACGATTCCTGGGTCGCCTCTCTTCCGTCTCCTTTGCACCCGCTTCTCGGGACAAACGACTGCGAATCTTGTTTCACACGTCCTCTTTATTTTTCACTGCCCCAATCGCCGAGGGATCTTCCGTTTCCCTTATCGTTGGATAATTTTATTGAAGGCCAATTTCAGCTTGCCGACTGCCGCCATTAATGGGAGCACGGTCGCAACTACCTGTTTGTGGGTAAAATTCGATATATTTTTTTTGTGCTAAAGAAGTGCTCGCAGAACTGCAACGAATTGATGTTGTCGAAGAACATGTACATTTACGTAAAAAGCGTGTTATTTGCTTGTATTCATATAAGGGTGTGATTTTAACCATGCAGCTGTGAAATGTATTTGGCAAATCGCATTTTTCCGGTTGGTTGGGGCAAGTTTCCTGGGGCAAGATTCAACGCACAAACGATTATGCGGACTCTTGCCCCACAATATCAAACCTTATTTAAACCTTTTTTTTTTNGGCAAGATTCAACGCACAAACGATTATGCGGACTCTTGCCCCACAATATCAAACCTTATTTAAACCTTTTTTTTTTTTTATTATGCGCAGAACTTATGCAGTTTGATTGTTTGACAGAAATAAAAGTTATACATGCATGTCATATTNTTTTTTTTTATTATGCGCAGAACTTATGCAGTTTGATTGTTTGACAGAAATAAAAGTTATACATGCATGTCATATTATAAGTAAAACCAATGACAGTGGTGTATAGAAGGAAACAAAGATGATGGTAAAATCAAAATCATCAGTCTAGAACTAGTCTGTTGGCAAACNGACAGTGGTGTATAGAAGGAAACAAAGATGATGGTAAAATCAAAATCATCAGTCTAGAACTAGTCTGTTGGCAAAAGTTTTCTACGACAAATGTAATGAAACAGTTATATAATTCTAACAGATTTTAGTGAAATTGTTCACCAAATCGAAAGCGTAATATGATAATTAATGTAGTAAATGGATGTCAGCACATATTGGTAGATGCAAAACGCAATTTCAGATAACTAATTTGTTTCGACTGGCATATGAAAAGGCAGCTACGATTGGAATTGCAGCCAAAGGCTTTCAGGCATGAAGCATACTGCCAATGTTTCCCGATATTTTCCTGAAATTGACCTTCTTCCATCTCAACTTACTGGCAGGGCTCTCAAATAATAATGGCAATCAATCGTCTACTATTGGTGACAGTAATAATCATACGAGTGCAGAAGTAAAGCTTACTTCTACTTCATAGCACATTTCAAAATTTGAGGAAACCACTGTCCCAAACGTTCCGATAAGGCATACGGAATGGGGCCATGAAAATGTTTGTAAATAGTTTGCTACAGGTAGCTCTACTGACGTTGCCTCCAATGCTTGTCTTAGGAATGTGTACACTCCTGTAAAGTGTTCTGTTTCGCCATAAATATCCAGATCCTCCCCAAAAGCTAGCCATTCACTAAACTTGCGCTCAAATAAAAAACTGTCTCAAATGCTCACATCATCGTCATATGCTAAAATGCTCTCACTAAAAAGTGTAATAAAACATAGGCCTTACCTAAAGAAAACGACCGAAACATTAAAATTAGTAAACCTGAAGACCAAAGGTGTTGGAGCAAAACGCAAATTGACTTTAAGATGGCGAGAAAGACATTGCAATCTCTGGTGAGGTGGACTATTTCTGTGGTGGATGTGGTGCAATGTACGAAGAGCCTCAATATGTGGACTGGATTATGTGCAGTGAATGCAGATCATGGTTATAAGGGAAAGGGCTTTTTCAAATGTAATAGATGACCATAGGACTCTTATCATACTGTAATAGGATTATTGCCACACATGTGGGGCAAGTTTCTAAATATACAGTCATGTGTTCTATTTTTAGTGTAAGTTATCACAAATGAGTTAAAATTTCAGTTGTATATAATCATACACAATGCATTGTCGTAGCATATACATGTGATTTCATGTGAAATACATAATTGCAACAGACACAATTGACTACTGTTTTCTTAAGAGCAGGCTCTTGCCCCACTCTCTCTCTCTCTCTCTCTCTCTCTCTCTCTATATATATATATATATATATATATATATATATATATATAGCCACTTCAGTTTTATCCCATAAAAAATATCCAGAAAGAAAAACATAGTGAAGATTATTTTAAANAATTAGAAATAAATTTCAGCTTCCCAGGGAATGCAAATTGCAGTCTTTGGAGATCCCGTCGCAATGCTTAATTGTGTCCAGATGTGACCTTTTAAATCTTTGAAGTTTCTTGCTCTTTATATTATTGGGGGAGGGGGAATATAAATAATTATTATGTTCCCAGTTTTTGAGTCATAAAGTGTATTTAGCATTCATAATCGATATGTCTTCTTTGGCAAGGTACAGAATCTGTCTTATATGATTGGGAAACTGTAACATTGTTACAAGAACGTCTGAAGGGCGTATCCGAATTCGTGAGGAATGGAAGGCTTAATAAAAATAAAAGAACTAAATTCAATTATTATGTTTATTCTCAGTTCTAAAATCAGTAAAATATCTGTTATCTACCAGTCTGAGCTTCCTGTCAACTCTTATTATTTTTATTGAACGCAATATTTAATTACTATCTTAATTTCAATTAAAGCCCTTATCACAGTCTTTATTCTTGCTAATGTCCCTTAAACTGCTCCAATTACTTCCAGACGTTTAGTTAAAGCTGTATATTTCCATAGTCCCGGATGTCTTTTCACTCACGCATCCAGTCCACAGTCCCGCAGATCAGTCCCACTCCTCACTGCACACAAGCTAGCCGACGCACTCTCACAGATCGCTGCAGTCGTCCTTCGCCTCTCCGGAATCGCCCAACTGTCGCTTAAGGTCGCACGAGACGCCAAACTCTCGGCTCTTAATCACTCTCCTCCATAGAGGCCCGCATGTGGTATTTATACTTGAGGCAGGTGCCGTCTAGAACGTTCTCGGCAATCCAAGTTGTTCTGGGAAAGGTAGTGATTATGACGGAATTCCTGCGTGATAAATGGAGAAATATGAGCTTTTGAGGGTCAGCGAGGCGTGTGATGCAATAAGTTTATCGGCATGTGCAGCGGCGTCCTTTATGATAGGCCGCTCGCTTCATCTAACGTTACAAACTTGACCTCCAGCTCTCGGCGCCTGAACACGCGAAGGATACACCGGGCAGCGACATGCAAAACTATATAGCATAACTTTAAGAACTAGCTAGTTCTTCGCATACCTTGATGCTCGAAACACAATTAGTTTAAATTTACACTCGCCAATATTNCGGTCAATACACTCCGTTAAGGCTCCCGCTTACCTGGCGCTTGAACTACGTTGCAGATTGTTATAAATTCACGTTTTTCTGCAAAACTATTAAACGTGCGTCCAACGTGGTAACCTAAGAAAAGAACACGCACTTCAGACGAAGGCTGTTGGGTCCTTTCCTGACGTCACGCACATTAGAAATACCAATTTTGTGTACTTCAAAATGGCTAAAAAAAACGACTTTCTCAAAGCGTGGTATCTCAAAATATACGCGTCAGATACACACAAAACTACTCAAAGGCCCTGTATGGGACCTTCCCACAGATTTTACACCAATAAAATAATAGGTTTCACAGCTGAAAGTCCCGTACGTATACGGAGTGCGACTAGAACACTGCACGCATTGCGCTTAGTGACGATGGCCTTACTTGATGCGCGAGGCAGTGTCACCCTTATCGCTCCTGCGCCTCTTGGTCTCAAATGCGGAAAACAGCTCCAGTTGGGCGGGAACCTTAAGAAGCACATCTTTCTGGAGCTAGAACTGAGCTTCGTGTGTTAAAAAAACGAGCCTTCTTTTACAAACTATAAAACATGCTACAAATTTGCTGTTTTATAAAAATGAGACTTTATTCAGACAATTCGTGTTGATTACTTTCAAGACATCGCGCACATCGTGAACATAATTTCAAAGCGCTCCAACGTGGCTAAAAAAAAACAGTATATCACAATATATTCAGATCTGGTACATACATCAGGTACATACTCGACTGTTATGCATCGAACATCGAACCTTGCTGCAAACTTTCCACCAATAAAATAACGTAGTNATCAGGTACATACTCGACTGTTATGCATCGAACATCGAACCTTGCTGCAAACTTTCCACCAATAAAATAACGTAGTGCACGCTGAATGTCCCATAAGTACACGCTGCACGACTAGAACACTTAACCAGTTCAGATTTTTGCGTGTAGAGGCGATGGCATACTTGATGCGCGTGGCAGTGTCGCTCTTAACGCACCATCGCTTCTCAGCCTCAAATGCGGGAAATCGCTCTAGGGGGGGGGGGCGGTCCCGTTCGTTCAGCAATAATGCAGCCTCTTTAAACTGATCATTTATTAATTTCGGTAGATTCTTGCGTGTGTTGTGTGTTAGAATACGTAGAATATAGAAACTCTTGTACGTTCATAAAGTAAACATTTCTAACCTATAAAAAATAACGGTAAGAATATGCTACGGTACAAGTACATATTTTTCTTTGCACTTTTCCGTAAATCAACGGCATAAGTCGAAATCAGAAAAATAAAAATATGTGACNCAAGTACATATTTTTCTTTGCACTTTTCCGTAAATCAACGGCATAAGTCGAAATCAGAAAAATAAAAATATGTGAGTCTACGTTTAAACTCTATTGTTCTTTATATGTTTTAAATGTATTTATTTTAAACGTAATTTTACATATAATGGGCGAAAAATCTATGGGATGGTGCAGAGCATACATCGTAAATTTTGGAAACTAATATTTAAAATTCTGTCTAAGTTGCCACAGTTCTGCTAACAGATATATCAGTATGTATTGATGAAGTTACTTATCTATCACATTTATAACTTTTTTCTCAGAGCCATGGAACAATATTGGCAATAGTTAATGCCGTATAGAAAGTTTGTCTAAAAAAATTTTCAAACATGTATTTAATTTTTTTTTGTTATTACGTTACAATAACGATCATAATGAGTTGTAAGAGTTACGTCATAGCTACTCATCTAATACGCAGTCTTGTGCTCTGAATTAGAAAGGAGAGAGCACACGGATATCACATGAACCAAAGTAGTTCACTCAATGACTTTCAGGGTAACTTGACCAATGTTCATTTTCGGAGAGTCTAGTGAAAATCGCAAAAGTCAGCGGTAGCCAAGCACAGACAAGGGTTGTTGCTACCAAGGAAATCCAGTAATACATTTCGGGAAGAGGAAACATTCAGTAGAGATTTTTACTAGAATGACACGATTAGTTGAGAGTGTTCAAGAGAAAGAAGACGAGAAACCCTGCCACAAGTGAAAGAAGTTGTAGTAAGAGGAAGTTTTGGCTAACCGCGTTCGATTCCCGGTGGGGTCACTCCCGGATTTTTGCATGTGGGAATCGTCCCGGACGATACCGCTGGTCATCGGGTTTTCTCGGGGATCTCCCGCTTCCCCCGTCCCTTCATTCCGGCGCTGCTCCATACTCACCTCGCTCGCCCGTATCTCTTTACTCACTCACTCACTCGNNNNTCCCCTTCTAAAACACTTGCTCTTTGCCTTTCCCCTCCCCCCAAGCAGACGTGGTAATACAGTATCGCTCCTATGGCGAGTTTATTTAAGGCTGTCTTGCTGCCATCTCTGTCACTTCTTTTTTAGTGTTTACTTCTGATCCGACTCGTCTGTTCAGCCATCGTGGTAGTGGCCGAAGCCTCCTATGGTACTGCAGGTAAGTCATAGTTTTAGCATTTTTATTTTAGCTGTTTACGTGTATTTTTAACGTAATGTGTTAGCCTATACCGCAAAAACATTCTCACTAATTTTACGGAAAAGTGGTGGAAAATTTTTTTCCAAACATTTTCGTAAACTCTTCGTAAAATTATAGACACGTTGCTTTTCGAAAACTGACTCTCCGTAAATTTCATAGAACTTTCCGTGAAATCACGAAACATTTCCGTAAATGTTTTTTTTTTTTAGTTTTCTGTACTTCCTTTTTTTCTAAATGTTCACCTGCATTCTTCTTGTACCATTGCAAGCATAACTGTAGTATTTGAAGAAACTTTTTAAGTGTCTATTAAAGTTTTTGTAGTATTGTATTTACGGAGTTCATCTCCATTTTTCGTCTTTGCGGATTTCGTTTCCGAATACTTACTGCACATTTCCGTAAAAGCGTCCGTAAATATACGGACATTTTTAACAGTGTAGTTCATGTGTGGAACAGTTTAGCAACTGCTTGCCCGTAGTATTTTAAATTCCATTTCGGCCACCCTATCCAAATAACGTTTTGGTTTACATTCTATCGGGTTACGGTAATGTTTCTTCAGAATGTTCCTTATTTTGTAAATGTGTATTAATATCTTCATTCGTTTACCGTGGTTAGCGCCGAGGCCGGAGTTGATTTGTTTCTGCGCGACGGTTGAAAGGGTCCACACTCGCTTTCGTGTATGACAAATTGTTTGTTGAACCTACTGATAACCCGCCTGCACAATTTTTTTTTATTAACTTGTAAATGCTCACGCGTTATTAGTAATGCTTATTGATTTGATCAGATGGCAGTCACAATTTATGAACTTTGCAAACTATTATTGATTTATATATTTCTCTACACAGAGAATTATAAACTGAAAATTTCTTGTAATAGTACGTGAACGTGTTTTGCGTTGTATCAAAAAACACTGTTTTCGGCCCTTTCTATTTTCACGAGCCCACTGTTACTGGAATCCCTTATTTGGACATGCTTACACAGTGGTTGTTTCCTCAGTTAGAAGAGGCGGCGGGGGACTTCATTTTCCAGCAGGATGGTGCACCACCCCATTGGCACCTAGCTGTTCACGAATACCTGAACGAGACGTTGCCGCAACGCTGGATTGATCGAGGAGCAGCTGGTGACCAGACTTTCCATCACTGGCCCCCAAGAAGCCCGGATCTTACCCCGTATGATTTTTTGCTATGGAGATACATAAAGGATCAAGTGTTTCGTCCACCATTGCCGGATAACATTGACGACCTCAAAACGATAATTACGGACGCCCTCCAAACCGTAACACCGGACATGCTGATAAGAGTGTGGAAAGAATTTGATTATCGCGTAGATGTCGTTCGGGCCGCTCGTGGTGGCCACATTAAACATTTATGAACGTATGATAAACAAACTTCGCGGTTCTATGGTTCATTTAATTGATCAGTCAAGGTTGTAGGTTGTTTGGTTTTGATATTATAGACCTTCAAAGTTCGGGTATTATATTATACTCATCTTGTGCATTAAGGGAGACAAAGAAAGAAAGTGTGAGAGAGTATATTTAAAAACTTTGGTATTTTTGGTTATGGTCNCTTGTGCATTAAGGGAGACAAAGAAAGAAAGTGTGAGAGAGTATATTTAAAAACTTTGGTATTTTTGGTTATGGTCAGGTAGCTCCTGAATATAATTTTTTTTTCAATTCAAAATACTGTAAAAATAAGTGACTGTAAGTTTGTGTTGAAATAGATAGTTACTGAGAGAGAGGAGAAAAAATGTATGTATGCCATCCGAGTAGAATAAGTGGAATGGTGTAACTGAAGTTAGAGAAGCAGCCTCCACANGAGAAAAAATGTATGTATGCCATCCGAGTAGAATAAGTGGAATGGTGTAACTGAAGTTAGAGAAGCAGCCTCCACATATATATAAAAACGGGTAGACGCTTTCAAGGTATCACAAATTTTCTGCGGAGACGCAGATGAACTGATTACGTTGGACGTACTGACTTCAAAACTAGCAAACTGGGCAACTTGCGTGTACGAAGTCGCTTACCCTAAACCTTCACACCACGAAGTACTGGGTGCAATGTGGTCACAGATTTTACGTGTACGCTCAAGATAATTTAGCACATAACAATCGCCTTCCCTTCCTTATTATGCTCCCGCCACTAAAGTCATGACATCAGTCATTCCATATCAATAAAATCAAATCAAAACATTGGAAATAAACAGATCGTTGAGTGGATGGATGCCGGTAATTCGCATGTGAGAAATTTATTGAAATCCCTTTAATAATATTACTTTATATTACACGACATTTCGTGGGCAATTATTCATAATGAGCGAACAGATTATTGCATCGCTCAAGGCATATTTGGAGGAAACTACTCAAACCTTCCACAACTTTCCTGCCCGAAGGCAACTGGCGTATTTCACAAAGTACGTGTACTGAGGGTAGAGGTAATGCTTTCGCGGGAGAAGTTTGAATAAAAATTTTATTGCATAAGTTTATAGAATTTTTGCAAGGTTTACCAAGTAACTGGGAGTGAGATTGGCACTGCTTCGAAGAGGGAGTTTACTTGCGGTATTCTTTCTTTATCTTCTATTCATTACTCCATTCACTCATGTTCCAGTTCATCGACTCCTCGTCTGATCGGGACATTCGGGCGAGGCAGGGGATCCAGGGGTATATTTTTTGGCAAATTGTTGTAAACATTCCTGCGTCACGTCGGTCTGGGCACGTATAGGAACCACTTACGTATTAGAAACATGNCAAATTGTTGTAAACATTCCTGCGTCACGTCGGTCTGGGCACGTATAGGAACCACTTACGTATTAGAAACATGGAGTTAAGATGAGGCAGGCCGCGTATTGGTCTACTGCGCATGCGCCCAAACACTCACCTACCCCTAAGAAACATAACTGTCAAAGCCACGTGGTCCAGAAAGATGAACGTGCTTGTTTATTTATATCTTAATTTTTAAATGGCAAGCACTTTTGAATAAATAAAATACTTCTACCAATTTGAATTTAATCAAACTGCATTACAAATGGGTTAGAGGAATTTTAAAACATCTCAAAACACTTATTTGCTCAACAGTATTCTAACCTTAAATCCAATCCACGCCTTTTTTTTGCAAGTCGTGTTGGCAGAAAAGCAGTTCAACGTTGCGAGGCGGAAACTGGTTGTGCGCAGCCAGCGATATCGGTCTGCATCATCTTTAGTCTATGATTGAAAACGAGAGGTCGTCCCCTGGTTTTCCGTGTCCGCTGGTCTGCGTTTGATGGTGCTGTTCGCACGAAGCGATGATGGCGGTTGCAGATCGTTACTATAAAACCGTTCTTCTCAAACAGTAAGATGGCGGACACTGTGGGGATGTCACAATATGGTCAACGTTTAATAATGTATTTTCATAAAAGGGTAAAATTAGTATAGTGTAGCTTTTAAATGCGGGATTGCAAGTCAGGGTTCCTGGAAGTTACGTAACGCTTTTCGTATTAATTTACATTTTGTTTAAAAGCATTCTCATGTATGTTGTAATTCAGTTTTATTTTGCAAATAAATATAGGGAAGATTGTAATTTTTTAAGTAGAGTAGTTTTGGTGCCTCTATTTAGAATAGTTTTATCGTACCAGAACTTCATTGTTCGGTCTTTTAGTTTTGTATATTACACTTTTCCAGACTGTTTAATGGCATGCTTCAATATTGGCTGTAATTACGTTTCAATAGGAGGAAATTGTATATAATATTATAAATGATGGGGAAGAGTAATATGATTTGTGTATTTTTGCCAATGAATAATTTTTTGTCGGAGGATTTAAAAGAGAGAGACAGAGAGAGAGAGAGAGAGNACGTCAGTATGCTTGTTTTTACAAAGTAGGAAACGATGTAGTTTTATATTAGCAATTTCCCGAAGTGGCCCAGCATTTCATATATCTCCCGAGCAGCGCCATTGCCCTTTTTATAATAACATGTGCTTTTTCTCTGGGATCTTTCATTCCATTATTCAAGAAGTATTTTTTTTTCCTTTTTGTGAAAACATTTTAAACAGCAGTATTCATTCGCACAAATGGAAAATAAAAAGAATGAATATTCATGACAGCCACTTCTGATATTGTTAAAATAAGAGTACGTGTTTACTTTTATTATTACTTTTAGATTTTTTCCTTCCTTTCTGATGAGCAATCTGCCAAAGACCAATGAAAATTTTGATGTTAGCCAAAGAGTGAAATGTATTTAAACTTAAAGCTCCTCTTTGAAATGCAGTTTGCGCAAATTTGTATAAATTATAATCCGCTGTTAGTGGTATTACAACTGAAAAAAACTCCACATCTAAAAAACACAAAGAAACAAACTTGTGCCCAATTCCTCTATTAAAAATTAAATGGTATCTTATTAAAACAAACTCAGATGCCGCATACTTAAACATGAAACCAAGTTTTATATATTTAATTAAATCTTAAATATAATATGGTAAATGTAATATGTACGTATATTACTCGAGAAAGACACTTGCGTTGCAAAATACCCATCTAGATAAACGAACATTTTTAAATGCAGCACTGAGACGAAATTATTTTCTTTTCCCGGTTGTCGTATTTTATTCAGGTTACTAAAACTATTACAATAATTACGCCTGTCTTTGCTGAACTGTTGTTTTTTGCATTAATAAATTATCATTTCTCTAACGTTAAGTACTTTATAATGTAAACTTTTATCATGTCTTCAAATAATAGATTCTCTCAGAGCTGAACACAATCTTAAAACGTCCTACATTATTTCACGTCGATTTTCCTTCGTCAGATGATTAAAAATAATAATTTCTAGTAAAGACCACCATTTAAAATGTTTGGCCTCTCCCACTCTTAAGCAGAAGTGCATGTCTGCCCTTTCAACAGGAACATTCTTTTAAGGAAAATGATGTTTCTGGAAAAACGTACGACAAATATGACTTACGTACTTCCTGCCTGCACACAAAGCACGCGTGACAGAGAAGTGTTCGGTTTATATTCAAACAGTTGAGGTGATATATATTTAATGCGCTATTTCCTTAAGATAAAAATACCTATAAAATTAACTGCCGTAAATTAAAGTTCAATGTTCATTTACAAGTTAATGAAACGTGTTGCTGGAAGAGAAGGTATTTAGTAATTATATTATTACTTAAATTTCCGTTAATGACGCGTTTTGTATTGAAATTATATAGAATAAATTGCATTATTACTTTACGAAGTATATGAAGAAAAATTTTTAACAATGTAAAACATAGGTGTAATGAAAATTATGTTACCTCGTTTATCAAATAATAACGTTATCTAAAACTACGAAATAATAAATTGTATTATACTTTTATCGAGTAAATAATATAAATTACAAAGTCACAAGAAATGACATAACTTATAACTTTGTAAACATCTCACTGGATAAATACAGATGTGAGGTAATACTGTATGTCGCTATGATCCTTCCAAGTCAAATCGTATTTAGCAATAACATTTTCTTATTGTTAATTGTACGATTAACATATTTTCTTACAAAACTACTGTTATGTGTCGCTGATCTGCGCCGCTGACCTTGGCCTGCCACGTGCGAGTGGGCGGAAGAGCAGGACAGAGTAGTGATATGGTAGCAGGGTGGCGAGTCACTAAGGGATGTTTTAATGACAGGCGGGCGATAACCCTACCAGCGTTTTGAGTTATGAAGGCATTCTGCCACGATAACCTTTTGGCGGCTCGCCAGTCCTGACCTTCGGCGGCTATAATTTCTGCGTTTATCTGACTAATGCTCAGGATTACTGACCTTGTGTCTCTCTCAGCTAGACTTGGGGTACAGTGAACCTTTAAGGTCAAGGCCAGTGGCTATAAAAAAGGTGTCCTGCCTCCGAGTAAGCAGTTGTTGAATGCATGAGTTTCAGCGATAGACGACTAGCGAGAAGAGAAGCGCGCAGCGAGAGAAGTGACCAGTGGGTGGGAAACCTGCAACTGCGAACATCAGAGCAGTGAAGATCACGACTGCAGGTTTGACTAATGGACTGGATGCGTAAGTGAAAGACATTACAGATGACGGCAACAGATAGAATGAACATGTGTTAATGGTGAGTATGAGTTAACTGACAATTACTAAACAGAGACATAAAGAAAGACGTTAATTAGACTTGAAATATACACTATATATTGCGCTCACTGTGAAACAAAAAGAGTAATAGTGGAGACAAATAATTTTATGCTATAAATAATAGCTGTGTGAATACTTTAAAAATTTAATTTAGTTCTTTTATTTTTATTAAGACCTCCATCCCTCACGAACTCAGAAACGTCCCGCAGACGTCATTGTAACAATAGTACACTGAAGAGACAAAAAAACTGGTATAAGCGTGCGAATGCAAATAACAGAGGTATGAACCCAATCAGAGTAACGCGATGCGGTTCGTAGCTAGATCGGTTACTGCTGCTAATATGGCAGGTTATCAAGATTTAAGTGAGTTCGAACGTGGTGTTATAGTCGGCGCACGAGAAAAGGGACATAGCATCTCCGAGGTAGCGATAACATTTGGATGTTCGCGTACGACCATTTCACGAGTGTACCGTGAATATCGGGAATCCGGTAAAACATCACATCATTGATATCGCTGCGGCCGGAAAAAGATAGTGAAAGAACGGGACAAACGACGACTGACGAGAATCATTAAACGTAACAGACGTGCAACCCTTTCTCAAATTGGCGCAGATTGGATTTATGGACTGCCCTGCAGTATTCATGGTGTGAATTGCCTCCTGCATACCTTCAGACATTAGTCGATTGCATGCCACGTCGTCTTGCGGCACTTCTGCGTGCTCGCGGGGACCCCAGGTGTACCGGTTTTTTTGGCTCTTCAGTGTATAAACTACTGAAAACAAATGTTTTCGACGTGATGTATTTATTTGATACCTTTACAATCGAGAACGCTCAGGCGACTGTAAAACATAAGCGACTTGACGGACACACAGTAGCCTATTCACATATCAAATGCACTCGCAGGAGACGTAGTTGTTACGAATTGGCCTCAATGTGCACACTTTTTTGCAACACCAAACACCGTATGTTTGTGAAGAAAGCCACGAACAGATTCACAAACATCGAAAAGAAAGATTCAAATGGCGAAGTAGACCATCAATAACGATAATGACCTACACTGGGTAAATTTTGTGACATTTCTCTTTGAGCTAGGTAAACGTCTCGGAAAATGAGCTAACGTATAAAAATATTTCATTTAGTAATATCTTTATGAAATCTCTTGCCAAGCTGCGGCGTGTCTGTAGCTGCAACGCATTGAGTCAGCACTTAGCTGCAATCTATATCATGTTGAATACTGCGTAGCTTTCTGCTCGCAGTGTAAGGTGTAAATAGCACACATTCTGGTGCATAAGCGTCTTTTACGGTACTTTTTTGAGTAAGCATAAAAAACGTAAGCTATTAATTAGATCCTATCCCACAGTTTCGTAAATATTACTGTGATTAGCAGAATCGCATCTTATCCGGAGTGTATCATGACAATCATGATTTTCTTAACATTTTTTTTTAGGTGACTGTCTTCGGAATACTGACATAGTAAAAAGCTTATTCTTGGAACTATTTAGTTTTAAATAAAAGTCATTTAAATTAATAATAATTTTATAGTTTTCAAGAATATTACCGGTTAATTTTTTTTTTTTTTTTTTTTTTTTTTTTTTTTTTTTTTTTTTTTTNAACTTTCGAACTGGAGTAAAATTGTAAACCATCTGTTCACTTTCACACATACCGTTAGTTATATTGTTTTCTGATCTTTATTTTGAATAAATAAGCAACAAAAATATTTAGAAGGTTTTTTTTTTAATTTGTGTGTGAAAACCGATAAGTAAATATATTAAAACTAAAAATTATAACACAATTTTTCATAATGAGGAAAATATTGTATTTTTTTTATAATATATTTAAAGCTTATCAATTTTTTTGGCTGAGATACCTAAAGATTTTTGTTTCTTAATCCAAGCACCACATGATTATAACTTTTGAAATTTTAATGGTTTTGGATTTTTTTAAATATGAGAACAGACAAAAAGTAAGCGGAATTCCAACTGTGACATCTTCGATGAATAATTCATATCCCACTCCCAGAAATCTATACCGTTTTCTCACAGTAGGTGAAAATAGCAAAAAATACGTATATTCATGCCGGGAGTTAG
>NQII01002955.1:0-68719 GCA_002778355.1 Clitarchus hookeri
GGCGGCAGTGTTACTCGGCGTGTTGCCGCGACGTACTGCACTGGGAATCACGCTGCACAGCGAAGCATAGGAAGGTCCAAGGCGACAAGACACTCATCCAGACCGCAGTCACTGGTGGAGCCACGAACCCAGCCTAGGACGGGACAAGCTTCTGGGCGCTTCCTTAGCTTGAGGGGTGGGGGGGGAAGTCTTGAGGCGCCCCTCCGACACATTTCTTCTTCTCATACATATATTATTTCTGTGCGATAAAACCCTATATTACACGTATAAAACATACGGAAATGTTTATACCTCAGAAGCGAATATCACAACAATTTTTCAACAGTAGTTATCGATTTTTTTTAAAAATAAGTATTTAAGTTTTGTATTACTAAAATTACTTTGCTGCGAAGACAAATATTAGCTGTTGCATACAGTGCTTCAACGTACAGAAACAGTTTGAGTGCCCATTTAATTTCTTTCTGGCGTCCTTTTTTAAATTTACTGCGGAAAGGGTAGGGGGGAAAAGTGTACCATCCTATATGTTACGCCACTGATTTCATTGTCTCGGAACTACTCGGGTGTGCTCAGATTCTGTGTGGTGTTGTGGGCGGGTCTTAAGGCAACACCGATTTCACCTCCACGTCACACACACAGACTAACGATGAGCTAAACAGTTTCTCAGCTCCTCCCCCCCTTACACACACAAAATAAGAGAAAAACGATGCAGGCAGACGGGACCCTTAATGCAGATACATATTGAAGTTGGCATGGCGCTCGTTGCGTTAACTTCGCTTTGTCGTTATCTTCAGGTATAGGTCGCGCAGCTGTGCATTCACATTGACTTAAGAGTGACGTTAAGTTAAATTTCCCCGGCATGAAGTTGAACCAAATTCAACGTAACGCAAAGTTAACCTAGTGTCAGTCAATCAGATTAAAAAAATAAAGATGTTTCGTTTGTTTAATATTCATCTTTATTGCCACTACTATCTCCCGCACGGATTGCATGTTTTGTTCATCGCAATATTGCAATTGCAGTTTAAGTTTTAACCCTGCCTTTGCGTGTTTAAATAATAAATTAACAATCTCAAAAAACTAGAGAAAATCTACGAGCGCAAATGGGCGTTGCATAGATGCAACGGTTTATGTTATTACAGCAATCTCCCATACGTGCATTTACTATTTGTTTCCAAAGGCAAGCACGCTTGTATATGCAGGCGGATGTTCTCCAGACCCCAGATACAGCGTATTTGGCAGCTCGGCATTACGCAGAGACGAGCCATTCTTAACTTCAGCGTGAACTTGCCTGAGATTTTATATTAAGAAATGACACAGAGTTAACGTAAGATGCCTTACCTGGCTCTTGAAATGCGTTGCAGTGTTTGAAACACTAGTTTTCCAACGGAACTATTAAACTTGCGTTCAATGTGCTGATCTACGAAAAGAACACACATTTCAGATGAGGGCTATTGAGTGCTTCCAAGACGTCACGCATATAAGATAAACCGTTTCAGAGCACTCCAAAATGGCTAAAAACGGCTTTGGCATAGTGCTGTATCTCAAAAGACACGCGTCAAATACGCACAAAACTACTCAAGGGCCCTGCGTTGAATCTTCCTACAGACTTTCCACCAGTAAAATAACAGGGTCCCCGCTGAAAGTCACATAGGTACACGCAGTGCGTCGAGATCACTACACGCCAGTTGAGATCCTTGCGCTTAGCGGCGATGGCGCACTTGATGCGCGTGGCAGGGTCGCCCTTATTGCTCCGGCGCTTCTCGGCGTTAGGTAGACGGGAGCCTTAACTTCAATCTGAATAGGCCTTCGTGGTGCCTTAGGACCTGACGTATGTCCTCCATTGTTGTACCTTTTCACCCTTTTCAAAGGAGGAAGGCATGGGGAAACCATAAACGTAGAAAGCCGAGGGGTTGAATTCTGAGCTTATGCGAAATGGCCGAGATGTCAAATACAGTCGAACGCCAAAAAGCTGATTTAAATTAAATTGAGCTCATCAACTCCCCGGCTTTTATAACCCACATATAGCACATGACACACAAGTTAAAATACTCTAGAGTTTCGCTCAAAAAGGAACACTTATTCGTGCCTAAGGCCGAGATTGTGATGACGTCACGTGAACGTAAAACTTCGTCGTTCTAGATGTCATTATAATAATGCTTCAAGTAAGCGCAATGAATTGGCGCATTGAATAAAAATGTCGGCGATAAGGAGATTCTGCTTTTCAGATTTAGAAAGTTTGTAAATTCAAGTTATGGTCCTACAGGCGTGTTTTTGTTATTTTGACGACGCCAAGAACAGGATGCGATAGTTTAACTGATTCAATCTCAGAAAAGTTTTCTTGTATATGCGAATGAAGCGTAGTATACCTCGATCTGCTCGTGAAAATAAAATTGTTTTCCACGAAGTACTAGAACTTGCAAACATAATGGTAAAAGTTCGGCACTTTATACAAACGTGTTCATTCTTTCGAGTCTAGCTCCAATATTTATTTCGTCCGTCGATACTAAAAAAAAAAAAACAACAACGCTCATGTGCACGGTTAAATACGCAAGTAGACAACATAGCAGAAATAAAAACGAAACCACGAAAAATAAAAATAAAACAACTTACCTGTTTTGACTGCCTCGTAAGGTCATGCACTACAGTCACAGAGTAGATACAAACGCAGATACGAAATTACTTGGCGGTTCCTTTGATATGGGCGCGCCCATTCACTGATTGGTTGTTTGACTCTCTGGAAACGGGCCTCGTGTCTGATTGGCTACTTCGTGCTATAGTCCATTCACGGATAATCCCAACTATTCTGAAGCGCTGCTAAAGTTATACTTACAGGATATTCCTACGCCTCGTGCAAACAAAGCTTAACTAAGTCTGGAAAATTATGCCAAAGGCCCAGCGCACCTCATTCGTGAGAACTCAGTTTAACGATATTTTGCATGGGAACTATTTCTTACCAGGCGTTACCAACAATTACTCTTACTCTTGTTTTATTCGTATTAATTATGAATGAAATATTTTAATTTATCAATCAAGTATAAGTAAAAGTTCAATTCAACCAAAAATAATATACTTTTATGTCAACAGAAGTATAGAATGTTTGTGATACACGGGATATGAAGGGAACAACCAAACACGCCATACATTGGGTTATTTTTCAAAGGTTTGACTCGAAGAGTGAGAAGAAACCTTATTGGCTGGGCTGCCGACTGGTGAGGAAGTTACCGGGCGCTGATTGGCGAACGGAGTTCCGACGTGCCGCTGGTCAGTGACGCCATATTGTTGCCGTGCGAGGCTACAGTTCGTGGAACAAGCTCCTACTTCGCCTCTGTATACTGAAGTACTCTACGGCACAGCCACGAATCTCGCAACATGCCGCACGTCTCTTCGACTCACGGTGGTCAAGGCATAGACGGCTTACGTGAACGTGTTACTCGTAACGTGTTGCGTGAAACGTGTAGTCGTGTTATCTCGGCCTTAAGGTTGCAGAGTATTTGAAATACGCGTTTCACCACGAAGCTATTTAACACGCGTCCGATATGCTGATATACGAAAGTAACACACACTTCATACGAGGGCTGTTGAGTGCAAGCCGTCACAGACATTAGAAACACCTTTTCAGAGTCCTCCAAATCGGCTCGAAACATTTTTTTTTTCAAAGCACCGAATACAAAATATACGCATCGTATGCATACAATACTACTCAAAAACCCTGCACTGAACCTTCTTACAGACATTTCGTCAATAAAATAATAGGGTCAACGTGGAAACTTCCATGGGTACACGGCAGTGCGGCGAGAATACTGCACGCCAGTTCAGAGCCCTGCGCTTAGTGGCGGTGGCGTACTTATTGAACGTGGCAGAGTCGCCCTTATCGCTCCCACGCTTGTCGGCCTCAAACGCGGAAAAAAACCTCCAGGTAGGCGGAAGCCTTAAGGGCGCCGCCTACGGAGCTGTTTACCGCGTTTGAGGTTCAGAAGCAAGTGGGCGATAAGGGCGACTCTGACACGCATATCTAGTACCCCATCACTCCTACGTGCAAGGTGCTGAACTGTCGTGCAGTGTTTCCGCTGTCATACTGTAGTGAGTGAGTGAAGAGATTTAGGTGGCTCTTTACAGAGGTATCGAGAGCCGACGAGGGCGATTGAGGCGAGAATAGAGCAGCGCCGGAATGGGAGATCCCCGAGAAAACCTGCCGACCAGCGGCATCGTCGCATGCGTCCGAGTAGTATATTGTGAGATACAGAAGTGTGGGAAAGCAATTCTTAACTATGTTGGACAGCTCGAAAATAACATTTTTTATGTGCATGACGTATTGAGAGTATTATTCGTCTAACTTCTAAAGTGTATTTTCATTTGCGTGCCAGTAAAATAGGAATACGTTCAGTGCTATCATCAGAAAATGCAGATTTCAAACACTCTGCAATGCAACTCAAGTGCCAGGTTGGTGACGCCCTTAGTTTGAGTTATAGCCTAACGTATTAATTCGTTCTATTTTCTGATTTGTACAAAATATATATATAAATTTTAAATTCCTATAAATAGTTTAGTTTTTAAAAAAAGTAATTTCCCTACATTTCCATACATTTTTCGAATAATAATTTCATATCACAACGAATTTAATCAGCTGAAAATGTAGAAAATAATTTCAGCCTCTTGAACAAACTTGACCGGGCTTCAAACCCAGCAGCCTGCTGGTGCACGACGGGATGCAGCCAACATCGCCACAATGTAAGACACGTTAACAGTAATAAAGTAGTTTCATATCTACTCTGTGGTCAACTGCGCATGTTCCATTGGAAGCAGTTCTCTGTCCGGAGCTGCACATACTTGCACGGGCGCAGGGAGAGCGCGCTCTCTCAGTGAATCTGGCAACCATGTACGATAAGTAGTTCCACTTCTGAACGTCCTACTACAAGCAGGACGCTAGAGTTCGTAAACACCTATTTAAGTTTCTATCAGTTTCGAATTTTTATTTCATTGACCCAAGAACACTGTCTCTTGGTAGTTAACACTTTCAATTTTTCATGATGCAGAAGTGTTAAAAAATATTTTTAAATCTCTATAAACGAGATGCATAAATTGAAAACACGTTGCTTTATATCACGATAAGTTTGATATTTTATAATTCCATGAAAACTTTATAAATATAATTTGATTTTCTAAAACAAAAAAAAATAATAATTTGCAAGTGGTTGATGGCATGATGAATATACGAAGGTTATTCGGAAAGTAAGGTCCGATTTCATATAAAACATAAACCATCAGAGATTTTTTCAAAAAACGTTTTTTATTTAATTCCTCACATGTTTCTCTATTTCTCTACATACTTTCCATATTTGTTTAAACATTCGTCATAACGTTCTACAAGCTTTTGTATGCCTAAGTCATAGACGTCTGCCGCCTGTGAGGATAACCAGTCTGTAACTGCTTCTTTCACGTCTCGTCCCCTGTGACAATCTTCTCTAAAAATTGATCACCTTCCTAATGATATAGGTTCTAAAAATCAAGAGCACAAACCATTCTTTTCATTTGGTGTTCCTCAGTAAGCAGCCTGGGAACCCAACGTGCTCACAATTTGTGAAATTGCACATTTTCAGAGACAATTTTGTGCAAGGTTGTTTTACCCACATTCGGAAATTCCAATGCTAAAGTTGAAATTGTGAATCGCCTGTCTTCACGAATCTTTTCGTCTACGACTTTGACCAAATCTTCTGTGATCATTGATGGTCGGCCATTTTCCCGTCCGTCCTTGAAAGCTCTCACCCACTTACGCACTTTGCTGTCACTCATCGCATTGGGGCCATACACTTGACTTATCTGTCGATGAACTTCCGCTGCTGAAACGTTCCTTACTGTCAAAAACCGAATCACTGACCGTATTTCACAGTCGGCGGGCTGATCAATTCTTTTAAACATTTTGAACTGACACTGTAAACAGCACACTGCAACAATACCAATGCAAATGGCGTCGTTTGGCGAGCAAGGCATGCCGGGAGTCGGTGCGCATGCGTGTTACAATGTTCGCGTGACATTCGATTAGCCACGGTGATTCGGACCTTACTTTCCGAATAACCCTCGTAATCAGTGTGAAAAAAGGACAAACGTAATTGTGAGGTATCTCTTTTTTTTTTTCGTGCCCCCTCAATTGTCCAAAATATTTTCTAAGTTTTAGCATATTTAAAATTTTTGTGGTACGTCAAACGAAAACCTAGTAAAATAAATTGGGTGATACTAATTTTCATAAGCAAGTTAACAGAGTTCAATAATTTTCAAATGTATAACGTGTGCCAAAAAAAATGAAAATTGCACAATAATAGCATGTTTGGCTGCAGCCGAAATGATGTTTCACGACACCAGAGCAGCATAAAGAAATTCCTTCGAAATTTATTGTGTTGTCCGCCTGTATTTTTGTTTTCTNCAATAATTTTCAAATGTATAACGTGTGCCAAAAAAAATGAAAATTGCACAATAATAGCATGTTTGGCTGCAGCCGAGATGATGTTTCACGACACCAGAGCAGCATAAAGAAATTCCTTCGAAATTTATTGTGTTGTCCGCCTGTATTTTTGTTTTCTAAGTTTCACAAATTATTCATGTTAAAAATAGTAAGAATTTAATCCTCAATTGTAAGTGAGCTAAGAGTCAAATTTCAAATACGTAATAAGTTTCAACGCATTCATGTTACTTAACAAAACTCTAAACCTCAAATAAAAATTTTTAATCATTTAGGAAAAAAAATTGGCATCAAGATAAGTTAAAATCACATAGTTTCATTTCAAAAAACTATTAAAAGTATATTTTATTTGACTTGATATTCTCATTAAATGGCTGCTGAGACCATGTTACAAAACCATAAAATATTCTTAAAACGTAGACAAATTCTTAATACAAATTAAGGGCCTTTGATGTGCTCTTCACCAAAAACTTAATTACTGTATATTTGTACGAAATACTGTTCAACTTGAAACCATTACTTACAAGTATTATTTCCTAGCATGAAACATTATATACCACAAACGCATTTCCTGCAAAATTAAATGTAAAAAATAACAATTTTAGTGTTTTTGGGACTTACAAATAATAAAAACTAACTCACTTACCGAAGTAATATAATTCACACTGAAAAAATTCCTGAGAGTTACTTCAAGATATCTTTAAAATCAACCTATGAAATGTTATTGCAAATTTTTAAAATAGTTTCAAATAAGAAATATTTTGCATATTTTTTTATTTGTAACAGTTTATAATATTTAAAAAATTATTTTCCTAGGCATACATTCAAATGAACTAAAAGTTGACCTTTCAGTCACCCTTGTTAAATTTTCTGTGAATGTTTTCGTTTATTTTATTTGTATATCCCAAAAACACTAAAATTGTGATGTGACACGCCATGGGGCAAAAAATACGCGACCTACATTTATTTATGAGAGGAAAGAGTCGTTACAAGTAAAGTACACAAGCTGAAGGGTATTTCATACAAATATAAAATATGCATTTCTTGGTGGGCAGACTTCTTAAGGTATGCAGAATTCATCAATAACATGGTAAGTTCAGTATTGGCAGCCTCTGATTGGTTGCCCAGCTTGCTATATATTTCACGAACATATGTTGCGAGTCCGCATGTAAGGATGCGCAACACTGTAAACAATTTTTCTGTGGACTTGCTAAACTGTAATGGAAGTTTTTGACGTATGCATAGTCATAAAATTTGAACATACAATATGTATGCTAATATGGAAATGTTAGTATCCTTTCCTGAACAAATGTAGCAAGGGAACCACGGTAGTACGAAAAAAAAGTGTGCCAGTCATGCTTTCTCAGTATACATTTGCAAAAAAAAATGTCTTAAAGTGAAGGCATTTCTTAGGTTTAAATACTTTTTGCAATGTGCCTTGCTCCACTTTTCCGTTCACCTGCGCGCATTCAGCAGAAGTGCGGAAACTATGCGCGCTGTGGCTGCCACCTCACATTTAAAGTGTTTCCATCTCATTACTGAAATAAACGCTGGGGAGCAGCAGTGAGTGATTGGGAGATGGCAGGGAGCGCACGAGACATTGACCGCTTCGACGATGACAAATTCTATTTCGTACTCGAAGAGGGAGAATCGCAACGGGAGAAATGTGCCTGCAATCAGCGCAGTGAGCAATAAGATAGTTCTTACCTCAGCTGCGACCGAGCAGATCTACGTCACCTCCGGTGAGGTGTTCGCCCGTGGTTTGGTTCCCCAGACAATGTTTCTAAACTCGAAAGGAAAGAGGGGGGGGGGGAAGAAGAGATATTTGATCTGCCAGTGAGATGTCCTGCATCCAAGCGAAATTCTGCGTGTAATTTATTTTCTTGTTGTTTACAACCCTTATCATCATGAACGGCAGTCACTATAAGATCGTCTTGACCCAACGAATTTAGTTTGTGAACGTCTTTCATAATGTAATAGCGACGCATTTTTAGTAGCTGGCCTAAACACAAGAATAGCAAGCGGCTGGACACGTTATTTCAAGCACGCGACTCGTAACCGTCTCACAGTAATTAAAATACCGATTAATGAAGTCGTGACGGATGGTCGAGTGCGTTAAGACAGCCAACCGTGTGTGATTGGCGGAGTTCGCTCCATTCTTGTACGTGGTTATAATAGTACAACTCCGACCTCACAAATGGCTAAGTTAACTGAACTGCATTTAGAATGTATTAGACGGTTCATAATATCTTTTAAGTATGTGTATATATTTTACATATTTTGTATTATAAAAATACGATGGGTGAGTAATAACGACAATACACAATACTGCGAAAGTCTTACTTAGCTTGAGCTGACGCAAATTATCTACGGTCCCTTTAGTCTTTACTGTTTCATCAGTTTGGTCACAGACGTTAAGAACAGCTTTGCTTTGAGAAACTGTACTTGCGAACTCACGTAACATTTTTCTCACTGCTTCAGTTTTTATCGTAAAGTATAGCGAGAAAAATACCTGCTATTTTAGATTATTTTTGTGGTACGGGAGTGACATGTTACATCGCGAAGGAGTCCGGAGTGCATCTGGAAGGACTCAAGTGCATGCAGTGCTGCCAACCTAAAGACCACCACGTCGGCAACTTACGTTTGGAAATCCGCCTACAAATAACAAACCTAAGCTACGCTACCAACCTAAAGAATCTACGCACTACTGTTCATAATAAAGTAATAATTCATCATCATCTTCACCATCATCATCAGGGGCTGAGCCTAGTGACCCGTTCTGTCTCCATTAAAATTGGTCCAACCATCTCTTCTTTGATCTTCTTTTGGATCTCCCACCTCTTGGTTTATACTGCTGTATTATTTTTACAATGGTTGTATCTGGCATACGATCTACGCGTTCTTTCCATCTTACTTGATATTGTTTCATTATGTCGATGAGGTTTTGTATATTCAGTTCCGCTCGAATGTCATCATTTCTCTTTTCGTCCATAAAGGTAAATCCGACCACATATAACTTAGGAATATAATTTCACAAGACACTATTCTGTTCTCGTCTCTCTACATATATAGCAGTGCAGGTATAGACATCACATTATATAATTTGAGTAGGATCTCTCTGTGAATATTTCTCCTAACGTTCTGCGTAAAGTTTCGCAGAAATACACTTAACTTATTTTCTACTTCTCTGTGTATAATTCCTATTTCTAGTAAAACATTTAACATTCATTCATAAATGACTTATTCACAGATAGATAGTTAGACATTTTGAAAAAGGAACTTAAGTATTGTTCAAAACATTGCGAACATACTGTGTCACCGTACTGCGAGAACAGTCTTCCTGTGAAATAACCAGAGTGATGACAACATTGCTGACTATCGAAATGTAGCCGAATTGAGTTTTGAACTAGCGACATTATTTTAGTATCTCGCGTTAATTTCTTATTTGTCTTATTGGGGTAAAGAGAAATGAATGCGAGACACGAGTTTATAAGCTACGAAACAAAACGTCACTAGTTAAAACGTCGATTCGGCTGCGTTCCGATAGTCAACTGCGCACATCCTGCCACAAGCCGCACGACCTCGGATTAGGCTACCTGTAGCGGAACTCGGCCGCGGTTGGCAACACCATCGGACGCGCGTCCGGCGAACTCGTCCCCACAATTACATCACGCACAGCGATTGGTTAAGCCCGGGTGCTCGTCAAGCGAGGGTACCGGACATTTTAATCTGCGCGAAAGCCGTGCCCTAGGGAGCGGTCGACGAAGGCAGGAAAGGGTTGCGCGGGGTTTCGAAAAAAAAAAACTGAGGAAGGGGGGTGAGTGCGTGCGCACTGTGGGCGTGCAACCGGCGCCGCCCTTGTGTAGGGGTTGCCGGGCGAGGGTGAGTCACCGACCAGACATCGTCGGTCTAGCCTGTCTGCAGCACGCACCGCAAGCTGCCGTCCCTGGTGTCGTGAGGGGTGAGGGGGGATGCAATAAAGCGGTCCGCCACCAAATTGGAGCGAAGGACGACGTAGTCGCCGCTTCTCAGGGGCGGTTAATGAGCTTCCCGAATTAATATGAAAACTGAACGAGCGGCTCGCGCGAGCAGNCCCTCCCCCCTCCCGCTCGCGACCCCGCGTTAACCCAGAAAACACGCGCCGACCGCGCTAGTAAAAAAAAAAGCGACATTCATTGATGACGCTAAATGAACCGCTTTCATACGAAACAAAGGCACGCCGGCGCATATGACACGGACGTTTGAATACTCTGTTTTTTATCCCCGGCGGCGCGTCTGCACAAACAAACTTGATTGGATATGCGTAATTATTATCGTTATGTTTTCCACCCTGTGACCGACTCCCGTCTGTGACGTCCGGTAATTCTGCCGGCCGTGGCATTACGCGCAGTTTGTTTGTCGAAATACAGGATAAATAATTTGCAGCGAGCGCTCGTGCCTAACGTTCTCAAACAGAGAATTTCCAAATCAAAACGCACACATGCTCATGACATGTACGTCCTCTGACCTCTTTCCAGCGACGGGTCTCTATAATAAAACACGAATAGTTTCTTTTTCCGTCTATTTGTGTGTGGCGACTGTGGCAGCTATGAAATCCGCCCATTTTTTTTAATTATACTCACACGAGGATTGTACGCATTCACAGTACATGACCAAATACTTCCCCATTTAATATGATTTAAAATATTAGAATTTACAGTGGAAACGTATCATAAAGAATATTTCTGCTTGCCTAGTAGAGTACACTAATAAATTAAAAAGTAATTTATTTCGTTTACGGTTCGTTTCTTTTTGCATTAAATGATCGACTCATATATTCAGTGTAATAAGAGTACAAATTATTTTTTACAAGTTAGGCTGTATCATTATCAGCCCTCGTCAACTTCATCTTGTAGATGTGGCTTGGCAATGCTTTAAGCGTATTTTTGTTAAAAATATATTGAACTCATCTTAGCCTGAAAACCCCTCACTAGGCCTCTAGGATTGTATGTAATAACTTCTTAGCGAGTTAGTTTTGGATTATATTACAAAATATCAAAAACCTCTATTTGAGTATTTTAAAATAATGCTCGTATGCTTCACGCAAACGTCAAATGCATTCTGCCCCAGTTCCTAAACATATATTTTAGAATGTTTTTTTTATGGCGTCTAGCGTAAACTGAAATCTCTGTTTTGGTCTTGTCATAGGAACATATTACACGGTCATATTATATGACTGATATTAAACGGATGCACATGCAAGACGTTAAGAAACAGTGCAGAACACGTTTTTTANACGGTCATATTATATGACTGATATTAAACGGATGCACATGCAAGACGTTAAGAAACAGTGCAGAACACGTTTTTTTAATGTACTAATGGACGACGTTCAAGTTGACAAGTTCCGAACAAGGGAATGATGTGCAAGTGACGCAGTTAGAGCTTGGCTTGGTCGCTACGGCGGAGATGGCGAAAGTCGCAGGAGCGGTGAGATTAGGACGGACCTGGAACACGCCGCGAGTTGTTTGGCGGCGAGGAGTTCGTCGGACTTCATTCTATGAGAAATAAATCAGTTCAAAACCAAACGAATTCCAGACATTATATTACGGAAACGTCTCATAAAACCTACAGCACAAATCCATACCAAATAGCCGCACATAAAAGGTTTCACATCCAAGTGCACGAGACAAGGAACATACATCAACAACAAAGCTCTTACAGCTGCTTAATCTATTACAAAAAAAAAAACTAGTCGTGAAAGCCTAAAGCTACTGACAGTAGACATCACGATCGTACTGCATGGACGGACCCAATCACTTAGTTTGTAGCAGTTCTTTTCGCGTGCACTGTTAGAGAACACTAACATGCACTTAGACCTTCAACATGATAAGTTCACGTGTACCGACGGTGGCCATCGGTTCTGCGCATGCGTCACTCATAAATGTATTTTATGGCGTTATAACGTATACAGAGTGTTCACGGTAAATTGAGCGATATTAAAAACATTACCGTGGGCCTCGTCACTTTATTCATGTGTCGGCCAGGCGTAACTGCAAAATTATTCAAAGAGTATGTATATAATTTACTAAACTGTGAATTCTTACATTTATGTGCATAAAAATGNGAAAGAGTATGTATATAATTTACTAAACTGTGAATTCTTACATTTATGTGCATAAAAATGCAGAAAGCAGGAATCATTTCAGCAATCACTCATGCTTACTTAACACACAACGTTAAGACATGGGTTTAATTTCCCCCCGTCCCGTCGTTACCAACTTTTCTGGGCATATCTCAGTCAGCGTGCACTTAAAATATATGAAGGTAGGGGCAGTGATGTTTTTCANGTTACCAACTTTTCTGGGCATATCTCAGTCAGCGTGCACTTAAAATATATGAAGGTAGGGGCAGTGATGTTTTTCAAAGGTTAATTTGAAAACTACTCAGTTAACTGTAAACAGCCTATGGAAAGAAAGTCTCGTTTGTGATCGTATGCTCATCCCGGGTTGGTGCCATGATCTTGCGATTGACTCGTGCATTCCAGGTTTACGTCCACTTCCAGTGCTTCACAGAAATCTCCTCATATTCTGATAGCGGATATAACTCTACATTTAACTTCTGTGTTCAAACAAGAGCTGAGAGAATCGTAACCGGCGTATGCGCGGACGACTGCCGTCTGTTCACAATCGGCTGTTTTCCGTACGAACGCGCAGCTCGATACACGTGCAGGGTTCTTCGCCTGGATAACCGCCATCTTATCAACAGATGTGATCGACGGGTGGCCTATATGCTTAGCTCCACGGCGTCAAAACGCGTTCCTCTCGATGGTCAGCACCTTAGAGACACTCCGTATCACTTGTCTGTTTTGGAGCCGCGGTGGTGTAGTGGTTAGACTACTCGCCTCCCATCTAGGCAAACCGGGTTAGATTTCCGGCGGGGGCCGCTCCTGGATTTTCGCATGTGGGAATCGTGGCTGACGATGCCGCTGGTCGGCGGGTTTTCTAGGATATCTCCGGTTTCCCCCCCCCCATCCTTTAAATTCGGAGCTGCTCCATACTCACCTCACTTCACCCTCATTGGCTCTCAAGTCCTCGGTGTGAAGAGCCGCCCAAATTTCTTCATTCACTCACTCACTCGCCTGTTCTAACTACATGTTATAACTCCACTTTAACGTAATCTTAATTGGCTCAAATATCTTCGGAATGGAGCCAGTCAATAACACGCTGTTTCTCCAGGAATGACTTGGCATACGATCACGTTTGTAGATATGGAACATTGCCCGCGATCATTAGACCGTTCGGCTGCAAATTTTGCAGTTTTTAAAAGCGATTCCAAAAAACACCATTATTCATTTCTCCTAATAAATATCACTGCACATTTAGTGGAAATTTACTTATCGTTTTATACAAAACCACTGTAGCTGCCTATATGAATGGTAGGTTAACCACTGTTTGTAAAAGGGCGATCTTAATGCAATGACAGATGACATTGTTGAAATAAACGCAAATGTTTGATGAAACAAAAGGCTTCAAATATTGTGAATGTTTACTACAGAGATAAATCAATATAATGAGCGAGTAGTTTTTAGTATTGTCCTCAGAGCACGAGTGCATTCTGCGCAAAGTATGGATTGCTTCATACAGCTATTTCTGTAAAGTGATGCTCCTTTAATGATCTCGTAGCCACGATTTTGCATGTCGGAATGCATGCACGGAAGACATGAGTAGCATTTGAGAATGTTGAGAATGAAGCATGTGAGCCTCATTTGCACTGTGACTACTTTCCCCACTATCACGTGTGTGATCGACGTTTGCCCAGGTTCCAGCGATGACGGCCCACCTAACTGAAGCAACTGGGACGCAAGTACACTAAGACTAAAAGTACAAACAAACAAAGAATACACATGACAATATTTCGTAATCTCGTAATGCCCATGTGAAGAAGAGTGATTACGCAAAAACGCAAGTCTTTTTTTCTTTAATGTATTCAGGAACATTTCCCAAAAATGCGTGATGTTTTGGCAACTTGGCTTGTATTTATGCACGTACGTATGTACGAGCATTGGTACGCATTTACGTTCGTTCGTCTGATATGACTCCACTTGATTTTTTTCTTGACAGGCCATGTAAAACGTCTTGTCTACAAGGCACCTATAGAGAATAAAGAAGACCTCCTGACCAGAATCGTAGTGGACTGCGATATCGTTAGCGCAGTTCCAAGAATATTCGACTGAGTACGACGTTACTACAGTTAGCATGAAAATGTGAGACAGTCTAGATTAATTCAATGAAATAATTTAATGACAGTCAAAGGTTCTGTGGTAGTTGCAGATCTTCGTCCCATGAAACTTTATGAAGTGTGTTCACGGTAAAATTAGCACTTTTGAAAGCCCCACTGAAGATATACTTGTATGCACTTTGTAGATTCTTCCACCTCAGGAAACAGTAACATTACACGGGCCTGGTCACTTTATAATGCGTCCGTCAAGTGAAACTGTGTAATTATTATAAAAGTAAATACTTTACAAATTTGCTCATTCTTACACTTACATTCATTAAAAAAAATTAAAAGCAAAAATAATAATTCCAGCGTTCAGAAATGTTTGTTCAACACTTTTAATTCAACGTTAACAAATTGAACTACTTTCTCTCCGCCGGTATCAACTTTACTGGGAGTATGCCAGTCTATGCGTCCGTTAAATCATATGCAGATAGGGGCAGTGACATTTTTGAAAGGTTGATTTTAAAAGTGTTCAAATAACCGCGAACCGCTTGTAAAGAGATGCAGTGCCCGTTCTTAAATACATACCCGAAAATTTTTTTGCACCACCGGGATTTCTGAGTTACTCGATTGCTTATGACCTTAGAAAATGCATAGGATAAAAAATTACACATTGCACAGAATACTGTGCCAGACTTGACGAGTGTCTTTCTGCAATGCGCATGCTCTCTCAGCGAACATCCTTCAAGTGTAACCAATTACAAACGGTGAAAATTTTTTTTTGAGGTGTGTGATTTCTGTAACATTCGCTATAAGCTAGTGGCGCAGGCAGAACTTCAAACTCGCGTGCCGCCATTATGAATCACATATGACAAATTTATTTTAGACTAATTCTTTTTTTGTGATGAACTAGCAGTCGAAGTTTGCCGGACGAATTATGGTAATGTTGTGTACACCTGCAAGCATACTTTCGCACGTGGATCGTTGCTTGTTTGAAACTCGCTCATCATTACTCAGTCGGAAGTATGCAGAGTAAAATATTCAAAATAATGGAGAAAAGTTCAGCAAGATAAAAGCAATACTATGTATACAAGAGATAAAAGTCGTAGAAAATGAACAGATAGCTGATTACTTTGGGTTTTCTAAGGAAAGGAAACGTGTGGATGTTAGACAGAGATGCTGATGGATGGTTACTTGCATGATTGGTGGATAAGGTTAGTAAGGGGAGAGTTTCGGGATTTCTTTAAAACTACTGCGCGCGTACGTGAATGCATCCTCTGCCGTAGTTAGCTGTGTTGGTAGGCGCCACAGCACCGACCTGCGACGGTTCATATCGGAATCCCTTCACAACACGCGTCAATGAACCTACGGCGTTGTCCGCAGGCGACCGGCGAGGTTTCATCTCGATCAGCCGAATATCAGAGCTTGCCTCGGCACCAGCGCCCCCTTTGACGTGCCGGCTCTCGATGTGGGCACGGTTCCTCAGTTACGCCATTGTCACGTTTCGCCAGTCTCGTTTCGGCTTCCACTTGGCGCCACGAGCGACATCTCGACGGTCTCGGTTCCCCGCACCTCTCGAGGCGATGGCCATAGTTCCCGCGAGCATTCACCTTACGTGTTTCCCCCGCACTCCCTGCTTGTTTCGTTGTCTCCCCCTACGGCGTATTGTACACCTCGGCCTGTACGGACCGCCGTCAACTTCGACACTGAGCGTTCTGGCGTGACCCGAGACGGCGCGCTGGCGAGGCGCGAGTTTGATAGCTGGCATTGTGTTGCGGGCCAGTTTCAGCTTCCCTTGCACGGAAGCCACACTCACGAGCCGGTCAGAAACTAAGTTCCTCTGGCGTCAGGGAAAGTGAAAGGCATACAGCTGAGCGTTGCAAATAATATTACATGGTGCGAATGTTGTGGAAATACTAGCTTTAGCACGAGAGTAAATGATTTCACATAATAACTTACATTTAAGTAAATTCGAGGGGAAGTTTAAAAGAGGTCTCGTGCTGGATATATTGTCTTATTAACTGTCGCTTATTAACACTATTTATTTTATGGTTTTCGAACGACAAAGTGGAAAAGAGAGAGATAGGTAGATAGAGTGAGAGAGAGAGAGAGACGTACATGCTGAGTTAAAGGCAAATCCCCATACAAAATGGCATATATATATATATATATCCACGGGGTATGGAACTCGAACCCAGAACCTCACGATCCATAAACCAAGTTTGAAAAGGGGGACGAATGTCTACTTTGTCGCAAGGTGAATAAAGAGCAGTGAATAGCCGAGCTTGTTTCTCCATGCGGTAACTTGTCTGAACCTCATTCGGTAGGTCGTGAGTTCAGTCGCTGCGACTGCACCGGGATAAGCCTCTGCACGCTGTCGTCGCCGTGGCTACTCCATACTCGAATATGGGAACGAGCAACTTATTCATACAATCCCGGTGCCCGCGCCACTCCGCGAGATTGTTCTGCGCGGGGGAATCAGGCGACGTATGCATGGAGATATCGACGTAACCTGCAAAAGCAGAACCCATCGCTATGGTTACGTCTACTCAGGTTAGGAACAAAACGAGTTTTATGACGGGGGAGTTTGGCATGGGGAATATTTCCGCCGCTAGGTGCGCAGGGTTCCAAATGTTAACTTTTTATAAAACATTTTAAGCAACGTGAATAATATAAGAGAAGAATTTTACTTAGTTATGAAGTAATTTTATATTTGGTTTATGATTATTACAATCATAGTGTTTTTTAACGTAGGAAATAAAGAAAAATCTGGTACACATGCGACACTAGCGCTTACCGAGTGGCAAAAAGTTTTGGTTGCCAAACTTTTAACATGGATCTTCCCAACCTGAGTAGAATTAATCTTACCCATGGCTAAGGTTTATTCTGCCCAGGTTGGCAAGCTGAATGCTTTTAGTCTGGCAACTAAATACCATAGGTCAAATCGTTTCGGAGATTTCGGAAATAAAAAATTAACTCCCCTTAAAAACTCATTATTTTGGAAAATCGTTAGTTTGTGACAAACACACCGTTAAAAAATTATGCAGCGGTGCCAAATTGAAAGTTCCTAAGCCAAAACGCGTGGAAATAGCGAGCGATCAAATGTAGGAAGCAGCAAAGCACATCACCTTCCTCTCACCATATTGCTATTTTCTCTTAGGGTTTCCGGTGGAGCTTCCGAAGTGTGAATAGGGGAGTGGGGGATTAGAAAAAATAAAAAGGGAGGATTTAAAAAAATTCGCATTCGACGAAAGTTCTTAAGCATAAGATGGGAATAGATTCGAAGCCAATTTTTGGTACCCAAGGGGCACGAAAATGGAAAGACTTTAAAAAGGGAGGAAAGTAGGCTATATGAGAGTAAACTGGGAAATTCTTACACAGCACTTAAGAATGGATGGGGAATAACGCAAGAAAATGTTTTCTGTTAACAGGGTGTAAATTTTGACACCCCCTCTCCTCTTTTTTTCCCCTCCAAATTTGAAAAAAAAAATGGTCTGAGGTACCCACCGTTTTAAGTGCTTGAAGGTTTCGAGCCCCGTAACGTGCCTACTAAGTCCAGTCGGCGTATATGAAACGTTTAGACAATTAGGAAATTTTAATTTAGATCCTCCTTAAACTCGTACAGTGTTAAGATTAGATCGACGGTACACTGCAAGGCGATGGAAACTGATGGGTTTAGGAAGCGTGCCAAATTGGAACGATGCAGGTTGAACCGTTGCGGAGATATTGGAAATCTAAAAATAGACCACCCTTAAAAAAATCAACATTTACAAAATTCCTTATGCATAGTGAATCTCCCCCTTAAGAGATGACTCGTTGTCAATTTGCAAGTTCGTAGCACAGACGGGCCGGAAACGACGCGCCAACGAATATCGGAAACGGCAAAACGAACCCCCTGAGTGAAACGATCTCCCTAAAGGGTTGTTGGAGTGACAAGGGTGCGGAGATGGAAAGGGAAAGGACGGTAATAGGTTCTGAGGGTGCCGGCGTCCCCTCTTCCCCCACCCAACGCTCTCGAGGGGTAGGGTGCTGCGTGTCTCCATTCTTTGCATTTTTCAGCACCAAACATTTCTTCTTCATTAACATTCTTCATATTAAGGCCCGGCTTCACTCGTTTCGCAGAAATAATTCCGAGCTCATAGTAATTACTGACAATGTACGATTGTAGAAAATTTACATTTTATGAGTTGTTAAGTATTTTTTGTCCGTAATTTGAATTTTTGTGTTGTCAGCTTGTTGTAAAAAGTCGAGAACATCTTTATATTTTATTAATAAGTTCTCGGCTTATTACAACAAGCAGACAACACACAATTAAAATTACGCACAGAAATGTTAAACAACTAGTAAAACGTACATTTTCCACAATCGTATTTGTCAGTAATTACTATGACGCGAAGACGAGGAATTTCTGCAAAAGGGGTGAAGCCGAGCTTAAGGTTGCTGTCACCATACCGACTGCTTCATCACCACAAAATAAAATGAGTTAATTGTATCATCATATTACAACTTAAGACTTACATTGAATACATTAATTTCTCAGTCAGCCCATCCTGTCGTCAGGGACGTATTGTTAACTTCCCCGCAGAAAGATCTTAAGTGGTCGATGGGGCCACGGTAGCGCAGTGGCTAGAAAGCTCGCCTCCCACCAAGACAAACCTGGTCTGATCCCCGGCGGAGACGCTACCGGATTTCACGCACGTGGCAATCGTGCCGGACGATGCCGCCATTCGGGCCGGTTTCCTCGGGGATCTCCTGTTTCCGCAGCCTTTGCATTCGTGCGCTGCTCCGTATCGACCTCGCTTCACCCTCGTCGGTTCTCAATACCTCGATGTTAAGGCGCTGCTCTCCGCTTGCTCGTGTCACGCGGAGGCCACACGAGTGACTGTTCCAGACCTACCACGGGCGTGACGCACGAAGTTGCGGTCGCCTAGGCTGCACTCAGAAGCTCCCGTCGTCCTTAGTCTTTGTGCATGGCAGTACCCGACGTAAAACCAGAACTTAACACTTTCCCCACGGAAACGTCCTAGTATTTCCGCCGTACGACTGTAGCCACGCCAAGCGTTAACGTTCCCGTCAATGTCAAAGCTACACAGGCGAAGGCGCAAAATTAATTAGCACTGAAGCAGTATACGCTTCTTTATCAAGATACGAGATTAATTAAATAATTATCAAAATTGCCCAGGATGTAAGAATAAGTAAAGTGTTTATTTTAAGAAATATATATATATAATGAAAATTATACTTTCGGAAACTTCCAAGTGATAGTGAGACGTGGATCGACTGCGTGTGTAAGCAATATATGTGTAATGTGTATGTTTGTATGTATATGTGCATATAGGCTGTTAACAATTAACTGAGTGCTTTTGAAATCAACCTTTGAAAAATGTCACTGCCCCTACCTACATACAATTTAACAGGCATGCGCCCAGTCAAGTTGGTAACGACGGAGGGAAAGCAGTTTCACGTCTTAGCGTTGAATTAGAAGCGCCAGGCAAACATTTGTGAATATAGAAACAATTTATTTTGATTTGTTTTCTGACGCATAAAGTGTAAAATCAAGAAAATTCGTACAGATGTTGGTTTATAATGATTCTACAGTTTCACTTGGTTGACGCATGAATAAAGTAACGAGGCTGATGGCAATGTTAATTTTACACATGGTGGAAGGATACACAGTGTTCATACAAGTAGGTCTCAAGCAGGGCTTTCAAAGGTGCTCAGTTTACCTTGAATAACCTACAAATGTGTGCAATTATCAAATATCACGCGTGATGTTTTACGCACAGCTTTTCCTTAATTTTAAACATATCAACATTTTCTAAAGTATACTGTGAGACTAAAAAACGACATAATTATGTTTGTTATGTCGGTGTTACAGTAATATCGCGTGTGTTAAAATAAGAAACGTGTACTTAGAATTGTCAGTAATGCCCACGAATATAAAATATATTTGCCAGTAGTCTACATTATCTTGCTTCTAATTTTTGACGAACATTTGTACTGCTGACCCCAAGTTATAATTTTATTGTTGCATTCATGTTTTCATTAGATATTACATTTTATTCCCACATTACATGAGGCATCCTTATAATTATAAACAGCAGATATTTTCTGAAATATCAAACTAATATGCATTAAGACTACGTTCAAGTGTACACTGATTGAACAGGACACACGTGCGTGCAGGAAGCGAGGCCGCATCATTCAATATTCTGATATACTTGGAATCTGTGCTGCATACATAGTTTACATTTTTTTCTTGTTTTCCGAATACTATTCAGTGCGATATAATGTGTAATACGGTTCTCGATAAACTTTAGTCGTTTTCATGAACTCTGCTAATTGTAAGTCACAGAAATCTTATTTTCAGTAAACCTATGTTTGGAGTAAAAAACTAATTACATCTTACTGTGTCATTAAATTCCCTGTTAACACAATGTGTTTTATACGACTGCAGAAAGCTATAGGAGGTTATATATAAACTCGCTTTTTATATTTAAAAAATACAAATAAGGAATAAAATATGTTTTTAATATATATGAATTTACACTGCCGAATTAATGGTCATACACTGCGATTACCATGCCATTACACCCACTGATATTGACCAAAAACAAGTATTTCGAAATGTCATAAAACACACCAAGCTACACAATCCTACAAGTAAAATATTCACAGAACCTCCCACTGAGAAAAAGGTCAACAAAATATTTGTTTGTATAGGGCAAAAAATATATTTATTGCCACAACAAAATTTTTTTTTTGAGTAAACAAAACTCAAAAAGCAGCAAAATTAATTTTGTTCATCTAACAAAATACGTGTTCGAGTAAGCAAAAACCTCTGTGTTGGGCCAAAATAAATTAAACTGTCAACAAAACATTTAGTTGTATAAACTGTATATATTTGTATAACAACTCATTTGATTGCCTTTGTTCAAAAATACAGCTCGAGTGTATTTTTGTAGTTTTGTCACAATCAGGGTAGTGACAGTGTACAGTAATGCCTGAGTATCATAATAAAACAAGTTCAACATAAAACTGGAAAGTAAAGCTTCGAAACTGGAAACATGCATTTGCTCATGCTTGCTCCGACTCCATCAGCAGTCGCTTTAGCTGCTCTGCCCTCGTGGCTCAGGGGCAGAGAGGTCGACTTGTAGTCGGAGGGTTGGGGGTTCGCACCCCGGTTCGCATGAATCTGTCATCAGGTCGGTCCAACTTGAGCTCGTCAAACGTCAACTACACACTCTGCCAAACGTCGCTCACGCTCTGTCCTACGGCGAATGTATCGGAAAATATGACAATAAAGTCAACTTAGAAAAAAAAAATTAGCCGGAGTTGCTATTGTGTAGCGCTCGAGTGCTGGTGGTCTAGGTTCTAACCTCGGTCGGGCCTCCAGTTTTTTACTTTCATATTAGCCGAAACTCTTTAGTGTACGTGGAGCCAAACAAATCTTTGGTTTGCACAAAATAAATCTTTGTTTGGTGCAACCAAATTAAAAAAAAAATCATTTGGTCACAATAAAATACTTCGTTGCCTCCATACAAGCAATCGACTCGGTTGGGGCGAACAAACTTAGTTTGGTTCATCAAAACCTCAGTGCAGATTCAGTGAAGGTATTTAAAGAGTGTTAGTGTGGTGTGAAGTCTGGAGTCGTCAGCAAGGGCTGCGCCAAGTGTAGAGTGCGAGGACGCAAGTTTGCTCTCTCCCGCCTGCTGTGGGGGCGGCTACGCCTGGAGCAGACAGCTAGGCAATCTGCTTCGCACAGCGTGGTCGGCTCGGGTTGCCGAGCTGGTAGGCGCTCGCTCGCCAAGTGCAGGCTTCACCGAGCCGCTGCACACTCGCCGAGTATATAGCATGCTCACGGTCAACTCAAAACTTTGAAATTCCTGCTTAAGGTCTGCTGTTATACTAGTTGCGTATCCGTCCACATTATGAACAATTAGCATTGCCGTGGGCCAGATCGCTTTATTCATGCGTCGGTCAAATTAAACTATGAAATTACTGGAAAAGGAAATATTTTACAAAATTGCTCGCTGTCACACTTATATGCATTAAAAACATAAAGCAACATCACAAATGTTAACCTAACACCTTTAATTAAACGTTAAGACGCTAAACTAATTTCCCTCCGTCGTTGCCAACTGTACTGGTCGCGTGACAGTCAGTGCGCCCGTTAAAATACTAACTGGTACGGGTAGTGATATTTTTCAAAAGTTGATTTTATAAAAACTCAATTAACGGTGAACAGCCTACATTTAAGGATACCGGTCACTGAAAAGTTCATCATTTTATATTTGTACGAAATGCTGTTCATCTTGTAAACGTTACTTACAAGTACTATTTCCTAGCATTAATTTTTCTTTAAATTGTGTACATTTTACACAGAAGACAGTCAAAGGTACTATCTCAGTGTTTTTGGGACGTACAAATAATAAAAATTAACCCACCGAAGTGAGATAATTCACATTGAAATGAGATGCAAGTAGTGTATACATGGGAATTCTGGCACAATGTATTTTCAATAGGTACTGTGTGACTGGGTGGCTGAGCGGCTGGCGGTCTTTGGCCCGACTCGGACGAGCTCGACAATCTTCGGCTAGACTCAGGGGTAGCTCAAAAGTTGTCGACTTAGGATTGTCGAACGTACCCGTAGGTGTTCGGCTGTTACGCCCACTAATTCTTTAAGCACATATGCTTGTTTCTGGTAGTCATATTGGTTTTTATAGACATAGGTCATGTCAACACCTAAATTTTTTTTAGTCTGTCTTATTTTATTTTAA
Organism: Clitarchus hookeri; assembly: GCA_002778355.1. NCBI lineage: Eukaryota > Metazoa > Arthropoda > Insecta > Phasmatodea > Phasmatidae > Clitarchus > Clitarchus hookeri. The sequence continues at coordinate 23,434 of NQII01002955.1, forward strand.
TTCAAAATAAACATCACATATTAAATTTTGAAGAGGATAATGCATTTTTCATTCCACTATTTCATTCCCAAATAAATTCTTCGATTTAATTCCTCAGTTTATGGTAGAGTTGCTATAGTTTCCATCATTTATTTGTAGAGTGCACTGGAAACTTGTTTTTTCAGCATATTTTCCTAGAATGCGCTGTTGAGAAAAAACGATGGCATCACATTGCTCTCTCATGATTGGCTGTTGGTCACTGACATCTCGGGCTCTGGAGGTATATCAGATCCGCACATCGTCTCAGTTCTTCATCTGATGCGTAAGGTGATAGTCTTCTCTCTCCTGATCTTCTTAGCGTTCAGTTCGGTACGCTTTATTTTAGTTCGGCTCTTTCAACAAACTTTTCTGGGGAATTAACGAGCGTGCTCGTAATTACGCGTGCATTCGTTATTGGTTGGTGCAGAAACTTATAGCTTTAAATTATCAAACCAATTAATTACGTTTTTCTTTCATTTACCCTGCAGAGATCAAGACGAAGCATGCTTTTAATGGCGGGCCTGTGAGTGGCGTCCCGACATCGTCTTTAGCTGTACGATCGCTGGCTCCAGATGAACTGCCTACGTCGCAATCTATGCAATTCGCGGTACCCTCGGCAGCATCTTCAATTACATCGGTGCCATCTACTGGACTGTTTCGTCGTTACCCATCTCGCTTCTGCAATAAAGCATCCATGTTCATCCATGATGCTCAAAGGCACGAAAAGTATGGCTGCAGATCGAGTGACATATAAGTGTGGAAACTGTGGCACAGCATTTACTAGGAGCAATATTTTGCAGAGGCATTCTAAAACCTGTACAGCTGTAGGATATTCACCTGCCAAAATCCGTTGTGTACATGCTCCCTCGCCGGATACGAGTGTAATTCCCACAAAACCCAAGGATTCAGGATGAGCACCCACCATCGTGCCAGCGACCATCGTGCCCAGGAATCGTGGCAGTGTCTGGATTGGTTAATGACAATGGTTTCGTGGAGGCTGAAATGGCTTTCTGGCATAATCTAAAAACATATATCGCTCCAAACAAGGATGGTTCGTTGAAAGATATTTGTACATTTTTGGCTTGCATGACAAAAAATATAATTAAGCAACTCACCAAAGCAGTACAAGAGCAGGGTCGAATTGAATTTAATATATAGATAGAGTGTGAATATACGAAACAGAATCCTTTCGACGAAGGTAGAACAAAAGAGCATTCAAGACTGCGAATGTATCCGTGTATGAGACTGATGGAATCGGAAAGGGTGTAAAATTCTGTATAGGAAAAATATGTGAAGAGGAAGAAACGTACAAANACGTCAAAAAGTGGTTCCGGGTGGACACTATCAAAAGTTAATCACCTACAGTTGCGCACAAATAAACTGGAACCGCTACGCGCCTCATCTTATAATGCGCTGCCTACATGTATCAAGAACAGGAAGGCTGTGATTAACCCTGAAAATACCAGTGGCCACACATGCTTTAAACAGGCGACCATAGCACATTTTGTGTAATGCGAAAATCTGCAACAAGTCGACAACCGCTATCTCGAGCTGGAATCTGAATTTAATTTTTCTGGACTGGAATTCCCGACTACGCTTCGCCAGATCAAAATTTTCGAGGAGAACAACCCTGCTGTTTCGGTAATGTTTATTCACTCAGTGCCGACGAGAATATTGTGCCCTTACGTGTTGGAAGAAGAGAAGTTTGAGTACTTTGACTTGCTGCTGCTCACCACAGAGGAAAATGCACATTATTGTTGTGTAAAAAATTTTTCCTGGCTCGTAAGATCGTAGCTGACGGCCCACCATGGTGAAATTCATTTATGCAAGCACTGCTTCATGTATCATCACGATTTGCCACGAATTACGGGACTGTCGAGACAGCAGTGCCTGGAAAATCACAAAAAAATACTACAAGCAAAATGCGCCAGCGAGACTCGAGATGCCACGACCGGGGGAGGATGGTAGACCACCAGTAATAAAATTTAAGAACTATCGCCACCATCGTTGGTTATGCAGATTTTGAGGCCATTCTGAAACCGATCCACATCTGCGAGCTGGACCCCAGTTGCTCGCATTTGTACACCTATCAAAAGCACGAGGCATACAGCTATTGCATTTACGTCCACGTGGACGACATCACCCTAGCAGCACTAACATCCATGCTGTGTAAGATGTGGGGAAACATTTCATGGAAGCAGTTGTAGATAGTGGCAACAAAGTAAAATATATTTACGCCACATTGAAGCCGATGGAGCCATTCACCTATGTAGAATAAACCAGCTATGCCAGAGCGACGCAGTACTGTTATTGAAATGCTTCATTCACGCACGAAAATTACAAGGTGAGAGACCATGATCACTTCACCGGGCGGTATATCAGGCCGCCCCAAGAAAGTCATCGTGTTTTTCCATAATCTAGTAAATAACGAGAATTTTATCGTAAGACAGCTGGGCAACGATACAAAAACATTTTCATCGATCCACACACGAGTGAGAAATGTATAACCTTCTCCAAGCAGCTGGGGGACAGATTTTCTATCCAGTTCACTGACACAGTTCATGGCCCGAAGTATGGCATCCCTGGCCGAGTTTTAACCGCCTGTAAAATTTATCAACACCGCAAAATTCTTCAGTGCTGGCCAACTGCTTCTCATCACACTAAAAGTCATCTATCTTCCCCTGTGATTATGTTGATAGCTGGGACTGAGAGAAGCTGGACGAGCAGCAGTTGCAACAGAAATATGCTGTTTACAACAGGCTGACGGGCTCTGGGATCAGCGATGAAGAATACGCCCACGCCCAGAAGGTGTGTCAAGAGTTTGGCTGTACTAGTATAAAGGAATATTCAGAGATATACTTGAAGACGGACGTGCTAATTCTGACAGATGTTTTCAAACATTTCAGAAATTTGTGTATTTCTACATACAGATTGGACTGTGGACATTACATCAGCGTGTCAGGGTTCGCTTTTGACGCCATGCTGTGAATGATGGGGGTCGAGTTAGAGCTGCTAACCGACTATGACAAGCATATGTTCGCCGAGGAAGGGATCCGTGGTGGCGTGGTCCAACGTGTAAAGCGTCACGCGGTGGCGAACAACTCCTATGTGCCGGAAACATACGACCCCAGCAAGTTTTCAATGTTCTTACAGTACCTCGATGCCAATAATCTGTACGGCTCGGCCAAGTGGCTACCATTGCCAATACGCAATTTCAGGTGGGTCGACACCAATATCAATATCATGTTCATACCTGACGATGGAGCGATGGATTACATCCTAGAGGTAGATGTCGAGTACCCTGCGGCTCTACATGTCGAACACCATGATTTGCCGTTCCTACCTGTCAACCAGTGCCCGCCCGGCTCGAAACAGCCGAAGTTCAACGACCCTGGGAGACAAGAAAAATTACATCGTCTATTACCGTAACCTAAAGCAAGCTCTCGAACATGGATTGAAGTTTACGGAAATCAACCGCACGCTCCATTTTGAGCAAAGTCCCTGGCTGAAACCTTATATAGATTTAAATACTTCAAAACATCAGGTAGCCACCAATGATATCGAGAAAGAATTTTTAAATAGCCCAACAATGCAACTTTTGGCAAATTAATGGAAAATAAAAGAAAACTAAAAAAAATAAAATAAAATAAAAATTTAGTTGGTATGCAAAGAGGAAGGACTGAAGAAATTCGTGGCAAAACCGACATTTCTTTACCGAAAAATTAATGGCCAAAATCAATTCCTGATCCACCTGCAACACGAATCAATATTGTTCGGCAATGCTATATATGCAGGGTTTACAGTGCTCGACCTGTAGAAAACTCTCATGTACAGGTTCCACTATGATGTAATGAAGGCCCAGTATGGCAAAGACATCAAGGTCCTGTATGTGGACACAGACTCGTTCCGGTTAAAAATAAGAACCCAGGACTTCTAAACAACATGGTCGTGGATGCGAGGTGCTTCGCAGAATTCGACACGAGCGGATACCCAGTCGACCATCCATGTTATTCGCCCACCAACAAGACAGTAGTTGGCAAATTCAAAGATTAGTGTGATGGGGAAATCATGACCGAATTCGTGGGTCTCCAAGTAAAATTGTATTCGTACAAGACCGTGAAAAAAATTGCGGGAAGGTCGAAAGGAATCCAGAAATGCGCAGTGGAAAATAATATAGAATTTTTCCGATTATAAAGCTGCGTTAAACGAGCAGCAAAGATTGCGTGTGACCATGAACACAGCACGATCGCATCAGCACGTGCTGTATACAGAGACTGTAAATAAATAAGATCTGTGTGGCTCCGTTGTCAAGCGACTCATATGTGAAGATGGTGTGCGTACTTGCCCTTATGGTTGTGTAGCATATATATTTTTTCAATGTAAATATGAAACTGCAGACTGGATCGTGCATATAATGAAGGCTTGCAACTAGCTGAAAAATATGGAGACGGGACTCGCAACTGCATCGACATCTCACCCACAGTGTCGTTAATGCAACGGGACTTTGGCTACGCTGCACAAATACACGAGAGGATTAGATGGATATCATCAATCTCATGCAACATTTTGAGAAATGCAAATATCTTATATATGGGTCATTTGAAAATAAATGTATTTTTTTTTTGTTTCGTGCATTTGTGGTTTATTTATTTTATACCGTGTCCTTCACCTGTCCCAGCAATGCACCTTGTCATGTTTTGGACATACGACTATGAAACGTTTCTTTTTAACATTCTACCATTTCATAACTGTCAAAAAAGATGTAAATGAAATCAAATTAAGATGGGGTAAATCTATGTTTTAATCTATGTATTGGCCTTGCAGTCCAAATCTCTACAATTATATAACGCTGCCGCGTAAATGCTCCAAATATCCTTTCATGTGTGAATATTTGTCTATCTAAACTCTTCATTTTTGGTGATGTAACATCGTTCCACATGTTCTGCAAAAATGCATTTATTTAGAGAGAGTTTTATTTAAACACCCCAACATTTTTTATGCAATTCCTTATATTACATAAAAAGTACATTACTCTGGGGATTTTTACTATGACACATTTATTCTTGATCCAGAATTTTTCTACCGGGGGACCGTATTGACAGAGCATGAACCGCTTCGGTCCCCCGTCCCCGTTTCGTCAATTCAGCATTTGTATATTTGTCTACATGAAAGAACCACCTAAGTGTCACCTAGGTAGAAAAATGCTGGTATAAATCCCATATAAATACATGGCATATGAAACTTATAATGTAGGCTGTTACACAAATTTTGGATGAAGAATAAAGGTTTTAGAGTGAGATATAGAGACCACAATTCAGAATATGAAACCGAGTTTTGGATAATTTTTAACGGACTTTGTATGTTATTTTCTGCTTGTTTACATGCGTATACGCACGTGATATAAATATTTACGCAATCCCAAAAGTTGAGGTATGGTGTAAGGACTAGAGTTCGAGGCCCGAAATCATAAACATATATTAATTTTCTATCGGATATTTTGCTACGACGAATGTATCCCGCTATGTTTAGAAAATCTGTGAACTGAAATAACAAAGTCTTATAAAATCAAAATGATTTGAGTTGTTTTCATGTAAATCTCTTTCTTTACCTTCCTAAATCTGGAAGTTCTAATATAGCGAAAAACTATTTTTTTCGATATTTAACTCCAGAGAAGAATGCCATAAAATAAAAACCGGTAAGAAACGCACTGATGTCTGTTCACGATCCGGTATTTTGCGAACCAAGCAAAAATTCAGGGAATATAAAAGTGCCGCATAAACAAAAACTCCGATGAAAATGTTTGACATCCTCAGGTAACTTTATACAGAGAAGTTTGCACACTCAGCTCAGTTTTTTAGACTCGTGATGCATAATGGTACGAGTAATGTTTGCAAAATAAGGTTTCTTGTGTACCACAGCACGAGTTGGGATCGGTTGTCAGCCCTTTAAAGTCTAAATATTTCACGTGTAGTAAACAGCTGGACATTGTAGATAACAAGTGGGTTTTTTTCTAGAGACTATGAAATTTATACCTCTGTTTTTGATCAAACAAGTTTCTCCGCATTTCACAAGAAATGGGTGTTAGCTGTGGCTGCCACGGTTCCTAACTGTGGCCTCGTTGCATTGTTTTGTACTGGCTTCTACGTGTCACGGTTATGTACAGAAAACACGGGAGGTAGTGGAGCTTTTGAAGGCATGGTCAAAAGAGCCATTTGCGTGCGACTTTATAAATTTATGACTAATGTTATAGGTGGACCCCAAAGCAGCGTTGGAAGTTTTAACCTGTGGAAATCAGTTCCATAACAGTACAGAAAGTTCATTGTAGAGAGATATAGCTCTTGGAATGCTATATTAGATAGTGAAGTCACCAATTAGATACTGAAGCATCGATTAGATGGTCATTCACATGTTAGTTACTAATGGAATGTATAGCTACATATTAGAGAGTGATTGAAGGCACATCCTCGCTTTATAGAGGGCCTCAGATTTAGAATATGAAATTTGCATTTAAAAAAAAACCACAGAAACATTGGTTAAACAAAGGAGTTAATGTTCTCATGACAAAATGTTGTATTCTGTTAATAATGCAAACATTAAAAATATACGGGACTTGTAAATTTAAATGTTGCATTTATTATTTTTCAGGTGTGAAAGGGGGCTGCAAAAATTTTAATGGTGTATGCCTCTATTGACTTCTAAAAGGGTCTGGCGGGATATGAATTATAATATAAACTTGTCAACAGAAGTATAAAGATATTCGGAAGCCAGTTTTGAAAAATTAAGAAACGGCCGTCATAGATAATAGTTTTTGCTAGTTGTGTGAGTGTGCCTTACCAGAGAGATGCATTATTTTGGCATAATACCTTGAGCCGACAAGGAATATACAAATTTATTGCTGAAGAAATACACTAACATTTGTGAAAAATGCAACACCAAGAAGGATACATGTGATTGAAATTAACGCTATACCACAGATTAGGTGCATTGCAATACACAATTGATTAAGATTGCAAAACTGTACACGATCTGTCTCCTTGAGAATCCAGTATGGCGTGAAGCACCCACTTGCTGCAAACAGAGCCCCTAAACATCGTGGCATGGAATCAAAGAGGACCTGGATATCTTCCTGGGGAAGCTCCCTCCACGTGGTTTGTATGCGAGTCCACAAAGCATCAACAGTGGTTGCTAGATGACCGTGACGTACACGTCGCTGACCAACCATATCCCAGACATGTTCGATGGGCGACATGTCAGGCGAACGTGCAGGCCAGGGAAGCAGTGGTACCCGTCGTTCATTGAAGAAGGCTTACACATTCCTCGTCACATGTGGCCCAGCATTGTCCTGCTGAAATATGGCATGTGGAGTCGCCTGAAGGAGGGGTAGTACCTCGGGCTCTAAAACCTCCCTGATGTAGCGGTTGCTGTTCAGATCGCCCTCTATACGTAGGAGTCGAGATCGCATGTTGTATCCAATGGCACTCCAAACCATCACACTTGCTGTTTGTCCGCTATGCCGCTCCACAATGCAGGCTGCCAGATTGCGGTCACCACGGTAATGTTTAACATGTATGCGGTCATCAGTGTAGGATAGGATGAAGCGGGACTCGTCCGAAAACACTACACTGTGCCACTCAGCACTCAGTGACGGCGTTCACGTGCCCACTGCAGTCTGCGGCGTTTGTGGTGTCTGGACATAGGAAGCCGACGCAATGGCAAGCGTGTCACCAGTCCAGCCCGCAGCAGACGGCGTCGAACCGTCGACGCAGACAGATCAACACCCGTTGCAGTGCTCCACTCCAGTGTCGAGCCAACACTGTGGGCGAGGCTGTACGGTCCGTTACGGCCATGCGAACAATATGGCGGTCATCCCGTGCTGTGGTCACATTGCGTGTGGTCCAGTACTTGCTCGTCGCTGAGTACGACCCTCTTCTATCCACTGGTTCCACATACGCATCACTGTCGTAGCCACATGTCCTGTACGAGCAGAAATGTCACGGTATGACATACCTGTTCCCCGTAGACTGATCATTCTGCCCAGTTCGAACTCACTCACATGCTGATATGGCGCCCTTTGACGTCGACGAGGCATTCTGGCACTTGCTTTCACTTCGTTTGACGGATATTCACTGACTGAGCTTGTCATAACAATAACCTTTCCGGTCACACAAGAGAGGGCGCTGTTGGACCTTCGTGTACGCCATCTCTCTGCAAACGTAATCATTTATTGCTGGCATACTGTACACATCCTCCGAGTTTGGATTCATTCGGATCATTCTTTCTGGGCGTTGCAATTTTCACAGATAATAGCGTTGTTCGACAGGAATGCATTACTAACAATATATGCGCCCGTCTAGTTGGCAACAATTGCTGCTCTTTTGTTGGAGTTTCTGTACTGGACGCCATAAACCTGGAAATCTTAAAAATAACTTTAGCGTTAAGACTCCCGTCCTCCAAAAGAAACTTCTCTTTCAATTCCAACTTATAGCGCTATTTACTGGGATAGATTCGCCTGGACCACACAGTTTGTCGCGTTCAACATTAAGAGAACATTCGAGAAGAAAATAGTGTACGAAAAGTATTGCACATGACTCCCATTCCCCCATTTTGTCACTTATAATTACAGCACATCTGCATTACTGTACGACGTTCTATTGACGCTCTTGTACTCAACTTTTGCCCTCAACATTTGATTAGTATAGTCTATTCGCGGGTTTTTCACACATTTTTAATAAAAACTTTGAAAAATCTCCCCATGTACGACGTGTTTGGTTGTTTCCTAAATATTCCATGTATCACAAGCGTTTTATACTTATGTTAACATAAAAATATCTTATTTTTGATTAAGTTGAACTGTTATATATATATATTATCTATACATTATAGTAAAATTAATGCATTATCATGTTTAATAACAGAGATAAAATAGGTGCGCATTGGTAATGCTCAGTAAGAAATAATTCTCATGCATTAATGTGAGTGCGCACGAATGCGGTGCGTTATCCCTCTCGTGTAATTTTCTAGACTCGGCTAAGCTTTGTTTGCATGAGGCGGAGGAATAGCTTGAAAATAAAACTTTAGCATAACTGCAGACAAGTTGGAAGTAGCCATGTATTTGGCTACAATATTGTAACGACACGCTGATTTCACGCCTTCCTAAAACTCTCGCAGGGCAACACACGTTATTTTAGACTGCAGTGCCGAGCCGACCAATACAGGTAAAAGGCGCTTTCTCGATCAAGGTTTTCCCACGTCCAGAAATTATTATTTCTAACTTTCTTTATATAGCCACACACACATATACACATACACGCATAGAGACAGAGAGAGAGCGAGATAGAGAGAGAAGTAAATATGGAGTGCGCATGCGATGTGCACAGTAACACTTTCCGTGTTCCAAAATTGGCCTGCTATCCTGCCAATAGCACTATCAAATAACGTGGACAAGAGTTGATATTACAACACTGTTTATGAAAGCGAGAGCATTGAGATGTTAGTACATTTAGTATAAACTAGTTTCAATGCAACTACAGTATACTCAAGTCAGCCCAAGTGTTTCGTTCGTATAAAATGTCGGGTATGTCGAAAATTCGAATCCAAACAAACACATTCGTCACTGTTGACCATGTGGCTTTGACAGATGTGTTGGTGTTGGACGAGCCAGTGTTTATGACATGCGTAGAAGACGGAAATCTCATGTTTAGAAAATATACTAGAGCCCAACACCGGGTATCTTGTGCATTTCTGAAAGAAATCTTGGCTGTGGTGTAATATATAGCCAACAGATAGCGACACTTCTGTTTTGTAATGCACTGAACTGATCTTTCAGTTCCTATACCAACATAACCGACTCTGAGACTTTACTTTATTTTCTCTGATGAGGTTCTTTTTTCGGAATGATGACACAATTATAATGACGAAATCAAAATTTCAAAAAGTCGTAAGTATCGACAGAAAGAACAAAAAAATAAAATCAGATGCATTGTAGTGTCACCTCTTGCAAGCAGGTTATTTCTCGCACTTTTGCCTGCACTGTTCGTATAGGACTGTCCGGTAGCATATTTGGCTTCACGAGACTTTCAACTTCTGAGAACACAATACACTACCTAGCTTCAGTTTCTCGTAGCTCTGCGAACCCGGCTCGCCTTGGTGGGAGGCGGGTAGTCTAACCACTACACCATCTGGCCCCGTAAATCAACAAGAATTTGTGTTTTCGTGTTTTATAATTTTTTACAAGTAACGTTTTGTAGAAATGTGGCCCCGGCAAAGATGGACAAAGTGGTTTTTTATTTGCAAGCGGTATTGTGAAAGGTAGCTGAGACAAGCCTGCAATCATTTAACATGTAACACAGTTTTCCTTCGTTGGGCCGATCCCACACCAGGCCGCCTCGTGCATGCTGTCTCGGAAGTCATCGCCAACCGTAGTCTGAAGTACGTGGGCGCACGTTTAATAGTTTCGTTAAAAAAAAAACTCGCGATTTCAAAAACTTTTAACAACGCAGTTCAGGCGACCTGTAGGTGGGCCCCTTACAACTGTTATTGGCTCCAAATGCCGTGCGACAAACAGACGTTGCAATACAACTTCATGTATTATTTTAATACATTCCAATCAAAATAACTTAATTCTGGGCATTTAGTTTGATGTGTCACGTTACAGTATATTTTGAGCACATCTCTTTCTCTGAGTAAGCGATGCAAGCGGGTTCCGAATATTCGCTTCACAAAGCATTTCTATTGCAGTTTTTCTCTCATTACTTCTGTACTTGACGCACAGGAAAGCGTGCCCGTAAGATAATATTTATAACTAAATACATTTAGATAATAATATAAAGTAATATTTATCAAATTAAAGTATTCTTAACTTCGGAATTTTAGGCATGTCCTTTGCTTATTTCGAGTTGTTTTGCCATTGATTTCTTTGAACATGATATCAGTTATACTATATTTATTTTATGTTACACCAATCGAATGTTAATAACAAATAAAATCACAACAAAGCGAATTTTTAAACCTTAATTATTGTTTGATAATTTAGAACTTCACCTATATTATAAAAATCTTATCATTGAATGGAAATATTGATTTGGGTGTCGGTGTATTAAATCTTTGAGAAAATTAANTCGAATGTTAATAACAAATAAAATCACAACAAAGCGAATTTTTAAACCTTAATTATTGTTTGATAATTTAGAACTTTCACCTATATTATAAAAATCTTATCATTGAATGGAAATATTGATTTGGGTGTCGGTGTATTAAATCTTTGAGAAAATTTAAAAAAAATTAATAAGGTGACATATTTTCTGATTTATATTCGTTTAATAATTGTTGTTCCAAATAACTGTGGTAAAAAATTAATGGTCAGTAACTGTATTTAAATAGTACAAGGCTATATTAAGCAATTTAAGTTTTTTTTAATTATATAGGTCAAAAATATATTACATAAAATGAATATGAACTGATTCCAAAAAATTGAAATCTTTAATAGGTAAGTTACAGTAATGAAGAAATGATTTCTTTGAAAGAAAGTGAAATGAATCCATTAATTATTTTTCATAATGTAATTTTTAAATAAAAAAGGTATTTTAATAAAATATTTTGCGAGAAGTATACAAGAAATATAAGTTGTATAAGTCGTTTTAATTTATCTCAAACCTATTCAGAAATTTTAAAACAATTAGTAATAATATAAATTATTCAAGCACATTTAAACAAGATGATACAAATTTAAAACTCATTTACAATGATTTTGTTGGTAGTAATATTTCTTACGAAAAAGTTTAAGAAATAAGTTTAAAACGCTCGGTTCAAATTGTATATTTTCGACATTCAATCAAACGTAAAAAAAATTAATGAAAAAAATTAAATAAAATTTAAATGTTAACAATTATTCTAAGTATATATCGAAATTTAATATATATTTTTTAATTGTTCCCAAATTTGGAATATATTTTTTTAATCAATTGTGTTGTTTATACTTTATTGTTTCATCTTCTGTCGTGCCATACACTGAAAATTTAAAATTTATGACTTTTTTTCACAAATTGTTATTTTTCTTGAATTGGAATAAAAAGTAAATGAGATATACATTTACAAAATTTTTCAAAGTAAACATTTTAACATATAACGCAATGAATTATATAAATATAATATTAAATTTAATATTTTACTTTAATTTATGGGTGGCGTTAGACGTTTTTAGGATGATAATTTCTCTCACCCTACTATTAAGAAAAAAAATATATTATTTTTTAAATTTATATTACATAATTTTTATTCATCTATCCATAGACGACTCTCAATAATTGATGCATTAAAATTATTTGCTTTCCTTTATTTGAATAAATGAATGTATTTATATATAATCATATTTTGTGTTTGTTTTTTTATGGTATTTCAAGGCTTTCGAATGAGGAAGTATCAGAAAAGATATACAAGTTCATTATCCACATAAAAAATTCCATTGTAGTTGTTATGTTTAATTTTATTTTTATGAATCCAGCCAATTTCCTGACTGGATTATTTAAAGTCTCTTCTATGCGCGCGACACCAACGAAATAAAGACGCAGCTCCAGAGTCCTTATCCCAGGACTAGTCTCCAAAAGAACAGTGAATTTAGATAAAGGCAAGTTAGATTTAGGAACACTTCGACGATAGGAAATAGATCGGAAATTCCGTCGGGAATATCTTTAATATATCAATGATTGGTATAAACATTAATAGAAAAGTTTCCAACAAACAATTTTTTTTTTTTTAAGAAAATTCCGTATTCTTTTTCTGTGAGGTTGGGCGCTGGTGAATGAGACCCTACACAATAGTTGCGACAACGACGGCACAAAAATTGATTGATAACTGTTGCTGATGACGCGATTGAGCAGTTCTACGAAGATCTTCTTACAGAACATACGTATATACTCACAGTTCGGGTCCCTTGTAAACGTAGTCTCGTCTGTAAAGATCACAAATGAAGTGAAGTCACGAGTGGTTGACTTTTGTAGAAACCGCAGGGAAATACGAGTCCTGCAGGATAACTGCAGGTATTATAGTTGCTCATGCGGACGCACCGGCAGTTAACATTCCTCCGTAGAGCTTCTTGCTTCGCGGTTACACTGCCATTCTGCTCGCTGGTGTGCAGAGTTGCCTCTTCCTCGCGTTGGGTCCAAGTGCTTCTAGGGGTCCCCAGTCAGCAATAGCAGACTTCAACATCCCACGTCACCCAATGCGGTGACGATCTGCTCCTCGCGTTTATCTATTTGAGCGCACGGCCGTTAGTGTTATCGTGCTCGCAACAAACATTAGCTACGTCGCTGCAACCGTCGACCAACCCACGCGTGAAATGAGCTTTCTCGACTCCTCGTTCGAATACACCTCGGCCACATCCTAAACAACAATGCATTGCAATTGAAACTTTAATTACAGTGAACGCAGCAACGAAGCAAACAGTGGAGTGGCGTGGAGAGATTTGTATCAGCGAGGTCTTGAGAGGCGGCGAGGGTGAAACGAGATGAGCGTGGAGCAGCGTCGAAATGAGAGGGTGGAAGAAACGGGAGATCCCCGAGAAAAAACCCCGCCGACCAGCGGCATCGTCCGGCACGATTTCCACGTGCGTAAATCCGGGAGCGACCCTTCCGGGGATCGAAACAGGTTCGCCTGGGTGGGAAGCGAGCAATCTGACCACTAAACCACCGCGGCCTCAAATGAATCACGCAGGGTGGAAAGTGAACTGGTGGCATAAAACTACTCATTCGCGATATGTGTGTACGTATGAGTATATGGAAGAGATAAGAGATTTGAAAATAGAAGGAAAATAATGCTGTGTACAAAATAGCCATGGACGAAATTCCAAACAGTTGTAGTGAAAGGCATAACTACTCGCACAGCAGTACTCGCCACTTTCAATAACCTACAATGCGTGAGGGGTGGCACGAAACGTAATGCAAAACAATGATGGACTGAGAGAGGAAATGGATCAGTATACCTCTATGTGTATGAGGGTGACCTTGTGGCAGCTGTAGCACGTATTATGAATTTTCTGGGTAGAGTGTCAAACCTAGCTGCGTAGTCACTATCGTCAAAACTGAGCACGATATTAGTGTACTTAATAAAAACCAGAATTATTGTCCCTTTAACTCCTTGGTACCTAAACAATAGTGTGAAAACTGGAAAGCAAATACACTGTAGTGGCGCTTGAAGGCAGTCTGATTAGTTACTTTAGCCTGACCCCGTCCAGACTGTAAGTAGGAATACACACGCACTTGGTCTTACCAATCTGAAGTAAAGTGTACCATCTGTACACCCAGCGACACGGCAGTCTGGTAGCAAGAATACTTGTGGACTGGACGAACGCATACACAAACAGGAACACTAGGAGGAAACTTGCTACTACTACGAAATGACAACAATGGGCGACTGTGTTCATAAAATATCTGGAGGTTTAGCTGCACTCAAAATTACTTGACTTTTACCAGAAAAACAAAATGCTTTATCCAGATCACGTTACAAATTAGCAAATTATCTGCGGCTCCGAAAATATTGACAATATAATTGAAATATTCTGCTACTGGCCTTTTGAAACACTAATTCTCTCGTGATGGTTAAGAATGAAAATACTTGAAATGTTCGAAAATCACGTCAACAATCTTTAATACTCCTTCCAAAAAATTAATTACTTTAAATAAAGCTTGAGCAATTAGCTAGTAGTAGGGGAAGGATTCAGTTCAGGTTTGCCGTAGTAAATGTCAGAAAAAGTCGTGCACGTAAGAAAAACCACATGGCGGCGTGAGAAAATGTTCTGGAAAGTTGTATACACGGCGTTATGTGAAAACTTTATTTGAGATTTCTTAGCTGAAATTAGTGGTCAGAACGTAGAATTTGATGGTCTTGAAGTTCCCGATGACCTGCATCTCTATTATACGGCCTGACTTTTCAGGGGCGCGAACTCCAACTTCCCTATGGAAAATCTAAATTTAAAAACCTAGCGCACAGTCCGCCCGGACTGGCTGCCTCGCGTCGCGAAACAAGATGTCCGTCTTCCTTCTCGAAAACTTAACTCAAGAACGTTCTTTAAAAACTAGCCAACCACGAGGGTTACAAATCAAAATAATTTGTACTGCCACTTAAAACTACCTCCAACGATCAAAAATGCAAAGAGTCACATGGTCTTGTAAGTACACGTACATAATGTAAAAACAGAAATAAATGTAAATATTCGGCCAAATGAAAATACTGTCGCAAAACAAAATAAATATATATTGCCACTAAACAAAATTAATCAAGTGAAAAATAATATTGAGCCTGTCAAACATAAACATTGCGCGTTAATAATTATTCAGTCATCTAGCTCAAAAATCGTGTGTTGCATAGTCCTGTATTAATAATCCATGTCTTATATTGTTACATGCTCACAGAGCATCGCCAGGTTCAGATGGGACGGAGGTCTTAATTAAATAAAATAATCCGTTTTCTAACATTTTGTTTGTGAGTCGCTTTAAATATTAGTAAGATGTTTCTTACCGTTCACCGCCGAGAACATAGAATCAATTGTTGTGAGTTGGCATTGAGTAGGTAATGTCTGCAAGGCAGCGGCATTTCTAGGGAGGAAAATGAGCTGCAGATACTCTCCCCCGACATAACAGTGTTGTAATAATGTTTTATTTTCAGGTTATAACTTAAATGGAATGCGTTTACATAAACATGAATGGTTGTGTCAATATTGAAAACAGACTACAAGTCAGAGTATTTTTAAGCTTCTTAAAGAAGTATTCTTACTAACAACTACAGTATATATAAAATATGTTCAAATCTTCCCTTCCTCCAGCTTCAGAATTTAAACATCCTGGATACGCCCGCGTTCCTGGCAAAAATTGTAAAAATGGTTTGATGTTATCAAGGTAGAGTACAATTACTAATATTTTTCTTTCATTTGTAAAATTTAAAATTTATCGCTCTGTCAATAAGATGAACAAATGTGTAGAGTTATACACACATTGTGAGGATAACATACATAACATAATGCGACTAAAATAAAGGAGCTTGACGATCTTATCTGAAAGCTAATAACAACGTTAACTTAATGTATTTATGACTGCCATTTATGAAAAAAATTTAATTTACTTCCTTGTCAAATTTAGTTTTTTAGTAAATAAACTTTTTCTATTAAATACAAATGTATTTAAACGTTATCGTCAATTAGCTAAAAAAAAATGTAGTGTAAGCCTACGTATTGCTCAAAGTACGCCGTTGGTTGGTAACTCCACTGTCTTAACTGCTTAAGTCTATAGAAACTTAGTGAACGGATAAGGAAAACCCGCGGGAGCTTGAGCATCTTGTTTTACCGCTAAACCTCAGACCTTTAAATATTTCCCATTTATTTTCTGGGTTTTGAGTTGCTGTAATCTCTTCTTAGCAGCTGCATTACTTGCGAGCGGTTCGCAAACTTTATCTGTCGCGACGCCCTTAATCAGCTTCTCTAACTCCGCAGATCCGTCAATCTATTTCTATAACTTTTAACTTGGCCTTTTCAACCCACAAAGCTCTTCATTCCCGCAACTAATGCAGAATTACTCAGGTGGTTTAGTAGACTTGAAATTAAGGACTTCCGGATAAGGAAAAACGTTAACTTGGTTCTCAGTTAAGGTACCAACCACTTGGCCACAAATATAAGGCCGAATAATTTTTTGTTAATAGAATTTTTTTTGAAAATTTTGTACGCGGAATGTCTTAGGCCACGTGACGCGCGCACTCCAAGAACGCTTCGCTTTGTACCTGACCTACCTCTCGACAATAACACCGTTGCAGATAGACCTCTTGGTGTAAGAAGTAGGAACTTCGGTACGTATTTTAGGTATTGAGAGTAATATTTACACGTTTTGAAAGTTGGCTCACAATATCTACGGCTATAAATTATTAATTATAGATTTCCAATGGTTGTTAAAAGTTATTGTGGAGCAATTTCGCGGAACCCTTAAGAGGTTCTGTTAGAACACTAATGCTACTCGGGGCTCGGTTTGGGAATCGCTGCTCTTGGGCAAATATGAGATTGTCGTTGTTTTCTCCGTCGCTGTACGCGTATTTCACTCTCCGGCCAATGCGCTTGCGGGGAAGTGGACGCCCGCTCCTTGTGGGGTCTCTTATTGGCCGGCACGAGGCGTCCAGGAGGGTTCGAAATCCGCTAGATGGGTGGACGTTGACCCGACAGAGAAGGACAAAGACGAAGCGAAACAGCGGAACCTTTGGAAGGGTGAGGCTGGGAGGGTAAAAGTATTGTTATTATCTTATTGCTCCGCCAATGTGTAGCGTTCAATTACAGCGACAAAGAAATGCATTTCACTCCGTGTGACATGGCAAAGGTATCGATATCCCGTCTCTTGAGCTTCCCGCCCACGACCAGGCACCAGTGTTGCGGCTCCCGTCTGCTAGGGCTGTCGATATCGGAAAAAAATATCGATATTATTTATACTGGTTATTTATAAAAGTATCGTTATACTAAGCAATATATCGAAAGTAAAATATCCATATTCAGCACACCGGAATCCGATATTTTATTTATCAAAGGACTTGACAAATGTAAAATTGCTTAGAATATTACATATTGAGGACACAAATCATTGTAGAAAGATGTGGCGCCTGTTTTTGGTGCATGTTGCCAAAGTAAATATAGAAATTTTTAAATTCAATTTTTGTATTCAAAACAGAGCTTTTTAAAGGAGTATTTTAAAAATACTGATTTCCGATACCTGGAAAAGTATATTGATTTCGATAAAATATCATTGAAATATATAGGCCTAGAAGACATCTATCGATATATCGTTGTTATAATATCGTCATTTCGATATATCGATATTTTTTCAACATCCCTACCGTTTGCCTGAAGCTATTTTCTACGTTCGAGGCCTCCAAGAGCGCGAGCTTTAAGGCCAACTCTTGCTCACTCACCACTTGCCTTGTCGCTTCTACGTGCAAGGCGCTCAACTGGTATGCAGTCTTTCCGTCGGCGATTCGCCTGAACGTGACTTAAAGCGATAACACTGTATTTTTATGGCCCGCCTATAATGATGAATGTACGATGCATGTCTAAAGACAACTCTGAAGTTTCCGTGTAGAAAACTTATGTAGCTAAACCTGGTTCTGAAAACACTCGTTTTAGCAATGTTCGTATCCAAAACAAATAGTCCTTGGACTTGAAGTGAGAACTTAAAACATGTCTTTGGGTAAGAAACGTTACTTTAATGATTTTCGTGTTTAGACACCGTTACAAAATAGCTAACCATTTTTGAATCACGAGTTTTCTACTAAACCTCTGTGATGCACTTCACGCGCCAGTTAGGCGGAGTCCTTATAGGGAATCCCTAGCAAAAAACCGATTTTAACGTCTCAACGTCACGTTTAGCTACGATAAAGCACTGTGACAGGTCCTCCCAAGACTGCGATATACATCCCCGGGAAGCTACATTTCTCGCAAATTAGATCTGTTAAGAGTAGGATATTATTACAGCCCGTTCACGGTTACTTACGACTTTTCTGAAGCCCTACTGAAGGTTTACTTGCAGGATATTCCTTCGCCTCATTTAAACTAAATTTAACTAATCTAGAAAATTGCACCAAAGAGACAGCGCGCTACATTCGTGCGCACTCAGTTTAGTTATATTTTGCATGATAACTATTCCTTACTAGCCATTACCAACACTCCTAATTTATCTCTAGTTATATTCGTATCTATTATAATATATCAATAAAATATAAGTAAAATTTTAATTGAACCAAAATGGTAACAGAAGTATAAAACTCCTCTTATACATGAGATATCTAGGAAACACTTTATGCATGGGGACTTTTTTTGAAGGTTTGATTCTAAAATTGTGAAGGAACTGTGAATAGACAATATATACATGCGACTAACGCCAAGGGATTAAACTACAGATTCCACAATGTACTTTTCTTCTTTCCCATAAGGAAACCAAGCAGGAAAACCCTAAAACTTTTTTTTTTTACTATTTTTTCCCTTTGACTATTTTGTATATTTAATAAGGTAAAAGTAAAAAGTGGCTAATCTCACAGGCAATATGTGCGTTCTCGTATGCGCCTGTGAGAGATGCAACCCGCGCTACTGTGCCATGCCGATGGCTGCCTACTGCCACGCATTGCGCTACGTAATTTCGATGCACTGTCCCTTCATTTGTATACAGGGGCGGATTAACTGAGTATTGTTATACAGGTTGTCCACAATGAAACGCCCTAATTTTGTTAGGCTCTGAGGAGTGAAAGGATTGAAATGTGAGCAATTTTTTGATACACATGAGTAGCACAGCACTTCAAGTTTTTAGGGAAAAAAATCAGTAGACATCTACGTGGATCCTTTGGCAACACGCGGCGATGTCTAGTCTGTGATTTACGTCTATGTCCACTGCAACATGCCCGGAGTAACGGTGCGGATTGCTTCCACAATCCTGGAACGGAGGTCTTCAAGGTCACACTTTCGTGGCGTAAACTGCACCAGAAACATGAAAGATGGCTTCGTCGGAAATCACAACCTTGGTCAGATAGTCGTTGTCTCTGTCGATTGTCTCTGGCACTTCACAGGCAGCACCTCACAGGCAAACTGGTATCGCCGTGGTTTGTCTTCTAGTGTCAGCTCCTGCAGAATCTGCACCTTGTAGGCATACAGACGCGACCGCTTTCGAAGCACCTTGTGGATGATCGATCATGGCATCTGCAGTTCCCGGGAAGCTTGGCAAACGGACATCCTTGGGCTGCGGGAGAATGCTTGCCTGGTGTTTCCAACGTGTTAGTAGGAGACACGTTTTCAGCCACCGCCTGTGTATTTCAAAACACCACCCGTGTCCAGAAACTTGCGGTGCCATTCCTGAATCCTCTTTGGTGTTGCCGTCTGGAAAACACGTCGAAGCTCCCTTCGCACACTCACGATATAATTAAACTCTGAAAACCACACAACTACCTGCGCTTTTTGCTGAACCGACGCCATCTTGGCGTATACTAACTTCAGCGCTCCAGACGGCAGTCGAGAGAAGCGGGAAAATTTAGGCGGTAATTTGAACACCTACAGTACATAGAAGAATGGGCAAAACTGAGAAAAATTAATTTACAGATTTTTACAACACACTTGAAATAAGGGCTTTTCATTAGGGACATCCTGAATTTGTCCCCATATGCTTCTCCTATTATGAGGTTTACAGGAAATCTAGAATAAAGACATGTAAGCGGACATGTGAAAACTAGTGAAACACATTTTCTAACGTCAGCATTCTCATTCAGAAACTAAAGGTTAATATAAAAGAAGGGAAACAAGTCAATCACATTATAATCATCGTCGTCATTTAAGCCCATACACAATATGCTTTATGTTATTAACTGGCTCAGTTTATCATATAATAGGTGCGCTTTTTCCAGCTGTCAGTGAACAGCATAAAGTCTTGCAGGTATATTTCATTTGTAACGAAGAAATTTAAACACACCACCGCTGCCAATTTATTCAAGGAGTTGAAAGAGACACGGTGTTGAAAATTCAAAGAATGTCGCATGAACACATCATCTTGATAAACACATGTAAAACCGCGTTAGAAAACCTGCCTCAAGAGGATTTGAAGGTAGTCATCCATGCTGGTCGGACTCCGCGTGGAGAGCAGGAGAGGCGCTACATGCACCTTTAATTAATGAAATCGCTGTAGTGGTGAGCGGTGGCCAGTTCTCATCACGAGACATTGTCCTGCGAGCACATGACAAAGCGTTGACTCGAGTAACCGAGAATAATAAGTTTTATGACGCCCTGCAATACCCGTTTATTTATAGTAAGGTACAAGAGGGATATCATTTAGAAATTCCACTTATTAATCCTATAACAAAACAGCCTGTTCCGAAAAAAAACGTTTCGTGTATGGATTTTTATGCGTATCACATGATGTTGCGAGAGAATGATTTCAACCTCTTCGCACGGTACAGACAACTTGTTCATCAATTTCTGGTCGACATGTATATCAATGTAGAAAGCGAACGCCTCCGCTACATCTCTTTAAATAAAAAAGCTACTAGTTGAGAAGTACATACATCTGCAAGATGCTATTAATAGCGATGCTAATGTAAATCCCAGGTATTTAGGTAAAATGGTAATTCTTCCGTCTTCATTCGTCAACAGCCCCCGCTACCTGCACGAATACACCCAGGATGCATTCGCCTATGTACGGAGTTACGGTAGACCATATCTTTTTGTCACTTTCACTTGCAATCCCTCATGGAAGGGAACTAAGGAGGAGCTAATGCCCAGACAAAAAGGTACTGACAGACACGATTTAGTTGCCAGAGTCTTTCTTTTAAAAGTACAAAATATAATGAATGTTATTACCAAAGGCAAAATATTCGGAGACGTACAGTGCTACATGTATTCCATTGAGTGGCAAAAACGAGGTTTGCCACATGTGCACATCCTAATATGACTCAACGAGAAGCTGCGTCCCAACCAAATAGACGACTTAATAAGCGCTGAGATTCCGGATCCAGCACTTGATAAAGATTTGTACACCATAGTCCGAAAAATGGTTCACGGTCCATGTTGCGTGCATAACCCAGCATCGCCTTGCACGAAAGGTGGGAAATGTACAAAAAAATATCCACTAACTCTACTAAAAGAAACAGTGCACAATGACAAAGGCTACCCGTTATACAGACGCAGAGCACCAGAAGATGGTGGTAGGAAAGTCACTGTCAAGGTTCTCAGCGGGGCGTTCGCAACCTTAGATAATAGCTGGGTTGTGCCATATTCGCCCATTATATGTAAAATGTGCAATGCTCACATCGATGAAGAAGCTTGCAACTCTGTCTGCGATATTAAATATATATGCAAGTATATAAATAAAGCAAATGATCATGTGATATTCAATCTCAGAAATGAAGGTAAGGTGCAGCCCGTTAATGAAGTCCAGACCTCTCAAGCAGGGCGTTATGTCAGTAGCAACGAGGCAGCGTGGCGGCTCCTTGGTTTCCCCTTACATGAGAGACATCCAACTGTTACTCATCTTCCCGTGCACTTGGAAAACGGGGAGCGCGTGTACTTTATTGAGAACAACTTCAATGGAAGAGTCTCATCGTCGCCCAAGGTCACACTAGCAGCCTTTATCCAGCTTTGCCAGACCTATTCTTTCGCAAAGTCTTTGTTGTATGCCGAAGTCCCCCGTTACTACACTTGGAACACATCAAGGAAGGAGTGGAAACGCCGCGTTCAAGGCACGTCTGTTGAAAATTAGCCTGGAGTTAAATCATCAGACGCCCTCGGCCNAAGGAGTGGAAACGCCGCGTTCAAGGCACGTCTGTTGAAAATTAGCCTGGAGTTAAATCATCAGACGCCCTCGGCCGTGTGCACTCCGTCCATGTAACCAATTTTGAATGCTTCTGTTTGCGTATGCTGCTGCACCACGTACGGGGTCCGACAAGCCATAGAGACCTTAAAACTGTCAATGGTCAGGAATGCGCAACTTATAGAGAGGCATGTGAAGCTCTGCGTCTGTTAGAGAATGATAATCATTGGGACGAACCATGGAGGAAGCCGTGCAGTGCCGGTCACCAGCCAAAATCAGGGAACTATATGCAATCCTCATATCATCTTGCGGCCTTAGCAATCCCCAACAGTTGTGGGGTAAGTACAGAGTACATGGCGGAAGACATTTTGAAACGTCTACAGCACACACACGCGGACATGGCATTTAATGAATACATTTATAACGAAGCCCTTGCCAAAATTGAAGATAAAATAATGGCAATTGTGGGGAAAAAGTTAAGCGATTTCGGAATGATTAGCCCTCTACGATCAGACGCAAGTGACAGTGACGAAATTGTTCGAGAATTAAACTATGATGTCCCAGCGTTGCAGCAGCAAGTGACCAAAATGGTACCCCGGTTATTACCGGAATAAAGACACGTGTTGGACCAAGTGTTACGTCAAGTGGAATCAGGGAATGGTGCACTCTGCTTCTTAGATGTCCCTGGTGTAACGGGAAAAACATTTTTGTTAAATTTATTTCTGGCTTATATAAGAAAAGACAAAGAAATTGCTGTAGCCGTGGCTTCCTCCGGCATAGCCGCCACACTATTATATTATACTTTAGTATGGTGAAAGTTTTATCATAACTTTTCGAAGCTGCTATAGCCTTCAGAAAATTATTTCGTGGCATATTTTCAAGGCAAATATGTAGGAAATGGAAAGCGAATCAACCAAAACGCCGTACAGAACACTTCCATGTTAAATGCATGCAATTCATAACTTTACATGTTTAACAGAGACAAACACACACACGCTTTGGTAAATTATCGTTAAGGTCAAAAAGGGTTGAACGTTAATTCGCATCGATTTTAAAACACTTCAAAACACAGGCGTGGGAACAGCTGGCGTAATGTTTTGGGCTGCTAATGATCACGTGACCTTTACACCAGAAGAAAAAACCGTCTAACTCCACAATAAAAACTGGCTTCACTTGCTTTCACCGCACGGTATAGGACATAGCCACCCCCTGCTCTCCCCCGTGACCCCTCGGGGGAGGGGGTGGCACCC
Organism: Clitarchus hookeri; assembly: GCA_002778355.1. NCBI lineage: Eukaryota > Metazoa > Arthropoda > Insecta > Phasmatodea > Phasmatidae > Clitarchus > Clitarchus hookeri. The sequence continues at coordinate 47,003 of NQII01002955.1, forward strand.
TCCCACACTCCGTGTTGGCGCAGACTGTCTGCCCCACTGCGGCATCGATCCCGCCGACCAAGGGCCGAGGGTCGCAGGGAGGGAGGGAGCGCCAGTAATGTTATACGTCGAGATTGACCTTGACCCCGACCCCGGCTGGGAGACCCAAGGGCACGCGAATGACGCGTCAAGAGTAGAAGGGCGTCGCCTGCCGCAAACGGCGCTCCGGGTCTTTTTACTGCGACCGGCACTTCAGTCGCCCGGTCGCCCGGACCTGCCTCGCGTGTCTGAGAGCAAGACAGCGGCTAAGGGCGAAGCCGACGAGCACGTCAGATGTACTACTCGACCGTAGGCGCGTGCCACTTAAACTGACGGAGTTTTTTTAAATTAATTAATTCTGCAGCCACGTTCGATCGCGTTTTTTCGAGCACAACAAGTTTGCGTGGTCGCACCTTTGTAACCGAATGCAAACAAAAGAAAATCCTGACCTCTAAAACACTCTCCCGTGGTTATGTGACATTGCTTCCGACATTAATTAATGTTGAATTTGGTTGATTTGAACACGACTTGCCTAATGTTCTCGAAATGATACCTGCAACGGTGGTAAGTGATTAAATTAAATACTACTCCGCACATACTTCATTCTAGAGCTATTTCGCGAAGTAAACCAGAGACGAGGGAATTAAGAACATACACGAAAACAAGCTAAGACTAGCTGCTGTCAAAATATATTTAAAACAAAAAAAAAAATAGTCTCAAAATGAATTACTAAACGAAACAAAACAATACGAGAAATAAACGAACGGGCAACAAAGTCGAGGCAAAACGTACAAATACAAGCAAAAAAAAAATTTAGAAGATCCAACAAAGACCAGAAAAATGATCACTGAGACGAAGACAAGCATGTAACCTCAAAACCTGGCAGTACAAAGATGACAGCGCAGAAAAACACGCGCAGTTTTCTTGGCGAACCAGCAGCGATGTTTCGGGAACTGGCGTCTATCCCGTCTTCAGGCAAACTGGATGAAGATCGCCTGCATGCACACCGGGATTGTACCGATAATGAGGCACCATACCGGCGCCCTTTGCAGTTTTATGGCCTTTACCTCCTGCCTAACAATGAAGACTGGACAAATATACAATTTAAAAAGACTTTGCCTCTGCTCCAAGCGCAGCCAATGACGCTCGAGCACTTCGCTGAAGGCCAGTGCACCTTCTTGTGGAGATTGTTTCGCATTTATTTTATGGTGCGTTGTCGTTTATCTTTTGAGCAATGATATCCATGTTTCTTAATTGTATACTCTGTTGACTGAATACGTTCCTTTTGCCTACGATTAGTGTTGATTCCTATTGAGCGTGATTCTAGCGTAACTGGAGTATCACTTTCCCAGATAATGTTACGACTGTTGTCCCAGGCATGTTCGGCGAGTCTGGATTTTTGTGTTTCGCCCTTCCTGGAGCTGAAACTGGCAGATCCCTCCCCATACGCATCAATGTACATAAAAACAACACCTTCCCGCTTTCTTTTGTTTCTCTTCCTTGATCATAGTAATGAGTTAAAATCGATATTTTTAAGTCATCCTTTTTAGTTTACTATATCCACGTAGATTTAAAGATATGACTAATGCCTTTAACTCCGCAACTTTCGTTTGGTTCATGTTTAGTATCGCCACATTTGCTTTCATTATTTATACAATTAAGTTTTACAATAGTTTTTTCATTGTTGTGTTAAACTTCATAAACATTGTAAATATTTAAACCCCTCTTTTATTGTGTTATGTATTGATGTGTTTTATTTTATAACACTTTTTGCGTAAGATTTATTACAAATTTCACAATTACTTTTATTTGATATTCCTTTATTCTTAAACTATAACGTTATTTACAATAATAATCCTTGCCTCTTGTAATATACTTATTTGAAAAACAACTCAAATCTTTGAATTTTCAATTTTGTGTATTTTTACATTATTTTGTCTATTTTATTCTAACTAACAATGATAATAGAGTTTCAAGTGTTTTCTAAGATATGATTTTGAAATAGATTATCCACATACGCATAGTATTTTATCAATATAATTTCTTCCTTTAGTCATGCAATTATATTCAAACTATACAGACACATTCACGTTTATCGCTGGCGGAAGGATTCTTATGTGACATTTTGAACATATTTAATTAATCATGATTAGATAATGATAAATTCCATTAAAGAATATATTTTGATAATTTCTTTCACACTCACATAAAATTTTATTGATGTTTTGTTAATCCTTTTTTTTTCAGCATTTTTGTAAATTGAAACATTTTATAATCACTTTTTTCTCCACGCTTCTTGATTGCAATGTTTACCATTTACATTCACTTTTAAGTAAGTTTATAAAATTGTATGAACTTAACGTACAGTCAGTTTTACTTACTTTTCCGCGTATTTAGTATTTAAATAATAATTTCTATATATAAATTATTTTTAATATGAATTCAACGTTCAAAAATGTTAACAACTCTACTGATTAAAAAAATATATAACTTGAATATAATAAAATATAAATATTCAAATTATTGATACAAACCATGGGAAGAAAATCTCTTTGTGTACTAGATAATCAATATAACACTATTTTACCTTATGAATATAATAATGATAATTCAAAATAAACAAGATTTGAAAGTTAGGAATGACAAGGGTTACAAGCTTACATACAAGGAACTGACAGAAACTAAGAAAGCTCAGTCAATGAATGTGCTGGCTCTTACACACTTACCAGGTTTAGCTATCCGAAATCCCACTCCTCGAGGTCCAAGAGAGTGTGCAGTCTTATTTTTCCCGGGCACTACACAAGTCAAGTACAGTAGAACCCCGCTAATCCGACCTCGGATGATTCGACTCCTCGCTTAATCCGACCATACCGTTGTCGGCATTTGTTTACGTTTCAATCGCCTTGCTCCGTTCATGTCTAGACCTGTCGGTGACGGATTATTGCCGATATTATTTAGTAGACCACTAACGGTTGACAGGTGTGCTTGTAAGTTTCGTTTCATCGCTGTATTGTGTTATAATTCGGGTAATCGCTTGTGTTAAACGTCAAAAGAAATCATGCCAACTAAAAAACGTAAGCACGTTATGCTATCTTTAGCAGAGAAACTGGATGTACTTGAAAAGTTAGACAAAGGTGAGTCGGTTCAAAAAATTTCTGGTGAAATAGGAGTTGGGATAACAACAATTAAGGACTGGAAAATAAATAGGAAACAGATTGAATGTCTTGCAATGATAATTGATGGTGAGAAAGGACTAAACACACGAAAAACTTTGAAGAAGCCTAAGTGTGAAATGTTAGAAAGTGCCTTGTGGGTATGGTTTCAACAAGAGAGAAGGAAAGGGACTCCATTATCTGGACTGGTCATAAGAGAAAAAGCGCTAGTTTTATGTGGTAAAATGGGAAGAGACAGTGACAACGACACGTTTACAGCAAGTGAAGTCTGGCTGCACCGCAGGAAAAAACCACACGAGATTCGGGAGGTTATCATTTCCAGCGAGAAGCTCTCTGCTAATGAAACAGCTTCTGTTGAAATTATTCCGAAATTTGAAAACATAATTAAATAACAAAAATTGACACCTGACCAAGTGTACAACATTGACGAATCAGGTTTTAACTATAATATGCTTCCTACAAGAACTCTTGCTGCGCAAAATGAGTCCGTACAAGGTGCTAAACTTGCTAAAGAAAGGATAACAATCGCTCTCTGCAGTAATGCTAGCGGCAGCCATAAAATGCGATTGTTTGTATTCGGAAAGGCTAAAAAGACGAGAGATTTTAAAAATATTAATATGGCATCATTACCAGTTTTCTACCAAAATCAAAAATCAGCGTGGATGGACTCTGACTTGTTTAAAGAATGGTTTTACAACCAACTTGTTCCTGCTGTAACAAAACATCTAAAGGAAAAAAAATCTTCCTCGACGTGCAATCTTAGAACTAGACAATGCACCTTCACATCCATCTGAAAACGAACTTTAGAAAGGGCAAATAAAAGCTTTGTTCCTTCCTACAAACGTAACATCTCTGATCCAACCAATGGACCAGGGGGTGATCGAGTGGCTAAAGCGGCGATATCGTCGAAAATACATTGGGTCAGTTTCAGAAAGAACAGAAGAAGGCTGCAGCTTGTTTGAGGCAATGAAAGCAGTCAATATCAAAGATGTTGTCTACACAGTAGCCGAAGCTTGGAAAGAATTGCCAGCATCCACACTCCAAAAATCATGGCAAAAATTGTGGCCAAAAATGCACGAAAAAAATGAAAATTAAGTTGAAAAAGGGCAGAATCGCACAGCGCCAGAAACAAGTGGCGAATCCCAGGACGAAACAGCTGACGAACAAGATGTAGACGCACCGGCATTGTTGAGGGATTTGCAAATTTTACAACCAGAAGTTGAGCCCCGTGACGTAAATGAATGGATCAGTACAGCTGACGTTGATTGCACAACGGCGGAGGAATTAACAGACGACCAAATCATTGAAATCGTAAGTGGAACAACAGATGACAAAAAGCAAGATGACGACGACGATAAAAGCAACGAACCTGAAACTCGAGTGTCACATGCAGATGCTAAGAATGCAGTTGATATAGCCCTACAATATATTGAACAAAGCTCTATGTCTACACCAATGGACATTTTGTGGATTCGAAAATGGAGGAACATCGCAGCGAAATCGAGATTGTCGTCTGCCAAACAAAAAAACATTACAGACTTTTTCCGAACTGGAGAAAAACATTAAACTTTTAGTGTTACATGATTTAATGCGAGTACGTACATACATATTTATGTACTTTTAACATTGTACACATGTATACCATTATGCAGAGATTATATTTACAGTAGGCCTACTACAGTATGTATGTAATACTACGTACATTTATTTTGAAATGAGTTAACTCGTACTAAAACGTATTTAACCATGTACATAGATATTATAGGAGTATTATTATCATATGTAGTATTATAGCACCGTATTTCCGATTGGAATGATGTTTTGTTGCGTTTTTAAGTAAATAAATGTGTTCCTCAGATAATCCGACCACGCCCTCGGTCCCTTTGGTGGCGGATTAGCGGGGTTCTACGTACATGCCTGAAACCGCCTGCGGAGGTAGTCAGTCCTGATCCACAGCTTCGCCACTGGTCATGTTCCGGCGAAAGCCGGAGGGTGTCTCTTGGTGCTGGGGTTGGATTGTTTGGAGCGGCCCCACAACTTTAAAAAGCACCCAACACGGAACATCGAGATTAACCAGCCATTTGAAATGCGCTACACGCCACAAGCCTCTGATACTTTACAACACGACTCTTACAACGCGCCAGTTAGCCGTCGCTACCTGGCGGGGAGCTTCGCTNCTTCGACACTGGCCCGTGCGTCCAGGAAGAGACGTGGAACACACGCCCCTCCGGCAGGTCCGATGATTTGAACTAAGTGCCGGGGTTTTAATTTATTTGACGTACAACATGTGAGTTATGGGAGCCGTGTAGTTCCTGGTCTCACGTACGCCGGATGGTAGAGCGAGGACGCGGCGGCGTAACGGCTCGGATGTCCCGCCTGGTCGGATGCCGCCTTCTGCTGCAGAAAGATGCCGCTGCCTCTTACGAACTCCAGCGAGGAGTTTTCCTGGAATTAACCTGAAATGTTTCCTTGGTTACACGGTTCAAGGTAGTTTTTCTGCTTGTCAACAAAATAAATACATCCTTGGCAGGTGGCTGGGCCGACGAGGAGATGCCAGCCCTGCGATTCGGAGAAATTCTATAGAGATATGAGTACGATAAATATACGTTTGTCGCCAAGGAGTCACAAACGGAAATTTCTCATGAAGCAAAAGACGAAAAGGTGTGCATTACTAGCTAAGAAGCTACAAACGCGAGCGCTGAATTCATATATTGTATTATTGAAATGGCTAGCATAAATCAGCGCCTCGCAACATTGTGTTACACGTGCTGGATTATCTTACATAAGCAATTAACAACCAGACAATTTAAATTGATTATTTAGTCATACACATTTCTGGTCATCCGTACGTATGCTTGCAAAATGTGTCCCCACCTACATTCATAAAATTTATTTTGCACGCTTATTTAAAAAAAAAACTGCCATACAACACGATACGTAGCAACTGCGAAATGTTGACTGATCCAGGGACCAGAGATGAAAAGTGAAATATGTAGCGTAAGAACGTTACACGATTTTTAAATGAAAAATACATAATTCTTACCCAACGGTTAAAGGCATCCTCACGTAACATGAATGTTTTTCATTAAGTAATTACAGGTCAGCCTACGTCAGAAGAGAATGCATGTCTTACGACAATAACTTTATTATAATTTACTAATACTTCGCAGGATTTTCGCATTAAATATTAAAAACTAACCTTTCTGTGCTCGTGTATTATTTATGCACTTTAAAATTCGTTTTAAAAAGAATTCCACAAAACTGGGTAACAGTTTAACATCTTTAGCAACATTTATTTGTGAATTTTACCTTTAGAATTGCAAAGAATGGCCCTAAATTTTTATTGACACAAAACAGCCCGAGAAGCATAATAATCGTTCCATGATAAATATATTCAAATTTTACGTCATTTATTTTTTAAAAAATGCTTTGAAAAAAAATTCCTACATTTTATTGGGTTAATATGCCCACACTAGCCTAACCTTGTGAGCATTTCATCGCCTAACTACAATAAATATCAATATTTTTCTTCTCAAGTTATCATGGTGAAACTCTGGGAACTGTATTGCCTCAAGTTGCCCAGAGTCCCGTTGTTTTAGACAATACCACTTCCCTTTTCCCCGCACCACAGTGCTCACAAACAATCATTGCGAAAATTGGCAACGTGGTTGCCACAATTCGTAGTTTTTCATTAATCGACTTCATAATAACTCTGGACAAACGAGCGTGCCGTCACACGCATGCGCACACTGGCTTGTTATGAGATGTGGTATGAGGGCAGACGTGACCACCGCATCAGCCAACCAGGACCCTCGACGTGACCCGGCTGTGGGTCACGTGACGTCTGTGATAGCGACGAGGCGAAACCTGGCGCCGCGCGCCCAGAATGCGATAACCACGCCCTCCCAACTCGAATAGGAAAAGCGAATCCTCACTGGAGATATCTCAAGTCGAGGTTCTACAGTCCTACAATTTCGGAATTTTAAATATTATTGCATATTTAAACAAAGTATATACTATGTCCACATAGCTTAAATAAGTTATCACGTAGTTTCTCTATTTAATTATTATGCAAAAACGTGTTTTATTTGCATATATTTTTAATTTTATCGTTGTAGCAGAGTCTTATCTGTATAAGCGGCCTTCACGCTTGTTTATTCGCGCCACGTGTATTTTCACGAATAAAAGCATAAAACTGATTTTAAAGTACGATTTCACTTTCATTGTTACACTTTATATTCGCTCAAGTGTATTTGTGATATGAAATAACTGCGAATAAGCGACACATTAATAATATTGTCCAAAAAAACACAGGTCAGTCACAACGCAAAAAAAAAATTTACAGTTGGCGAGGTCATCCACATTGCCACCAAAATATCAAAGTGAGAATTTGTGGTTTACTCTGTTTCCTAATGTTGAAAGTGCCTCAAAACCTACTTCGTATTGCTTCGGCAAACACAGAATGGGAGAAGGTTCTCGCGTTGTATTACTAAGTTACAATTCTCTACTTGCATGCTCCCTGGCAAAAAAAGCTTTGCCGAGTGTAGATGTTCGTGCGGGAGCTTAGACTAAAGATAAGGGGGACCGATTTTTTCCCTCCGCATGTACCCAACATTGACCTACCCCACGCCAACACAACTGCCAAAGTCACGTGGTCAACAGTTATGAACGTGTTTTTTTAATATCTTAATTTTCAAAAGACAAACACTTTTATATGAATAAAATACTTTTACCATTTTTAATTTAACAAAATTGCTTTATAAATTGGGTAGAGGTATTCACGGTTACTTCAAACTTTTCTGAAGTTATGCTGAAGTTCTACTTACAGGATATTCTTCAGCCTCATGCAAACAAAGCTTAACTAAGTCTAGAAATGTACACCAAGGAACGATTCGCCGCATTCGTGCGCACTCAGTGTAATAATATTTTATATAAGAACTATTTCTTACTAGGCATTACGAACACGCCTATTTTCTCCCTGTTTTTATTCATATTAATTATAAATTAAATATTATTAGTTACAGATCAAATATAAGCAAACATTCAACTTAACCAAAATTAAGATACTTTTATGTTAACATAATTAATGAACGCCTGTGATACATGACGTATTTAAGGAATAATCGATCACGTCATACATGGGGTGATACTTCAAAGGTTTGTTTCAAAAAGTGTGAAGGAACAGTGAATAGACAGTGATCTAACCTCAGATCCTATCCACGTCGTTTATGACAGTCGTGTTGGCGTCACAGCATTTCAACGCTGGGACACGGAGACTGGTTGTGCGCAGCCAGCGATGTTTCTACATTATAGTCACTCTACGTGTGGGATTGCTGCGTGCTGGTTGGGCTGCGCCATTGGGACGTAGCTCTGCTTCATTACGTCCGTTGCAGACATACTTGTCGTGTCGACACCAGGTGCGAGACCCTCCTCTCCGACCACGTTACCATTGCAGATGTCCTTGCATGATTCCTTGTCATTCTCGAGTGGTAGAGAGCAATTTTCCCACCTACGTAAGTTCAGGCAAAATGAAAAAATACAGCGCAACGCGAAATACAGTACCCCTACGCCATCATTATTACTATCTGAAAGACAGTCGAAGGAAGAGGCTGGAGGGCTGTTTCCTGATTGGCTGGGCCCTTCGGCCAATCACAGGCTGTCTTCCTCCTGATTGGCTGAGGTGGTTGGCCAATACTTGTAAGGATGTGGTCTCTGCCCTGATGAGTGGACACACTGATCAATTACAGTCTGTCTTCCTCCTGATTGCTGAGGTGGTCGGCCAATCCTGATGAGCCTGTGGTCTCGGCTCTCGTATCACAGGATTTGAAGTCGTCTATGAAGATATGTACCCATATTTTGTTTAATGTGTATCTATCTTCTATGTTGATGTTATTCGGATGTTTTAATATTTATATTGATTGTCTGGTGGTTCTTGGTCTATAAGTTCGTATGTTGGCTATTGTGCTGTGCTTGTCGAAATCAATATCATGTTTGGTTTTCATGGAGTGTTCTGCAATAGCTGACTGCTGGTTTTCTTCTTACTTGTAGGCCTTGACATGTTCTTTTATTCTAGTTGTTATTTTCCTGTAAATTTGGCCTATGTACACTTTACCGCATGGGCTAGGTACCTTGTAAACTCCAGCCTGTTCTTCGGCTGGTTTTTTGTCTTTCACTGATCCCAGGATGCTATCGACTTTGTTAATATGTTTCATGATGGTGCATATGTCCTTCTTCCTTAGTAAGTGTGCCAGTCGATCAGTGGTTCCTTTTACATAGGGCAGTATAGCGATGTGTTGTAAGTGTTCTTGTTCCTTTATTCTGGGGTGCTTCTTGATGCTATGCTGTATCACACGCCTTGAGTAACCATTAGTTTCTAGAGCTGTGGTGAGATTTTTTCATTTCTGGCTCAAGATGTTATTCTTCACATATGCTTTTCGCTCTGTTGACCAATGTAGAAACGACTGTCCTCTTCTGTGATGGTGGGTGGTGAGAGTTTGCTTGTAGATATCTGTCAGTATGGTTAGGCTTCCTGTAAACTGTGTGGCCCAAGGTGAAGTTCTGTGTCCTGTTTACCATAACATCTAGAAATGGAATTTGGAAATTTTTTTCCATTTCCATAGTGAATTGTATTTTGGGATGGATGCTGTTCTGTTCTAGGAATTGTTGTAGTCTCTCCTCTCCATGACTCCACACCACGAATGTATCATCAACATATCTAAACCAATATTTCGGTTGGTAGGTGGTGGAAAGAATAGCTCTCTCTCTCTCTCTTCAAAGTTTGACATTAAGAGATTGGTCAGTAAAAGAGAAAGTGGTGAGTCCTTGGCAGTGCCCTCGCTTTGTAAGTATATCTTCCCCTGGTATGAGAAGAAAGTTGTTGTGACACAGTGTTTCAGTAGCTTCACAAATTCTTCGCTGAGGCGGCTTTCACCGAGTTGCTCTTGTAGAGCTTCTAGGTCTAGTACTCTTGTGAAAAGAGAAACGACATCAAAACTGATCAGGATGTCTTCGGGCTGTAGTGAAATATTTTCCAAAATTTTCACAAACTGGGCAGAGTTCTGTATGTGGGAGGCTGGAGTAGGTAAGGCTGGTTGCAGGATTTTGTTGAGGTATTTGGCCGGCAGATGAGTCAGTGAGCCAACAGCACCAACAATAGGCCGAAGAGGAACATCACATTTTTGGAAGACCATAGAATGCAGGAGTCCCGGGATCTTTTACAATAAGATGTTTATTTTTCTTCTCTTGTATGAATGAACCTTTTATGAGTTTTTCGTTTGAGGTATCGATTTTTCCAAGGGGATTCCAGTTTACAAGAGAATAGACTTCGCTAGACAAAATATTAGAGATCTTGGCATCATGATCGCAGGTAATGCCACTGTCGTAATGAACACCTGCGATTATGATTCCAAGATCTCTAATCTTCCGTCTGACGCAGCCTATTCTCTTGTAAACCGGAATCCCCTTGGAAAATCGATACCTCGACCAAAAAACACACAAAAGGTTCATACGCAAACAACGCGCGTATTGATTGGTGGGTGAAGTTGTGGTTTAGAGGAGTCGGTTGGCAAGCCTGCCTGTAAGTGGGTGGTGACGAGGCAGAGTTATGCGTCGGACCGCTGCGGAAGGACCGGCAGTCTGTTGGTAGTAGCGGAGACGACTCCAAGGTTCTGCCGCAACTACTGCAGTACAGTCATTCGAGAAAACAAAGAGTCGTACGAAACTGCTGCACCAGATAAGCACCAATCTGTTGATGCGTTCCTACGGCTGGCTGGAATATAGAACAGAGTACGCGTGCCCGATGCGCATAACCACTCCTCGTGTTCCGACGTTGGATTGCATTTTTCCCCATATAAGTGTCTTAAACTTGCTAAACTGTAATGGAAATTTTGAACCTATAAACAGTATGGAAATAATAATATTTATTATGCTGCAAATGTAGGTATGTTGAGCACCACTACTATAAAATTTTGAAAACTTCCATACGTATTCGACTCTTTCCTGAGGAAACTTAAGAGCTTTACCATGGGTTTATAGGAAAAATTTTAACAATTCATTTTATCTCACTATGCGTATACAACGGTGTGGTAAATTTGCAAAAAAAAAAAAAGAAAAAAAAAATGTCCCACAGCGTAGAACACTGTTTATGACAGTAAGTGCTTTCAGATGTTTCTACATTTACTTTAAGTTTAAATGCAACTAAGAAATATTTAATTAGCGAATGTATTTTATTCATTTGCGTTTAAAAGGGTGGGTCAAGTTGAAAATGCAAACGTATACAAACACGGTAATCAGTGTCCACCATGTAATCTGACAGTTCTGTAAACGGACGGTGAATGAATGTTGGAGACATGAGCAGACGACGTATATCGATCTGTCTCATCTAAGGGTCGATATATCGCAGAGCTCCCAGACTGCGCAACAGGCGACAAGGACTCAGTCGCCTGATCAATACATTTGTTCGAATAAACCGTAACTCACTCGTTTCTAATGGGTCATCTGTGGCCGTGCACGATGAGAAGTCCCGCCCACTCGGCGATTGCAGACACAACTCGCCGTACAATTCCGAGCGAAGAGTAACGGCAAAGTGTTTTGACAGACGAGGTTCTAGCAGGTCAGGTTATGGAGCCCCATTCTCTGCGACAACGATAGAGTGACATACCGCAACGTATGTTTTATAGTTATGGGCTTATTTATTGCAGAATTATTAATGTTTTGAGTTATTCGACGAGTGTTCTAGCATCAAGTTTCACTTCGCACGAAAAAAAAATACAAAACCCCTAAATTTCACATAATCAAATATATACGTGGTTTGGTGTATTTTACTCGAGTGTCCGCCTTCTTGAGCGATTATTTCTTGAATGTAGAAGAAATTCAGCCGAAGTAAGAGTGATGTCATTGCAGATCGGTAAGCGTGCATGTGTGATGAATACATATCAATCACACAGAGAACGGTAATTCTGTTCGTATTCAGGGGGCAGCGTTGTCTGGCGCCCAGCGTCTAGCACGACGTGGTTTACGAGCGCCGAGTCAAGAGCACGTGGTTCGGAGACCATCGCCTCTAGCCCTCGTGACACGCGACACACAAACGTCAACTTTCAAAACTATACGAGTAGCTGTAATAAGCTATGCAAAGGCTGTCCACGTTAAACTGAACACTTTTGAAAGCCCTGCTTAAAATTCACTTGTATGGACATTGTGTATTTTTTACACACGTGTAAAATTAACATTAAAGTTGGCCAGATCACTTTATTAATGCGTCGGTCAAATGAACCTGTGAAATAACAAGAAAAGTTTATATTTCAATAATTTGATAAATCTTACGCTTACATGCATTAAAAACGGGGAAAAAAAGAAATCATTTCAATATTCACAAATGCTCACCTAAGGCAAGGCGCGCACGAACGGTGTTTAGCTATGCGGATATCTGCCGGCGGCGATGTGACCTTCGAAAATAAGCGAGTGGGTGCACGAGCTGCTGAATCCGCTGGCTGCCTCAGTTCGGAAATGAATTTCAAGCAGATAATGGCTCCCTGTATATGCTCTATTAATCCATGTCAGATCAAAGGCAAAAGATGGAGGGGGATGTGGATTCGTCCATTAACAAGCCAACGAGTATCGAAAGGGCAATTTCACAGTCTGTGTGAAGAGTAGTTTATAATACTTCGGGTACTTCACAATGAGTCAAACGACGTTCGACGCACTATTTATATGATAAGGCCTCACATTACACACTGGATAACTAAAGAGATTGTGAGGATAAAACTGAAGAGATTATGGAGAATAGAAACTGAAGTATTTAATTTTGAGGATAAAACTGAATAAATTATTTTTGGTTCACTTAATTGAGGAAAAATGAATGTCAAATTGCTGGATATTAAATTTGACTGTAAATAGTACTGGGATAGCTAAACAAAAAAAGTACACTGAAGAGCCAAAAAAACTGGTACACCTGCCTAATATCGTGTAGGGCCCCCCGCGAGCACGCAGAAGTGCCGCAAGACGACGTGGCATGGACTCGACTAATGTCTGAAGGTATGCAGGAGGCATTGAAATCTTCGCCAATTTGAGAAAGGGTTGCACGTCTGTCAAGTTTAATGATTCTTGTCAGTCGTCGTTTGTCCCGTTCGATCACGATCTTTTTCCAGCCGCAGCGATGTCGAAGATGTGATTTTTTTTACCGGATATTCATGGTACACTCATGAAATGGTCGTACGCGAACATCCAAATGTTATCACTACCTCGGAGATGCTATGTCCCATCTCTCGTGCGCCGACTATGACAACACGTTCAAACTCACTTAAATCTTGATAACCTGTCATTGTAGCAGCAGTAATCGATCTAGCAACTTTGCCAGACGCTTGTTGTCTTATATAGGCACTGCCGACCGCATCGCGTTACTCTGGTTGGTTCAATACCTCTGTTATTTGCATACGCACGCCTATACCAGTTTTTTTTGGCTCTCCGGTGTATGTACTCTTATCTAAAGTGTTATTTTCTGCTTTAAAAAAAATTTAATTTTGTACGTACATAAACTTAGTATTTTTATATTCCCTTACACTCCTTTTAAATGGAGTAGTCTTTTTATATCGCATTGTCATAAGAATATAAAGAAACATTTAAGTGATTATAATCTACACAACCGTTATAATGATCATAGCACAAGAAAGAAGAAACGTTTTATTAGGTAATCTGTATGTCATGCTCAGTAAAACACAACAAAACTATGAATACATTGGTATTAAGTTTTTCAATAAATTACCGTTAATTTCGCAAGGTGTTTCGGTTGGGCATTTCAATGGCATTATGGAGAAATGACATTAAAAAATCATTTTATTGTATTGAAGAAGGGGATGTAAATTTAATAAACAAATTGGTATACTACAAGTTTATGGATAAAAGGATAGATAAATTTGAAATTTAATAATAAGGAAAGTAACTACTTGCTTGATCATCCATTTTATAATATAAACGAATTTGTATCAGTACCAAATGGCTTAAAAAAAAAATTTCAAAAATTATTTTATGAAAAATATGTAACAATTGTATTGAAATGTATATTGTTTATTGGCAAATATGCAAACCACTGCTCTCGAATTCGGTAAGGTCTGGGTTAGAATCCCGGTCCGGCCATCCTGAGTTCGGTTTTCCAAACTCTCTCCAGTCAAGTGCTAGAATGGTTCCTTACTATACGCCCTGGCCAATTCCTTCTCCACTTACTTAATATCTAGTGTTCACCTACCAGGGGGGAGTCAAAACACCTAATAAAAATGATGTATATTATTATTGCTATACAGCTCCTCCTTCATATTTCTATCACTGTATTCAGGTAAATGTTTGTTGTATATGAGCTGCCTTCTTTCGACCTCTATCATTATCTTCTCTGAATAAAAGAATCCAGCATCAGTAGCCATTGCTCTGGAAAGAACAGCCCTTGCGTACAACACCAGACTTCACTGAAACCATTTATTTATCCGCTCGTGCGCGCGCAACTATTGAATGCTAGTCGCTTCATTCCTCGCGGCGCGGCAGTCACCGCTCCGCCTGCAGAATAGAACATGTTGCGTTTTGAAAACCGCCGCGGAAAACAATCAGCTCGTGCGCTCATTTCTACGTCAAGCAGTGTGTTTCATTCCAAGCTGTTGTATGACCGCGGCGGCTAAGAACTGTGCGTGCGCGTGTGGCCTTGTACTTTTAATTCAACGTCAAAACATGGAACGTCTTTCCTTCCGTCGCTACCAACTTAACTTGGCGAATGTCAGTCAGTGTGCCAGTTAAAATATATGCAGGCAGGTGCAATTACATCTTTCAGAGGTTGATTTCAAAAGTGCTCAATTAACCGTGGACAGTCCATACTTAGCTATGATATTTTTAAAAACATATACGGCTTTCACTACTCAGTTATAAGTTGGCAAAATAAAATTGACCTACCAGGATGGATTATATGGCAAGGGTTTCAGAAGCTTGTTCAAGGTCTTCTGGGTTATAACCCGGTGCAGGAAAGTGCACGCCATAAGAAATGTTCGCCAATTTACCACGTTGTTGTACAGCCGCATTGATAAAGCCCGAATGGTAAAGAGTTTATTGCCATAAATTTATGGTATATGCTGTTCACGGTAAACTTGGCATTTTTGAAAGCCCTGCTTAAGATCTACTTTTATACACATTGTGTATTCTTCCACCATATCTAACAATACAATTTCCATGAGCCTGATCACTGTATTCATGCGTCAATCGAAATACACTATAAAATTATTATAATAGTAAACAGTTTAAAAACGTGCTAATTCTTACACGTATATGCAATAAAAACAGAAAGCAAGCGAAATCATTGAAGTTTCCCCAAATGTTTTCTAAAAATTATAATTCAACTTCAAGACGTGGAACTGCTTTCCCTCCGCCATTGCCAACTTTACAGTACGTATGCCACTCATCGCGCCCGTTAAAATCTGTGCAGGTAGGGGCAGTGGCATTTTTCAAAGGTTCATTTCAAAAATTGCTCACTAATCGTGAATAGCCTTTAGCTTTCCGACACTGGTGGAGGACATATCCTAATGCTTTATAAAGTTGCCAACTTTATGAAGTAGCAGTTTGCATATGTCAAGGTTTAAATCTTCCATTACAGTCTAGGAAGTTTACTGAAGTATAGATTTTCTAAAGCCTTGATCTAGTCGGATGGCTGTCAGACCCGCTTTGTGTCATTTACAACTGTTTACTGGACTTCAAGGGGCCGCGGTGGCTGAGCGGTTAGCACGCTCGCCTCCCGCCAAGGCGAGGCGGGTTTAATCCCCGGCCGGGTCACTCCTGGATTTTCGCAAGTGAGAATCGTGCCGGACGATGCCGCTGGTCGGCGAGTTTACGCGGGGATCTCCCGTTTCCCCTGCCCTTGCATTCCTGCGCTGCTCCATACTCACCTCACTTCACCCTCATCACCTCTCAAAACTTTTACGTCGGACCATGTTTGGAGTTGGTGCCTCCACCTCCTTGCATATTCGACACGTCATTGTTTAAGTAGTCGAACATGATTGTCTCGTGGCAAATGAGAATTGAATATTTGACGGGTTTAAATATCTTTGTTTAAAATTAAGCTTCCTACTTACTCACTCACTCACTCACTCACTCATAAATGCACAGCCTAAATCTTTGGACGCAGAAGCAAGACAAATAAGGAATGTGTTTCCCTTAGGGGTGAAGATATTCGGGCAGCTCTTAACATTGAGGTCTTGAGAACTGATGAGGGTGAAGCGAGGTGAGCATGGAGCAGAGCCGGAATGAAAGGGCGCGAGAAACGGGAGATCCCCAAGAAAACCCGCCGAACAGCGGCATCGTCCGGCACGATTTCCACATATGACCCAGCCAGGAATCTAACCAGGTTCGGCTAGGTGGGGGGCGAGTAGTCTAACCACTACACCACGGCGGCCCCGTTTCCCTTAGGGTGCATGAAATCACTAAGAAAGGATCTTTGGAAACTCAACCCCTAAGAGGGTGAAAAGGGGTAAAATGTGTTTTCAAAAACTCATCAATAGCTCATTAACCCTATGAAATATCATCCCGATCATTGCTTTAAAAATCTACTTATATAAATGCCTAAAAAAAATTTCGGGATATTTTTAAAAAAATTAAACCACTAAGAGGGTGAAAAGGGACAAAATGTTTTTTTCCCGAGGACTCCTTAATGGCTCATTAACCCGGTGAGATATCGTTGTACTCTTAGCTTCATAACGTAGCCTCTATAAATACCTAAAAATAATTTTATGGTTTTTTTAATTTCCACCCTTAAGGGGGTGAAAAGTAGTAAAATGTGTTTTTGAGAACTCCTCAATATCGCATTAACGTGATAAGTTATTGTTATTCTCTTTGTTCCAAAAGTTACTTATATAAAGGCCGAAAGATTAATTTTAGGATTTTTTAAAATTAATTTTCAAAAAGGGTGCAAAGTGGTAACATGTATTTTCAAGGACTGCTCGACAGCGCATTAACGCGATAAAATATCGTTATTCCCTTTGCTGGGAAAGGCTGCTTACGCCAATGCCTATAAACTGATTTTAGAATGTTTTGGGATTCAACTCTTAGGAAGGAAAAATAGGTAATATTTTTTGAGAGGACTTCTCAATAACTCATGAACCGAATAATATGTCGTTATGCTTAAAATTTAATTTCGGAATTTTTTGAAATTCAACTCCTGAAAGATGGGAAAAGTGTAAATTGTATTTTTGAGTACTCCTCAACATCTCATTAACCCAATAAGATATCGTTATGCTCTTTGCTTCCAAAGATTGGTTACATAAATACCTAAAAATGAATTTTGTGTTTTTTAGAAATTAAAGCCCCCCCCGGGAATGCTAAAGGGTGAAAATATGCGTTTTCAAATATACGTTACCTATATTACATCGTTCCCATGCCTGTAACTTTCAAGCAAGCATATTTATTCAAACTTAACAAACGATACATGTATGAATAAAAAGCAAAACCGTATATTACTACGAAGCAAAAAATTTAATTTCGTTTGCATTTGCAGACAAATTTGTCGGAACTGAACAGTATCAATAATTAAATATCCCAGTTTTCATAAACTGCGTGGTAAATTAAATACAATTCACTGCTGTTTCTTTCCTTATGAGATTGTATATGCGTGTTTAAATCACATTTTATATAGCGGTTAATACTTTCTTACGTTATTTTTTACGGAGTGTGAATCGGGTTATAGTGCGCATGCAAGCTGCGCAGTAACCAATCTTTGAGCTGCAGTACTTTTTTTTTTTAATATAACTCTTAGAACGAAAAATTTGCAAATAACCTTGAGAATTATGAAATTCACGTATAAAAGTAGTGATGACGTTTGTTTAATTTTGGTTTTCCTACATATCAGAGCTTTTGTTCACGAAAATGACATTTACAGTAACGTTCATTCCAGAAATACTCCGAAGACAAAAATCTGTTTATCCAATCCTTAGTATATAGTTTTAATGTGAATCAATAAAAATTAGATTAAAAAAATATTGCAATGGAAGGTGTTGCTAGGATTGAGCAACCTTAACAATATGATACATCCGTAGCACGGTTTGCTTAAGATGTCCGATGAGGGTAGAAATGTAGTGCCATTCTGTGGACACAATTGTAAAAATAGCTGATGCAGTCCATTTCCCTGTGTAGTTCGTCAACAGCATCTATCCTCTCAAGGCTGGGGCTACATAAAGGTCACTGCGAAACCTTGAGCTGCCAAAACGCTGCATTAGCAACAGGCTCCAGACGAATGCTTGGTAAGAAGATGTCATTGAGGCCACGGTCTTCACTGGATGTGCACAGGTGGTTATTCATAACGCGCATTACACTCATTCCATCCGAGCACCCTTTATAATGTAAGATAATACGATTCCCCTTCAAGGTCTGATTTGCTATGACTATAAGTGCCGCTAAAGGCGGCAGGGAGAGATTGGAGGGAGGACTGCTTCTCACATGAGCAGCTCTACGTGGCATGCTCAGAGTAGGCTCACCTAGCAATGAGATGATCCCATTAACTGAGGGTACAACCTCTAATGCAATCTACAAAGACTTCCTTTGTTAATGTGTGGATGTGTGGAATCGAACGTCTGCGGTGTGGTGTAGATCAACGCTCTTTGCGACCAGGGGCGAGGAGGCGGGAAACAATCCTGGCTACCAGCTGTTTCCCAAGTCTTAGTCCGACACAGCCTGGTTGCACTGGGCCGAGGATGTGCTAAGGGAATGCCGTCATACTTAACTTTTCGTGTGTAGGAGAAGCGCGAGCGCGGTAGTGTTGTGTTTTAAATTCTTTTTGGACCAGTATGACGGACTCAGAATTCAAAGTTCTCGGTGGCGCCCAGCGAAACAAAAGAGCCGATCTAGCTTTTGTTTGCGGGAGTTAACGTACAGTAGAAAGAAGCGCTCCTGGTATGACCTTTTAATAGGTATCGGCCACCAGGAGGGAAGGTTTGGTGAGGAAAGCGCCGGTTCCACCGGGAACTTTGTTAAAGGAAATTAGTATCTGCTTCGTGTAGTACACGCGCGCGAAGCCGAGGACAGAAAGACAGTAATGTATCAAATGGCATAACATTTTACTGAGGATTGGTGTAAATTAACTCAAGTTTAATTATAGTTTTTCCCTCCTCGTTATCATTAAAACACTTTTAAAATTTTCCCTTAATTCGAAGACAATGAATCCTGACAAAATCAGGTAAAGATGTACTACGAAAGATCGAATTAAAAATTAATACCCGACAGTTCTACGAAAAAAAGAGATACGAGCAATTTTCGTCATAGTACGTGCTGACGTGTTAGGACACTGCCCACATGGAGCAAACCCGCGTGTTCGAGGCGTTGAAACCAGGGCATGCTAAGAGTAACACAGGTTACGTGCAACGAACGCCCCGCCGTCTCTTCATGCGGAGCATATGGCGCGCTGTCTTTCCGCTGTGCTGCGGAAGGCCTGCGATCTAGCGGCGGCATCATAAAATAAAAGTTTTTGCTCTACGTACTAATATTAATTACAAAATTTCCTGCTAGATTCGTTAACTAAAAATTATCCTATAAACTTCCGTTTCAGTTACTTTTACTTTCTTAATAATTCTGTACTTTAGAGAACGATCTCTGAACTGGCAATTGAATATAGTAGAGTTCGAATGAGAAAAATTCTTCGCGCGCCTTTGAGGGAGGGAAGGTAGGGGAGGGCTATCACGAACGCTCACCGCTGGAGGGAGGGAAACGACGTGACACTGCTGGCGTTGTACACACCAAACTGATTATCTTCGCTCTCTACTGCCGCGCTATGAAATAACACGCTGCGCGTCTTAAGTTTTTTTTTTCCGACAGGTAATATGCACGCGTGGAACAGCTCTCGGTCGGACGTTCTCGGCCGCTTTCGCTACTGGACTGGATAACCCCACCCCTCCCTGCATCGGCAGTGGACTCGCCCAACTCGCCCGACGCGTTTACGACTTCTGCGCATTATTTTCTCATTTGAATTCCATTACACGCATGCGTAACGTTAGTTTAATGTGTAGGAGTGGGGAACTTCGTGGACTACAACCACGAGCTTGCTGCAAGTAGACGCTCCGAAAGATCTAGTTGTGTAGGTGTGAACCTAATATAAAATTGAGAGAAACGAAAAGGCCGAGCCATAATTTCTGCTCCAGCACCCTTACACCTACATAATAATAATATTATTACATACAACAATAAAGCGAAATGTGATTTAGAGTAAAAAAAAAAGTAGCAAGGTGGTTGATAAATAAAGTAGAACTTAGATTCGTGTGACCAAAATTATTTTTAATGAAGGTGCGATATAACGATAATAAAACATCTTAAATGTGTAACAGTAATAAAGGCTTATATGTATATCTAAATATATAATATTTTTGGCATGTTGTTACAAACTAGTTAATTTTGTTGGTATTTCACAATGAAAAATTTAAAGTACACAATTACAAAATATGCCTAGCCATACAAAAAATTTAGAGGTTACGTTTTTTTTTTTAAATGATTGATTGAGTTCAAAATGATTAACAAAGAAGGCGACTTGATTTCTGTATAGTTGAAAGATTCATGCACATGCCGAAAACGATAAAAACAAGGTGGCTAGACTTTCCTGAGATGTGGCCCATCTTCGAGACATCTCCCTTGCCAATGCCAGCATAGGTGGTACTTCATCATTGAAACGGCATCAAAAAGACGCAAGGCGACTTCAAAGAAAGTCTGCCACGCCTCGACAGCAAGGTAGAGAAATGGCCTCAACACAGGATTTCCCGACCCAACAGGTCGACCGCTGTAAATGCAAAACTTTACGCATAAAATAAACAGACAAGGGCGAAATTACACATTATTGAGGCGACGATCAATAAACAGAACAAGAAACACTCACCCAAAGCGGTAAAAATCAAAATATCGCTCCATTAAAACAGGATAATAGCCGGAGCTAATTATATTTTGTGTCACGCCATAACGAGTATAAAGCAAGAAGAAAGCTGTAGGGTGTGTTCCGAAAATATCAGTGATCACAGATATCAAGTCGTTTTACACAAAACCAGTGATACTATCATTTTTATTATGCGGTATTTTATATTAATACCATGAATACTTTGTAAAATTACATTGACAGAAAAGAATTTAAATATGAAATTCACAATCCAAATACAGGATATTTCAGTGCAAAATTTACAATTCTTTTAACTAAAGTTATTTGAATCGGTTGACACAACAGCCTTAAACTGATCAGAGTAACTGGTCACCGATAAATTTCAAAATAAAAAAGTAACGGAATCTTGTAACATTCCTATTTGAGTAAATAAAATTACAGAAACAGTGGCTAAAACATTATCTGACCTTGCTTTTACATAAAAATAAGCAATAAAGCTAGGTGCTGGAAAATAAAACAAGTGGGTTTGCCATGAAAACCAAAAATATTTCCTGAAAGAGAAAAGAAGGTTAAAACATGGTTAAAAGTAAGCGAGTGCCTGCAAATGGCACAAATGCCCTCTGCAGTAGTTCTCCTGTAACCGATGGATTTACAAAGTTC
>NQII01002955.1:68737-95136 GCA_002778355.1 Clitarchus hookeri
GGGGGGGGGGGGGGAGGGAGGGGGTTGTGGTCCGGTTGAAAACTGTGCTACGTCCACTTGTGACGCGCAGCGCAGCGGCAGTAGCAGAAATTCTTCGTTATAAAAACCGTTTTGCAGACCGTGCGGCTTTTATCCCATAATGCCTAGCACAGCAACTTGATGCACATCACCAAGTGCAGTTGTAACGATGGCGACGAAATATTAACTGCTTCAGTAAATTAAAAAATAAGAACCTCCAGGTCTTAACCACTGCTTACAGTTTGCGTATTTCTTACTTTTCCATCTGTTTCAATTTTATTTTATACCTGCCAATGAAATACACATGTCGGTTTAGTATCTACAAATACTTGAAGTTTTACAAGAAGTCGATTAATGAGTATTTCACGTTTGCATATAATCTGTAAAATGGGCTTTTTTTTCCAGTAAAAATTTCGTTTCGGAGGTATCTATCAATAAACGTAGGAACTCAGAATTGCCAAAACTAAAAAAAAACTAATGAATTTGTAAACTGAATCACTTCTCTTTATTGTTCATTCATAAATTCCGTTTAATTTTTTGTATGACATTCAGGAAGTATATTTACATTTATTAAACGCCACTTGAACATCATAATATCCCTATTGCAGGTAGGAACTCTAATGCCCACGCCATAACGAGACTGTCTAAGTTGTAACTTTTCAACGTAGTGATTACATGTGTAGAGCTCTCAGCGGACTTCTCAGAGCGGCAGTCGAGCGAGTACACTTCTGCGCTCTTCAATTACAATAATACTTGCAGCTCTCTCTCTTAAATACACGTGAGATTTACCACCATAACAGTGCTACTGATAGAAGTTGAATGGGCTCTTGAAAAAGGGGGATTATTGGAAGTATTCCGAGAAACTGTAGGACTCTAAAGGTATTTTCGTTTCATTAGCAGCATAGAAGGTCATATATACGTCTGTGTAATTTGCAGCGTGCTAATTCTTCTGCAGTAGAACGGCTCCAACTTGTATGCTAGCAAGTACAGCGATGTGCTCAAGAAGAGAGGCACTATACGCAACATTTCCGGGAATATGAAGGGGAGACTTCAACGTTTTCAACTACGAGTCGATGAGACGGCATTACTGACCCGGCGCGTATTGCCGTGTCCTCACAGCACATACGTATTTAAAAGTGCGCGTTATATGTTCACACTTACGGGTAGCGACTCAAAGAGCAGTTTAAAATCATTTTATGTATTTTTATTTTAACATCTTTCAAAATAATATGGATTCATACCTATTAAAAAATTTTATTTAATATTTGTCTTAACTTATTCTACATTTTATTATGTTACCGGAAACTATCCATTAAGGGCGCCTTATATGCCTTTGGAACAACTTGCTTTATATTATGTACAAGGTTCTCATTTGTGAAATTACTAATTTTTGTCAGGGACATTTGAAGCACCAAAAAGTGCTAAAGAGTTCGAAATATTGCTTGATTTTCAATTCTGCAGAGTGATTGGTTCTAATAGCTTTTCGATGAATTACAACACAATGATTTTAAATTGTATTCATTAATTAAGTCTTTGACGGATGAAATGACTGAAGAACCTTTGAAGGTTATAGCTAGGAACGATATTATTTGATCTTAACCCTAATTACATAATAAAATAATTGTTTGCTTGTGTGTATAAATAGTTCATACGATTTCTGTGCGTGCGAAAGTCATATTGAGGACTTATTTTAACGTTTTACACTTTGTATTTACACTAGGTATTTACGAGCAATCTAAGAAATTTGTTCACATGCTAACGAACGTGATGTCACGTCAGTTACAGCACTTTACCTACACAGTTATGACCTCGCTACGCTGGGATTATTACTGAAACAGTAATTATATTACCTTTTATATGTTTTATTTATTCTACTAGCATTACGCTGAATCTATAGCAGAAATGCAACGGTAGCGATTATGTTGTAAGATGTTAGTTGAACTGTGTGACGCGTTGATGGAGAGTATTAGTTTCGAATATCGACATATAATCTCTGATATAAACATTTGTATCAATGCTAATGGAATACGTGATGTCGATTTGTGTCGTTTCAGATTGAAATGTTTTCACATATTCAAACTATGGGTCCTGTGTTCAGTCGTAGGCATGTATTACGAGTCTTTTTTAAAAAATTAATATGAGTAGCGACAGTTACCATTTTTACATGGTAATTAATATTGATTTTTAACATACAGAGCTGGCATTACAAATATTCTGGATGATGTAGCTGGGTAATATCGTATCAATAGATTCGCGTTTATATACATAACGTAAAGTAACTTATGTTACAGACGTGCAAAAAAAAAACAAGAAAAAAATCTTACAGATATTTTGTCCTCTTAAGAGGATTGGAAGTGAAAGGTTGAGGTGAAGGATGTTTGAACTGAAGTACATTTATAGTTTTACATCCAACCCAAAAACAGGCGATTCGTTAAGATAGTGCGCCATTGAATTTGAATTTCGCACGAGGAGAATGAACGCCTAGCAGTTAGGCAACTGTCATGACTATGTACTGTATATAATAAAAACTCTTGGACATAACTGCAACTGTTAGTCGGAGCTCAGGATGTCACTACAAGCAGCACAAATAAGGCGACGGACGAGGAAGTATGCAATGTAACACATTCATTAGGACGAGTACGTCATCAGACGAGTGGTAGACTTTATTAATCAATACGCAATACAACACAACACGACTTGGGAACTTGCCCGATTCATTTATACCGAACTTTCAAAGGTGTACCGTACCTCCTTAACACTTCCAGCGCTACCGTCATATAACGCGTCCTGAGTTCAACTGAGTTTTATGGAGTTGGTGTTAATCTCCCGAAGTTCGCATTCTTTGGAGACTTCGGCGACGTAATATTACGTCTTCAAGGAGTTTTCACGAAGTTCGGTGTAACGCAATGTAATGTCTGCAGCACTCAAAAAGTATGAATTATCAAAATGATGGACTGTGTATAAGTTACGTAGGAAAGGACATTTCATTGGAGCGTTGTTAACTCGGCGTTATCTTGGCTGGTAGCCGGCCAGCAATACACGTCGCACAGTACAGAAAGCGTGTCTGGTGTGCACTGTGGACCAATAGGATTGCGGTAAGCGAGAATACAGAGAACAACAGAACTGGCGTTCCTGCAGGGGTGGACATAGGCGAGTCACGTCCAGCTTGTCTTCAATGTCTGTGCATGTGTACAGTAGCGAAAGGGTTAACGAACCGCATGCTAGCATAATGCCTGTAAGCTTTTCTTGTATTCTCATGGTGAATCTCCCACTGACGTTTGTAACATGAGTTACATTGTCATTTTGTATATAGTATGTTGATATAGTAAAAATCTTTTATACACACTATACTGTATATAATGTAGTCAGCGCCCAGCTGCTCTTACAGGATGATTCTAAAACCACGGGACAAACATTGAGGGGTGGTAGAGCTCACTAAAACAAACAATTATTGCATAGNCAGTTATTGCATAGCAATATATGGGCGGAAGTGACGCGTTGAGGCACAAACACAAAAACATAACACGTTAACGGAAACATAAAATGTTCATTAGCAGCATACTTAACGAGTGATTCCGTACAGAAAATGTTAAAACAGTTGCTGGAAATGCATCCACCAACAGTCATACATGCTTGGCGACCTCTACATACGGCGTGATTGGCTGACAATGGTGGCGTGCGTGAAATACCCGGCGTATTTGAATCTGTTCGCCAATCACACCAAGCTTTCATTACTGTCGGTGGTAGCAATTTTGAGCAATTATTATAAACATTGCTGTAAAAAGGCATTTAGCGGCGACGTTGTAAATAAACACTTTGTTGCATTTCATGTGTTATTTTTGTGTTTGTGCCTCAACGCGTCACTCCCGCCCATATATTCCTATACAATAATAATTTGTTTTAGTGAGTTCTACCACCCCTCAATGTTTGTCCCATGATTTTAGAATCACCCTGTATATCGTCTACGACGTGTCGACATGACATATCGCGCAGATCCCCTCGAGGTTATTGATCAATGTGTAATTANTTATTTTTGTGTTTGTGCCTCAACGCGTCACTCCCGCCCATATATTCCTATACAATAATAGTTTGTTTTAGTGAGTTCTACCACCCCTCAATGTTTGTCCCATGATTTTAGAATCATCCTGTATATCGTCTACGACGTGTCGACATGACATATCGCGCACATCCCCTCGAGGTTATTGATCAATGTGTAATTACTCAGAGGGAACACACACTGTGCATGTATGATTTTATGACGGCAACAAACGCAAGGTTATAAACAACTCAACCTGAAAATTAACGTGCATATATTGTAAGAATACTGCAAATAATGCCCACCTCTGTCAATATTTTTTTGTACGAAACTTAACCTCTAACTCCAAGGCCGCAAAACAAGAGTACTACGAAATCGTAATCATGATTACGTTCCAATAGCAAACAAAAATTAACTTTTATCTGGTGTAATTATATTAGAGATTATGTTAGTTCATTATGGTGGAATTGTATTAGATAGAGGTGAGGTTAGTTCGTTATGGTGTAATAATTAGATAGAGATGAGGTTAGTTTGTTATGGTGTAATTGTATTAGCTAGAAATGAAGGTAGTTTGTTATAATCCAATTGTATTAAAGATGAGGTTAGTTGTTTATGGTGTAATTGTATTAGAGATGAGTTTAGGTTAGTTATGTGGAAAGATAGTGGTTTAGATTCGGTCCCGTATGGCTAAAGCTAGTATTAATGTTTTAATAACAATCCTTTTTCAATTGTAATGGTTTTTTTTTTTGCCATTTATGCGAAACAGAAAATGTATGAGTAAAAATGTAAGTATTTACATTTTTATCATTTTAATACTTTTTTAAGCGTTGATGATTTAGCATATTATTTAAAAATGTTATTTTTTAAATATTTTCTATTATGATTTTTTAAATATTTTATAAACCTAAAACAATTTTTTTTATAAATACAAGACAGAAAGGTATAGGCATCTAGAAAATATATTACAAACTAAAATTTACTATCTGTGTTTGACATTTCCCAAAAGAGGTTCACATTTTTGTGTGTGACGATTACATCAATATATACGGCTAACTCAACTCGTAACCTTATGGCAATGTGAAAATAAGACGTAAGAGCCAAGAAAATATAAATGTAAAGGTAACGGGCAGAGAAAACCTTCCATAATGACAAGGGGCGTATTTGGTACATGGAGCCGGAAAATAATATAATCCTCGATCTAGGGGCACGCGAGCACATCCGAAGTACCTACACGAGTACCCCGCTCTGAAAGGGTAACGAAGTAGAGGTGGGTCGTACAACATCAGCCTGTTACTTCGTATCTGGTACCCACTTGTATAGGTACTGTAAGCGAATACAGTGCCGAGCTATCTTATGCATTTGGTATCTGTTTGACATTCGCCAGTGAGCTGCATTTGCTGTTCCATGTAACTGATACAATTAGTTTAACTTGAAATTCTATTTCTCGGTTTTAGATTTGGCAGCTTCACAGTCGAGTGTTTTCGTTGTAAATGTTTTTTATTGGAAGAGTATGATTTATGACGTAGTTTTCGTTTACAGAATTTACACAAATAAATGTGTTATCAGCTGTGGAAAAAATGCCAACAAACGAGGTATTTTTCTGCTCTTGTTCTTATTTGTGCTTTATTTCACTGTAGCACATACCACACAGTACACCGACGCATAACACGTACTTGGTAAGACACGTGCCTGGTAACATGCACGGACAAGGCCACGCCAGACACTGGCGAATAGTAGGCGACCTGTCCGGAAACTCCTGTATCTGATACATGGTCTAAATATGAGGTAGACCGATCTCTCTGGCTGCGCACGGATGAAAGAGGTGAAATNAATCTCGGTGTCCCAGCATTGAACTGCTTTTCTGCCATCACGTCTAGCCAAAACGGCGTGGATTGTATTTGAGGTTAGAATACTGTTTAGTAAACAAGTGCTTTGAAATGTTTGTATATTTCCTCTTACCAATCTGGAGTGCAGTTAGATAAATTTCAAATAGGTGAAAGTGCATGTGTTTTGCAAATTAATATATAAAACAACATGTTATCACTGTTGAGCATGTGACGTCGACAGTTGTGTTCCTTTGGGATAGGTCAGTGTTGGGTACATGCGCAGAAGATGAAGAAGCGGCGGTCTACCTGATCTTTCGTCTATGATTTGATACTGAAAGTAGCAGGTATTTCGTAGCAGATACAATTATGTACCGGTACCAGTTTGGAACAGGCACAGAGAATTGCAATAACGACCCATCTCTAGGACGAAGTATCCCACAGGAGAAAGCTGGCACTTTGACGTGCATTCGAACTTCGCGTTGCTGCTGTGAGAATGAACAGGCGTGTTGTCGAAGTTAGCGTGTCATGTTTGAAAATGACGTCACCGCTGGCTTCCTGTCGGCGTCGGCGTCGCTCTGCAGCGGGCTTATCAACAGCGGCATCGAACAGGCGACCATGCTCGCGTGCATGTGAAAGCTGATGTTGCGTTGCGGAACTCTTTGTCTCTGTTCCGGAAGTTGGAGGTCAGCTCTTACTCAACCTATCCCACTGCACCCGCCCGTGCTGTGTCTTTCGGAGCTCAAACGTACCGCCTCGCCTTAAGCCGTGGATCTGGGTGTGTGGAAGGTATGTATGTATGTAGCTAGGGTTTAAGGCTCCTACGTAACTATTGTCTACTCGCGGCTTCTTCACACTTTTTGAATCAAACCTTCGAAAAATGTCTCCGTGCAATTATGACGTGTTTGGTAGTTTCTTACATATGTTATGTATCACAAGAGTTTTATATTTGTGTGAGTTTAAAGTGCCATAATTTTTGGTTAAGTTAAACAAATTAATTACATTTTAATTAAAAATCATAATATTTAATTCATAATTAGATTAACTAAAACAGTGAGAAAATAGTTATGTTGGTAATGCCTAGCAATACATACTTATTGAGCAAAATATTATTAGACTGAGTGAGCATGAATGCGGCGCGTTGTCCGTTTGGTATAATGTTTGCACACGAGGCGGAGGCATATCCTGGAAGAAAAATTTAGCAGCGCTTCAGAAAAGTTGGAAGTAACCTTGAATGGATCATAAAAATGTTTCGCACGCTCAAGGCCTAGACGGCAAGAAGCGATACGGGCGACACTAACACGCGCGTCCAGTGCCACGCCGCCCTTACGCGCAAGGCGACGAACCGGCGTGCGGTGCTACAGTCACCACGCTTCCCTGTGCGAGTTAGATCAGTGACAGTGGAACTTCACCACACGCCATGAAAGTCCACAGATTGAAGAGGAGCGTGTAGCTGCGCGTTCAAGGTCAAGAAGCGAGGGAGCGATACAGGCGACAGTAACACGCGCTTCCAGCGCCACGCCACCCTAATGCGCAAGGCGACGAACCGGCGTGCGGTGCTACAGTCACCACGCTTCCCTGTGCGAGTTAGATCAGTGACAGTGGAACTTCACCACACGCCATGAAAGTCCACAGATTGAAGAGGAGCGTGTAGCTGCGCGTTGAAGGTCAAGAAGCAAGGGAGCGATACGGGCGACAGTAACACGCGCTTGCAGCGCCACGCCACCTTAATGCGCAAGGCGACGAACCGGCGTGCGGTGCTACAGTCACCACGCTTCCCTGTGCGAGTTAGATCAGTGACAGTGGAACTTCACCACACGCCATGAAAGTCCCAAGATTGAAGAGGAGCGTGTAGCTGCGCGTTCAAGGTCAAGAAGCGAGGGAGCGATACAGGCGACAGTAACACGCGCTTCCAGCGCCACGCCACCCTAATGCGCAAGGCGACGAACCGGCGTGCGGTGCTACAGTCACCACGCTTCCCTGTGCGAGTTAGATCAGTGACAGTGGAACTTCACCACACGCCATGAAAGTCCACAGATTGAAGAGGAGCGTGTAGCTGCGCGTTCACGGTCAAGAAGCGAGGGAGCGATACGGGCGACAGTAACACGTGCGTCCATGCGCCACGCCACCCTAATGCGCAAGGCGACGAACCGGCGTGCGGTGCTACAGTCACCACGCTTCCCTGTGCGAGTTAGATCAGTGACAGTGGAACTTCACCACACGCCATGAAAGTCTACAGATTGAAGAGGAGTGCATAGCTGCGCGTTCAAGGTCAAGAAGCAAGAGAGCGATACGGGCGACACTAACACGCGCGTCCAGCTCCACGCCGCCCTTATGCGCAAGGCGACGAACCGGCGTGCGGTGCTACAGTCACCACGCTTCCCTGTGCGAGTTAAATCAGTGACAGTGGAACTTCATCACACGCCATGAAAGTCCACAGATTGAAGAGGAGTGCGTAGCTGCGCGTTCAAGGTCAAGAAGCGGGGGAGCGATACGGGCGACAGTAACACGCACTCCTGGCGCCTCATCGCCCCTACGCGCAGGGCGTAAAGTTTTTTCCGTGGCGATGCTGCACTGTGCAGACTAGACATGTGACACTGGGACTTTATAACACGCGACGAAAGCCCACGGGTTACACTACGCCCGTAGAGTCGTACTTCTCTCTTGCCGATTAAGGAAATTGCATAGGCAGGCTTTAAAAATGTATATATTTGAACATTTTCACAATTTCTTTCTCCTTGAATAGGCCTACACTTAATATGACAAAAGTAAAAAATCCGGGGTAGATGTATTTTTTTTACCTTTTATGGCAAAAGTTTGCATTTCCAGAACCTTTATTTACCTAGAAACGCGTGTCAGTGCAAACATCGATTTCACAGAACATGTTTCAGTGCATAATCCTCTTAACTTACAGGCGCATAGTTTTTACTGTCATCCTTCTGAAAGAAACGGCGCAGGCAAGCTCTAAATATACAATATTATTTATAAATTAATTTGACAATTTTTTGAACGCGCTTAACATCATAAAAGGAAAACTGAACGGGATTAAATTCTTGTTTACCATTCCTGGCAAAGGGTTGAATTCCCAGAATTGTATTCACTGAGAAATGCGTAAAGCTCAATTTCACAGGAAATATTTGGTACACGGTCCTCTTAATCTCTCGTCGACAGCCAGGCGGGGAAGTAATCGGGCATGACCTTTCACCTGGAGTGAAGCGTGAAAACCACGGAGAACCGAGATCAGCACGGCTGGACTGGGATTCAAACCCGGGTCCCCCGAAAGCGATTCGAGTGTGTTAGCGCTGCGCCAGATCACTAGACGAGAGTGTGGGATGGTCTACAGATATAATAACAGTACGTAATACTTCTCTCGGAGTTTTCCTTCTCGAATGCGATCAATTTGCCCAGTCTGACAGTATCGTATTATTAAAGTTTTTTTACAGAATTCCGTTCCCAGTCTTGCAACCTAAACTTCCATAATTACTTTCATGGCAGACCAGGGGAGGTCACAATAAAACGATGACAGGATATTTCTCTGCCAGAGGCAAACAAAGTTAGGAAAATGACACCAAAGGGCCAACACACCGTGTTCGTGCGCACCCAGTCTAATGATGTTTTGCATAAGAACTATTTCTCACTAGGCATTACCAACACACCTGTTTTCTCTCTGTCTTTAGTTGTAAATTAAATATTATAATTTATAGTTAAAATATATATAAAAGTTCAATTTAACCAAAAATAAGATACTTTTATTTTAACATGAGTATAAAATGCTTATGATACGTGACTTATTTATGAAGCAACCAAACACATCATGCGTGAGGTGTTTTTTCACAAGTTTGATTCAGAAAGTGTGAAGAAACCGCGAACAGACCATAACTGTAGTGATTGTTCCGCGTCGTACAAGAAAATGGGCGAGCGCCTTCTACACTACAGTCCCTTATTATCGTGATTTTCCTCTACGAAAACTACATTAGCAATGTATTCATACCTTCACAATCTGCATCATGTGCGGGCTAGTAAAACTTCAGTGCATGTCAGATGATGTTACTCGCGATGGACTCCATGGCCGACCTTAGGAGTGCGCGACAAGTATCATCGCTCAGCGCCTCGCGCACGGAAAAAAACAAATTTTATATAATAAAAAATATTTAAATATTTAGCATTCATTTTGTTGTGAGTTATATATTTCACGATAAAATGTATGTATTTAAACATGTATATTATAAATAAAATGTTAGGCGTGAGGCGCGGGAACTCGAGAGCAGAGCTTTGTTGAAAAGGTGACTGCGTTAACAAGCCTGGAAGTGAAGGGCCTCGCGTGACTGCGTTAACAAGCTTGGAAGTGAAGCACCTCGCTGGACTGCGTGAACAAGCTTGGAAGTGAAGGTCCTCGCGTGACTGCGTTAACAAGCTTGGAAGTGAAGGGCCTCGCGTGACTGCGTTAACAAGCTTGGAAGTGAAGGGCCTCGCGTGACTGCGTTAACAAGCTTGGAAGTGAAGGGCCTCGCGTGACTGCGTTAACAAGCTTGGAAGTGAAGGGCCTCGCGTGACTGCGTTAACAAGCTTGGAAGTGAAGGGCCTCGCGTGACTGCGTTAACAAGCTTGGAAGTGAAGGGCCTCGCGTGACTGCGTTAACAAGCTTGGAAGTGAAGGGCCTCGCGTGACTGCGTTAACAAGCTTGGAAGTGAAGGGCCTCGCGTGACTGCGTTAACAAGCTTGGAAGTGAAGGGCCTCGCGTGACTGCGTTAACAAGCTTGGAAGTGAAGGGCCTCGCGTGACTGCGTTAACAAGCTTGGAAGTGAAGGGCCTCGCGTGACTGCGTTAACAAGCTTGGAAGTGAAGGGCCTCGCGTGACTGCGTTAACAAGCTTGGAAGTGAAGGGCCTCGCGTGACTGCGTTAACAAGCTTGGAAGTGAAGGGCCTCGCGTGACTGCGTTAACAAGCTTGGAAGTGAAGGGCCTCGCGTGACTGCGTTAACAAGCTTGGAAGTGAAGGGCCTCGCGTGACTGCGTTAACAAGCTTGGAAGTGAAGGGCCTCGCGTGACTGCGTTAACAAGCTTGGAAGTGAAGGGCCTCGCGTGACTGCGTTAACAAGCTTGGAAGTGAAGGGCCTCGCGTGACTGCGTTAACAAGCTTGGAAGTGAAGGGCCTCGCGTGACTGCGTTAACAAGCTTGGAAGTGAAGGGCCTCGCGTGACTGCGTTAACAAGCTTGGAAGTGAAGGGCCTCGCGTGACTGCGTTAACAAGCTTGGAAGTGAAGGGCCTCGTAAGTTCTTGCACCTAGTCTTGTTTTTGCGCTGCTGGTTTCCATGACTGCATAAACAATTCTGCCGTATAACTTGTCTTGTGCACCACTGAGAGTTATTTTTCTCTCTTAGAGTCACTGCAGCATTCAATTCTAGCTTCGCGACGTTGCAATTTTATCATGGCGGTGATGAAAGCAGACGCATAATTAATCAATCCGCGTACTAAAGGTGGGCCTTATTACTTGCCTCGCGTGTCAGGGACGTCTTCCCAGCAGTAACTGACCTCCTGGTGGTGTACAACCTGCGCGAATAACCCGACAACAAGTGACTGAGATACACTGGCACCTCCATCTAGCACAGCAGTCAACCAGACACGAGAATACGAATGAAGCAAGGCGAGGATGGAGCAACGACGGAGTACGCCGGCCACTGGCAACGTCCGCTACGTTCCTGACAAGCAAAAACCAGGGAAAGTCCTCGCTGGGAATCGAGCTCGGTTCCACGTGACGAGAGAAGAGTGGTCTGACCACTAAGCCACTGCATCTCCAGAGATACATAGAGGATGTATGATTTGCAAACATAAAAAACGCCACTACCTCGAAGGTATTTTTGCTCAAACAGTTAGCGTTTTTTTTAATGTAGTAAAGTCTATTATTTTATTGCTAAGTTCTTTTCGCTTACCTCTGTATACGAAGTTTTCATTAATTTAATTGGTTTTACTACAATTTTCAAGTAATGGCTGAAGACTAATTTGGGAGGAGGGTTACACACAAATCAAAAAAACCTAAACTTATATTTAAAATGGCACACATATTCGTGACGTGACCGGAATTCGATCACAAAAGCACGACGTTCGTGTGACGAAAGCAATTCATAGTTAATCGACCTACCTGTTCGGGTCCACCAGACACGATTCAAAAGATAATAATGTATTTAATAGTTTAGAGTAATTGGAGGGTACATAGAAAATATACCAGGAAACATCTGAAATGGGGATAAAACAGAGTGTAAAGCCCCCCTTTTGTACGTTCAGCAACTCACGACCTCGAGTTGGTAATTACAATCGTATGACAATACATGCTCAATGGAGTGTTCAGAAGATTAAGGTCGAGATTACGTTGAATGCAGGAATCCTGGTTTCCTTAACTTCGCTTTAAAGTGTATTTTTAAGTGCGAAAATGGTTAACACGGATATTTCATAATATTGTCATGCTGTAATTTTTTAATGAAAATTATGAAATCAGGCACTAGCTGTGCATTACATCGTTGTATATATTAATGTACCATAAATTGTATGGTAACTATTCAGACCCACACAATTTCACTTTGAATTCAGTATTTGGTGATGAATGTGGAAGAACATTCTATCCTTTTTATGAGGTCCTCTGAAGCAAGCAGACTTCTACTGAAGCATTAAAGTAACTAATATCTATGATGTCATTGAAATAAAAGTTACTACAAACCAGCTGGCTTACATAATCATAATTTATGGCCTACGGTTATTCACTGGTAAATAAAATTAATAAGTTGCAGGTGTAACTTAAAATAAAAATTAACTAAACATAATTTGTAAAACGTTTACAGTAATACCCAGTCGTGAATCCCCAGTGGTGATATCAGTTCAGATTATGATCATCATATTTCTCTCTAAAATACATACAAAATTATTTGTGTACTTATCAGTCAGAGATATTACGGTCCCATTGTAAGAAATAAATTGCTTTTTTTCCCCTTGTAATAGGATTCAACATATTTAGTATGTTTTATAAATATAATCTATATAACGATAAATATAACCAGTAAAAAACAAAATCAGACAAATTGGAAGTATTACCACAAGCAGGAAATTTATTTTAAAAATAAGGCAATAGGACTAAACAGCTAACTAGTCGACTTCACATGCTATGTGGCTGACTGTCCTGGGTAAAAGATCTTCACAGAGAATGAAAATTAGACAAAGAACACACTGCATGTTGAAACGATTCCTTATTTATATAGCCAGTGTCAGGGATGTCTGTAAGCTAGTGAATACCTTTCCTCCTACCACTTGCATCTTAGTTGTATTTTACTTTCTTTCTTCAAAAAGCTTCAATTTGTTCTTGCAAAGAAACTTCAGGTGGTGAATGAATGCATGTGACTGTTGTTATAAACATTGTCTGGACTGAAAACCATTTTGGTTTTCTTATGGTTTTTATATCGTTCCTCAGATTGAGTTCTTGCTTCCGTTAGTAGTTATGAAAAGCTGTTCCTGGTACAGTGCGTGTCGGCGGGTCACCTACTTCGGGTTCTCTTTAAGTGCGTGGCATTCCTCGGCATTTAGGCAGATGGCTGGTCACTTACCGTCGGAGAGGACACCCAAGTGTTTTCATCAGTGGCAGTCTTAACTTAACTCAAGTCTCTACTGTCGACCATAAGGAGACATCCGATGGTTCGGGTCTGAAAATCCTACCTGCTCTGCGAGGAAGAACTCACTTTTAACATTTTTTGTGTTTTCCAACACTATTCCAAAATTTAAGCTCCAATTACTATTTTTTTTTTAAATCTTGCTCTTTTTCATGGATAGTTGCTGAACCAAAATAATAAACAGAATGTGTAACTAACAGACAAAAATGAGGACGATGTTTCTATAAAATAGCAAAAAAAAAAAAACTGGACAAAAGGAGGGAAATACAGACAACCACAATAGCTAGAACAAACGTATACACGGGCGACGCAAGGAGAGAAATATAAATGAACGCAGCGGGCTTCCTTCTACATCAGGTGCGGCATTTCAAACATTTGAATTTGTTCCCGACTTCAAGCGCATACGCAGGCTGTGGAAAACCTACGGATTTTGAAACTGTGGGTGTGTGTTTTATTGTTACATTTCGAATGAAGGGTCCGAGGCGGATCACGTGCAATATATATAGCCTTTTCGCAGTTTTTTCACAATTTTTAAATCAAACCTTTGAAAAATCCCATTTTTGGTGTGTTTCCTAAATATCCACATATCACGAGCGTTTAATAGCTCTGTTAACATAAAAGTATCTTGTTTTTTTATACTGAACTTTTAGTTATATTTTATGCATAATTTATAATGTTTTATTTATAATAAATATGGACAAAACAGCGAGACAGTAAGGTTTTGGAAATGGCTAGTAAGAAATAGTTCTTATGCAAAATATTATTAAAGTGAATGCACATGATTGCAGTGTGTTGTCCGTTTGGTGCAATCTTCTAGACTTGGTGAAGGTTTTCTTTTGTGCATGAGACGGAGGAATACGGAATATTGTGAAAGCAGAACTTTAGCAGGTATTCAGAAAAGTTGGAAGTAACCGTGAATGGGCCATAGAAGTGGTACCGACAGTGGGAGGAAACAGCGCCGACTGAGGACAGTACTTCTCAGAGAAGGCGGCAGAGGCTGGCTTCTCATTAGGCGCGGAGGGCAGGTCGTAGTTAAGTTGAACGACTCCCTGATGACCCCTCGCCAATCACCGAGCCTACTCCCCTCTCCCTGTTGCGTGGATTCTACTTAACATCTCCGTTCTACGAATAAGTAATCAAATCAAATGACTCACGAGAAATTCACAAGGGTTTAAGTGCGATACCTACCAAACCTGCAGCTATGGAGTTTGAGTGAGGAGTCAATGTTAAAGAAATTACTTCCCAATGCATCAGTTGTAAAGATAACAGTTTCAAACACAAAAATGTTCTACCGGGCATTTCTTAAAGAATACTGACACGTTAAGAAATATTAATAATTTTTATTTTTATTTATTTTAATGTAACATTAAAATTTACATTTTACGAAAAATTATGAATAAACAATATTTTTCAAAAAATTATTTTATGGAGCAGTATTCTCTGAGAAATTTGCATTTTGCATGTATGTGTGTGTGTATATATATATATATATATATATATNTATGGAGCAGTATTCTCTGAGAAATTTGCATTTTGCATGTATGTGTGTGTGTATATATATATATATATATATATAGAGAGAGAGAGAGAGAGAGAGAGAGAGAGAGTTTGAAACCGTTATCTTTAAAATTAATGCCTTGACAAGGAATTTATTTTAACATAAGTGCACCGAACTACCAGTAAGTGAACTGAGATTTAAAGCTCTAGCTTCCCAACGTAAATTTGGGAGAATAAAGCTAAGAGCGTGTAGGGCATGAATTAGATCTAAACACTTTAACTGAAAGGAGAACCTAACCTAACACCTTCTGCCACATTGTGAGCAAATGCAAGGATGTGCTGTCCATTCATGATTACTTACAAACTTCCTGAAGCCTTGCTAAAGTTCTACTCTCAGGCTATTCCTACGCCTAATGTAAACTCAGCTTAACTAAGTTTAGAAAACTACACCAAATGGACAACGTACCGCATTCGTGTGCACTCACTTTGATTATATTTTACAAGAGAACTATATCTTACTAGGCACTATCAACTCGTCTATTTTATCTCTATTTTTATTTGTTCTAACTAGAAATGAAGTGTTATAATTTATAAATAAAACATAAATTAAAGTAAGTTAGTTTTATGTTAATAGAAGTATAAAATTATTTTTATAAATGGCATATTTAGGAAACATCCAAACACATCATACATGGTTTTTTTTTAGCCCTGAACGACGTTTACCACTATAAAAATTATTTAAAGGCTACGTCTGTTTATATATCACAACTTTGTACCCTAAGTGTTTGAAACACAATTATGGAAAGTGCTCAGACGTTTCAGTGAAGTGAATATTTGTCAAAACCTCCTTAATAAATTGTTGAGAGATCTAAAGCTCAGTAGTAAATTAAAGAAAACTAATTAAAACGACGCATACTGGAAAAAAAATGGGAGGAATAAAAGTTACAACGTGCGTGGACAAGATTGTTTAGCATGCTAGCCAANGACGCATACTGGAAAAAAAATGGGAGGAATAAAAGTTACAACGTGCGTGGACAAGATTGTTTAGCATGCTAGCCAACATCTTGTCTGTCGCCGCTAAGGTAACGTGATAAAATAGGCAACACTAATTGTGTGCACGAGGGTTTTTTTTCTCGNCATCTTGTCTGTCGCCGCTAAGGTAACGTGATAAAATAGGCAACACTAATTGTGTGCACGAGGGTTTTTTTTCTCGTTGTATTGTATGCTCGGCACAGGGAGTTATTAGAAAAGAATTCTTAGGAGAAAAAACTAGTTTGGTTAACAGCATTTGTATAATAGCATTCTTAATCACTGCCCGTCGCTAAAATAATATTGAAGTCAATCTACTGGCGACAGTGAACAAAAAAAAAACATGGCGTGTGGCTGTCAGCCCCTGTGCCGGCAAACAAAACGCACTTATGCAGATGCAAAAATGCTTTCCGGCACCGCTTCACTCGATCATGTGGGGTTTCATGGGTATCACTGGATTGCTCCTGAGATGCTCTTTCCAACCGTATACGATTTTTGTATTTCGACTTGGCTTTTTGACGAGTAAAGGCCGACATTGTGTTAAGTTTTCAATTTTTTTACTTTATACACTTTCACCATAACCACGACACACAAATGTTTTATACACTCAATAGATTGATCTCGATGAGAGCTGTTGATTAAAACTTATACGAGCGTCGTAGCTACTCCGCGTCAAAAGTTATACTACGCGGAAATTATGAGACGAGGCGAAACGAACTCAAAATGGTGGTGCCCCCACCCCCGCCGCGCGTGACGCTTCGCAGTCCTCACTCAACGTAACAAATTATATGATCCTTTGGCAATAGAGTGGTGTAATTGAATTTTATATGTATACGATATATTCTTAGCTGCAATGCCAAACTGTATCCCCCGATTTTGTTATCATTAGATCTTCTGGATTACCCACCATGGTTGCAAATTTAAAGACGTATTCACGTCAAAAGTGCTAGTTGCGATGTAACTTCNATCTTCTGGATTACCCACCATGGTTGCAAATTTAAAGACGTATTCACGTCAAAAGTGCTAGTTGCGATGTAACTTCCCCTGTGGCCTCTTGAACTTCAGAGTACACACAGAAGACGTGGTCCCGTGTGCGCGCCTTTACTCACGGATGTTCAAACGTCTCGCAATGATTATACTTCGATTATATGAAGCACGAACACATTAACTCATAAAGAAACTGCCTAATGCAGGAAGCTTTAGATTGACTTGTGTAGAGGTACCTGTAATACATGTGTTCTTTTGTCACATCTTACGACGTAGAGACTTTTCGTCGTTTCCTCACTCTCTTTGTATCAAACCTTTTGAACCCCCCCCCCCCTTGTATAATATTTTTTATATATATCGTGTATCACAAGCGTTTTATTCATGCTTTAAAATAAAAGTACATTATTATCAGTTAAATTGTACTGTTACCTATATTCTATTTATAAAATAAAATTTCATATATAATTCATATATATATATATATATATATATATATATAANAAATCTGCGCCAAATTGAGAAAGGGTTGCACGTCCGTCACGTTTAATGATTCTCGTCAGTCATCGTTTGTCCCGTTCGTTCACGATCTTTTTCCAGTCGCAGCGATGTCGAAGATGTGATGTTTTACCGGATTCCCGATATTCAAGGTACACTCGTGAAATGGTCGTACGCGAACATCCAAATGTTATCGCTACCTCGGAGATGCTATGTCCCATCTCTCGTGCGCCGACTATAACACCACGTTCAAACTCACTTAAATCTTGATAACCTGCCATTGTAGCAGCAGTAACCGATCTAGCTGCCGACCGCATCGCGTTACTCTGATTGGTTCCATACCTCTGTTATTTGCATACGCACGCCTATACCAGTTTTTTTTTGGCTATTCAGTGTACATTGAGTGCACATGAATCCGGTGCGCTGTCCCTTTGGTGTAATATACTATAATTGGTTAAGCTTTGTTTGCATGAGGCGGATGAATATCCTGAAAGTATAACTTGAGCAAGGCTTCAGAAAAGTGGGAAGCAGTGTATACAAGTCATGTCACTTGGTTGCGGGAGTGGATGTAGACTTTCGCTTGTGTCTAAGGAAGGAAGGGGGGGGGCATGCATGTACGTGCGCCTACGTGTCAGGCATTGTATCGTCGCCGCTGACAACTCAGTGTGCGTTGTATAAGAAGACTGTGTGTCCTTTGCACTTGGAGGATCTTTTTTGTAGTAAAGCGCGTATTCTACAATAAGACCGCATCAAGATTCCACAAAACGTGAAGGAAAAACAATTGTATGCAAGTAGATGTTGGCCACCCCTGTTTTTTTATGAAGGCGAAAAGTCTTGATGCCAGTTTTTTTCACAAGTTGAAGATCTCGATAACATTAAACTTTATCCATAGAATCGTTGTTTAATTCCAAGCAGTTTCTGATATTTCGCTANTTTTTATGAAGGCGAAAAGTCTTGATGCCAGTTTTTTTCACAAGTTGAAGATCTCGATAACATTAAACTTTATCCATAGAATCGTTGTTTAATTCCAAGCAGTTTCTGATATTTCGCTAAAATACCATTTATAAACGTGAGTTCCAAGGGGCGGATATCTCCGTTAGTTGGAATATGCTATACGTTCCATTACACGTGTCTACCTCATTTTCCACAAAATATCANGGGCGGATATCTCCGTTAGTTGGAATATGCTATACGTTCCATTACACGTGTCTACCTCATTTTCCACAAAATATCACCCCGTGAAATATATTGGGCGAGAGGGGCCGTGGTGGTGTGGTGGTCAGACTACTCGCCTCCCACAAAAGCGAACCTGGTTCGATTCCCCCGGCCGGGTCACTCCCGGATTTTCGCACATGGAAACCGTGCCAGACAATTCCGCTGGTCGGCGCGTTTTCTCGGGGGTCTACCGTTTCTCCCCGCCCTTGGCATTCCGACGCTGATCCGTACTCAGGTGAGTTTCTGAACAGCCTGTGTATATATAGACTATGCTGACAGACCACGTCGCACCATCGCAATATGTTCACCCACAAGAACAGTATTTGTTACGCGTTCACTTCCTACATTTAAAAAAGACATGCAGTCGAGCGGGTACGTCTAGACTGCATACGGCTCACTGCAGAGCTGAACCCTGGGCTGTCAGTCGGAGTATATGTGTGTGCGCCTCGGCCGGGCGGACCCAGGGCTCGCGCGTGGCAGGCGAAGCAATTACGAAGTTGCAACTTGGCTTTGCGCTGCGGGGGACCGACCACTTGCCAGGGCGTCGTTGCGAACTGTAATACCGTGAGGCGGAGCCGGAGGGTGGGGAGGTAACCAGGAAACTGTGTCGTCCGCGTGCATTCGTACCCGCGGCGCGATCGATCTGTCTGGGAACTTGTTTGTAATAGGGACCGCGGTGATGGTGAGGGGGGGAAGGCAGGGCCGGTCCCGCCTGCAGCACATACATACAATATGTGTTCTCTTGTTCGCCATCGAGGACGAAGAGTGGCACTACACACAACTTACCAATCGCGCAGCAGCAGCGATCTAGGGGGGCGCTAGGGGCGGGGGTGCAGGTACGCTTGGTGGTAGCAAGGGGTGAGGGGAGGGGTGGTATTGCAGTCTGGGGACGCCGGGCACGTGACTGATAAGCGCCGGCGGGACTTAGGGACGGCACGAGGGCACAGGTGAAAAAAAAAAACGTAACACGCCGCTGCTGGTTCGCTANCCAAACTTGCATTTATCCCCAGAAACATTATTTTTTCAAATTGAAATCCCTTATTAACGATTATCCCGGGGACGAGTTAAACGTCACGCTTAACAACGGCTTTTCCGCGTGAAAAGTTTGCGATGCGTGCTTAGCGAACGCGAATTATACGTATTGTCCATTCGCAAATTTCTCCGCGCTATTCTGAAGCCATGCTGAAGTTCTACTATCAGGTGTCGGTAACGCATCCTTCCTCTACTCGTAAACAAAAACATTGACATGTGGCTTCTGTTTCAACTGTCGAGTGCTTTGTTTGCATCGCATTCTTCAACTTCCTAACAATGCTGTTGTATTTCAAAAAAGTAACATTTAATTTTACAATTTTCGACCATATTTAGGTCTTTTTTATGACTAAACTGTGTGCTTAGCAATTATGTTACAGGTTATTAAAATATATGTGTTACGACATAGCGCATTACGCACGTTACAAGTTAACATTTTTTCCTTAACTATGTTTAACTGTAGGGGAAAATTGTACAGAAGGTAACTAACCTCTCGCTATTGACGTGTAAGGTTAATTATGTAAGGAAAGCTTAAACCAGAATAAATATTAAACAAACAAGCATACAATACAACGGGAAAAAAGAGGAAACTCGTGCATACAATTAGTGTTACCTTTTTATTACGTTACCTTAGTGGCGACAAACAATATGGCGGCTAACATGCTAAATAATCTTGTGCACGCACACTATAACCTTTATTCAGTTCATATTTTTTCTCAGTATCTGCCGATTTATTAGTTTTCTTTACTTTCTGACTGAGTTTTAGCTCTGTGAGCGAATTGGTTGAGACTTTGACAAATATTCACTTCACTGAAACGTCTGAGCACGTTCCATAATTGTGTTTCAAACACCAAGGATAAGTTAAAAAGGTGTGATATATAAACAGACGTAGCCTTTAAATAATTATTATAGTTGTAAACGTCATCCAGGGCTGAAAACAAACATCGTGGGTACAACACTCGCCCTCACACACACAACCAACGTAAGACCTAACCAACAAATNCAGGGCTGAAAACAAACATCGTGGGTACAACACTCGCCCTCACACACACAACCAACGTAAGACCTAACCAACAAATGGCCATCTCGTTGGAACAATTCATCCGCCTATCCGCAATGACACACGCTGAAATACTTATACACTTGCAGGAAAAAAAATCACAAGTTTGTTACTTGACAAGGTAGGTTAAAAGCACAATTACAAACTTAAATTCGTAATTATGAGTANCAGGGCTGAAAACAAACATCGTGGGTACAACACTCGCCCTCACACACACAACCAACGTAAGACCTAACCAACAAACGGCCATTTCGTTGGAACAATTCATCCGCCTATCCGCAATGACACACGCTGAAATACTTATACACTTGCAGGAAAAAAATCACAAGTTTGTTACTTGACAAGGTAGGTTAAAAGCACAATTACAAACTTAAATTCGTAATTATGAGTATTTTTCGTCGGAGGAAAAAAACAAAAACAACAATATTATTCACGCTACCAATGTTGCCAACTTACAAGTCTTAACTGTACCGCCATCACACATGAATACAAATTTAATAAGCCTTTAACATTAAAATCACTTTTTAACTATGGATCACGAATTCA
The DNA here is from genome assembly GCA_002778355.1 of Clitarchus hookeri. Classification (NCBI taxonomy): domain Eukaryota; kingdom Metazoa; phylum Arthropoda; class Insecta; order Phasmatodea; family Phasmatidae; genus Clitarchus; species Clitarchus hookeri. The sequence goes on from NQII01002955.1 coordinate 90,125, forward strand.
GGCACCATTATGTATGATACAGATAAATGAGAAATCTGATAATATCTAAAACATTTAACTACCATTCGCCTGCTACGAGCACTGAGAAACCTAAATGCGGAAAGTAATAAAGTTCAGAAAGACAAAAATAAGACACGCTCTTCCTAAAAGTTTTTAGCCTTGTAACATGTGGTAACAGGGGTTGAAGAGTTATATATATCTATGCTCTTTTGTTTTTGGAGGTTTTTGATTTAAAAAAAAAATTAAAATAAAATAGATGCCAGAAAATATTGAATTTTAAAATAAATCATTTTTTCCAAGTTTGAATTATATTTAAGCTGCTATTGGGTTCATCGTATTATTAATAAAGACAGGGATAATCCTACTACTGTCAGTTTTTCAACGACTTCCAGCAGAAGGTTATTAAGTTAATGTCTGTCCTAATTCAAAGGTCCATTGCTAATAATTTGAGTTCTGCTTGTGTTAACGCATCTGCGAACACTTCCTATTAGTATTTTCTGTTTGCTTCGTTTTTCTTTTCTTTAAAAAAAAAAAAAGTAAAATTGTAATTAGACATTTTTATGTTTTTTATGTCACACGCTGCTGGTGAAATACCGCACGACTATTATAAAAAACTTATCTGTCTATCTATTCCTGAGAAATTCAAACCATAGTTATTGTTTGGTTGACTATTTCCCTATCCTTAAATAAAATTTAAACATGTAACCTTGTAGCCAGCACACGTGACAGCCTATTTTCCGAAGGAAAGAAAGGCTTATGAGATCACTTTCCTATCTGTGTATCTGTGTGTATGTGTGTGCATGTGTATGTTTCTGAACGAAAGTGTGTCCCGAATTTCAATTTTTGAACGTGTGAACCGAATTTCACTGAACTCGGTACACATATTGTACTAAGTAAGGACATCTGAATTTTAAAGTTTTCCATCACTCCGGGCCCTTACTTTCAAAACGACAGCCATTTTAAAATTTAGGGAGATATGTCATTTCGGAAACCAACCGATTTTAACCAAATTTTGTATGCTTACAGCGCAAGTTGTAAGAGTTAAATTTAGAGATGAATATTGTTGTTCATCAGCCATTTAGGAAAATAGTGCCACATGAAAAAAACAAACCTTTTGCATTATATCTCGAAAACTACTAAACCTATTTTCCCCGAATTTGGTAAGTAATAATATGATAGGCCAAGTAAATATTAGTGAACAAACATTATTAGAAACTTATTTTCAAAATGACGGTTATAAAAATATTCTAGGTTTATTTGCTATAACTACCATACCATTTGGCCAATTTCAACCAAATTTTGTACGCTGACAGTATCTATTACAACCATCAAATAAGCTAAAACCAACTTTTGTCCGCGATTTTGTAAGATAGCGCTACATGAATCAATCAAGTTTTGTGTAATTTCTTGGGAAACAATTGACAGTTTCCTACCAAATTTGGCAATCAAGTAGTACTGCCGCAGATGATATGTACAAATATGTTTCAAGTATGCCAGAAACCTATTTTCAAAATGGTGGCTATCTAGCGATTTTAGCATAGTATGTTATATCTTGGAAAACATTTAATCAATTCCAACTTAACTGTGTATGCTGGGAGTATATAACAAACATCAAATGTGTCCACGTGGAGCCTCTTTTGTCCTTCATTTTGTAAGATAGTGCCACACAAATAAATAAAGTTTTTATGACATATCTCGGGAAACAATTGGCCGATTTCTACCAAATATTGCAAACAAGTAGTACTCCGGTAGGCAATGTTAACTGATACGTTTTATGTATGCCATATACTAATTTTAAAAATGGTGGCCATATAGCTATTTTAGTTTTGTATGCTAGATCGTCGAAACCATGTAATTAATTTCAATGAAATTTTGTATGATGGCTGTATATATTACAACAATCAAATGTGTACACATAAAATCTCTTTTGTCAGCCATTTTGTAAAATACTATCACTTGACAAATTAAAATTACGTGATCTCCGAAAAAAAACCGATTTCTACCAAATTTGGCAAACAATTATTACTATGGCAGGCTATGTAAACTAATAAATTTTGAGAGGGTCACACACATATTTTCAAAATGTCGGCCATATAAACATTTTCGATCCAAATTTTTTATCTACGAAACTGTAAAACAAATTTCAACTTAACTTTGTATGCTGACAGTTTCAGTTATATACATCAAAATTGTCTACGCAAAGCCTAATTTCTTCGCCATTTTGTAAGATAGCTCCACGTGAAATATTATAGTTTTTATGCCGTATCTCGGGAAACAATCAACCGATTTATTTCAAATTTTGCGAAGTAGTTGTACTGTGGTAGGCTATATTAATTAATATGTTTTAAGTATATAAGCCCCTTATTTACAGAATGGCGCGTATACAAACATTTTATCTTAGTGTGCTATAACTACGAAACTATGTAACATATTTAAATTTAACTTTGTATATTGTATATATTACAATAATAGAATGTGCTAATATACATACTTTTTGCCCTCCATTTGTGAAGATCGTTTTATGCCATATCTCGAGAAACAATCAACCGATATGCATACAGAGATCCTCCTTCGCCGGATTTTTTGCAAAGTAGTGCCAGGTGAGTAAACTGAACATATTGTCATATTTGCGGAATGATTAGGCTAATTTCCCAAAAATGTGCACATTTACAGAAGGCCATGTAAAATTACATGATTTAAATGGGGATCAGACAATGATTTAAAAAAAGGCGGCCATATAAATATTTGCATATGTTTGGCATGCCTATTAAAAAATTTAACAATTTCAATCAAACTTTTTATGCTGTCGTTATCTAATACAAACATCGTATGCAAAGCCCCTTTTTAAGTAATTTTGTAAGGTAGCAGCATTTTAAAAAAATATGGTTTTTATGCCATATCTCGGAGACCAATCAACCGATTTCCATCAGATTTTTCACACAAGTAGAGTAATGGTAGGCCATGTAAATTTATGATTTTTAGTGGTTCAGGCACTTATTTTCGAAATGATGGCAGAGTAAATATTTCAGGTTAGTGATCCCTATAATTCAAAACATTGCACTTATTACATCTGAAGTTTATGCTCCGAATCCTACCTCTGTGATGCAGTTAATTGCAAGCTAGCTTAATTTTATGAGTTTTTTTGTATTCGAATCACGGGTAAGTAACTCGTGCATTTTAATTGTCTTTGTACTGTTTCACATGTTTCTTGTTTCATCTCTAGTGATATTGCTGTCAATGAGACGCCAACGCCTACCTGCCATCTAAACTTTCAAGAACTTCACTAAAATTTATTTGCATCCATGTAGAATAAAGCAGACTCATTAGTTATCAGTAACCTCGTGTTTTTCTTAGTGAAAAAAACAATCTAAAAGGCAAGTACCTGCGCACTATATTTTGCGCTGTTCATACAGTAAAAATATAAATATTTTTAATAAGCAACAATGAAATATATTTCTACCAGTGTTACGTGAAAATGTATTTCGATTATAGACGTTTACTTTACGTAAAGCGTTCCAAAACTCAGTTTAATAATATTTTAAATGCGAAATGTTTCTTCTCTCAAGACTTCATTGTTAAGAGCCACCCAAATATTTCAACCCTTTCTCTCTCTCTCTCTCTCTCTCTCTCTCTCTCTCTCTCTCTATCAACTGTTTCTTATTAATCGTTTCCAACACCATTTCCATCAACAAATTTTAATTACGATGTAAGTATTATAATTTATTGACAATATAAAATGAAAGTATCATTTAATAAAAAATAGAAAGCTTTAATATCACCAATAGTATTAAATGTTTGTTGTGTGCGATTTATTTCAAATATAGGTGGGCGTGTAAATCTAGGGTAAATTTTCAAAGGTTTGTTCCAACCAGTTGGAAGATACCGTGAGTGGTCTACCTGGCGCCAGAGCTTGAACCGCGTCGCAGAGGGATTGAAATACACACGTTGTTCCAAGGAACCGTTAAAGGTGCGTTAAATGCGCTCATCTACGAAAAGAAAAATGCACTTCAGACGAGGCCTTTTGAGTGCCTTTAAAACATCACGAACACTAGAAACACAAACAATTTCAGAGCACTTCAACATTCCTAGAATTTTTTTTTTTTTTTTAGAGCGCTGTATCTCAAAATATATGCCTCGGATACATACAAAAAAACTCATAGTCACTGCATTGAAACTCTCTGCAGACTTTCTACAACGAAATGACGAGGTCACCGTTTGACGCGTCGTAGGTAGACGCAGCACGACGAGAACACGACACGCCTGTGTCATGCGTGTTATGCGTGTAGCGGCGACGGCACTCTCACGATGCGCGACGACGAGGCTAGCGTTTCTCCACCTCAAGCGCGGAGAATGGCTCTAGGTAGGCAGGGGCCTTAACTACGACAGTACCACTAGGCATTTCCAATTTAGAATCACTTTTTTTTTATAGAAATTGTTTTTTGTAACAACCAGACCTCGGTGTTTCCGCGTAGCCTAGCAGAGGTGCGTGGAACCGATATCGCCCTGTCTGCAGGGGGGTTATTCTAAGTCTCTCCTTCCGACAAAAAAAAATAGATTCTTTACAGCTATCGGTTCCATACCACTGCTCCATGTTCTAAGCTTGAAACGAAGGTCGAGTGACGTCACGAGTGGATTCGGGACGTATCAACTGCTCACGAGCAGTCGGCAGGCTAGAATTTCGTAGTTAACCAATATGGCGGGCGTCGGTATTAAACGTGGCCGTGTATTTCAATGATACGGAAATAAATATTGTGTGGCATAAAGTCAGTGCAGCATGTGTTTGTGTTGCATGGAGTTAATAATTTTCCTACGCATACATTTACGATACGAATAAGCATGAAAAGATTGGTTATAACAATTACAAACTCGCATCACACATGTCCGTCCTTCTTAAACATTGTGCACAACATGATACAGACTATTTTACGCGTGCGATGTTATTACAAGCGCGTAAATGTACGAATACACAATAGTAAACTGCGGCTGCGTAACATATGCTGGCAAGTCGGCGA
>NQII01002955.1:95261-117184 GCA_002778355.1 Clitarchus hookeri
CAAGTGTACATTTTGTGGCAATAAGACGTGCGGGTTCTCGGAGTAAACGTAACTAGACAGGACGTATATAGTCTACTAGCGGTTTCTTCACACTTTTTGAATAGAACCTTTGACAAATCACCCCACGTATCACGTGTTTGGTTGTTTCCCAAGTACGTCATGTATCACAACCGTTTTATACTTGTGTTAACATGAAATTACCCAATTACTGGTCAAATAAAACGTTTACGTACAATTTTTTATAAAAGTTATAATATTTCATTCATAATTAATATGAATAAAACAGAGAGAATAGGTGTGTTGCTAATGTCCAGTAAGAAATAATTCCTTTGCGAAATATGATTAGACTGAAAATGCACGAATGCGGTGCGCTGTCTCTTTCGAGTAATTATCCAGATACGGTGAAACTTTGTTTGCGTGTGGCGGAGGAATATCCTGGGAATGGAACTTCAGCAGGGCCTCAGAAAAGTTGGAAGTTACCGTGTTATAGTCGGCGCACGAGAGATGGGACATAGCATCTCCGAGAAAGCGATAACATTTGGATGTTCGTGCACGACCATTTCACGCGTGTACCGTGAATATCGGGGATCCGGTAAAACATCACATCTTCGACATCGCTGCGGCCGGAAAAATATCGTGAACGAACGGGACGAACGACGACTGACGAGGATCATTAAACGTGACAGACGTGCAACCCTTTCTCAAATTGGCGCAGATTGGATTTGTGAACTGCCCTGCAGGATTCATGGTGTGAATTACCTCCTGCATACCTTCAGACATTAGTCGAGTCCATGCCACGTCGTCTTGCGGGCTCGGGGAGGGGGGAGGGGGCAACACGATATTAGGCAGGTGTACCAGTTTTTTTGGCTCTTCAGTGTATAACACCACGTTCAAAATCACTTAAATCTTGATAACCTGCCATTGTAGCAGTAGTAACCGATCTAGCTGCCGACCGCATCGCGTTACTCTGATTGGTTCCATACCTCTGTTATTTGCATACGCACGCCTATGCCAGTTTTTTTGGCTCTTCAGTGTATTAGAGTTGAACCTTATACGTAGAGACCTGAAAAAATCGCGAGTTCCAAGACCTTCAGGCTGGACTCTACAGTCTTATTTACAAATAAGAACAATTGTTTGTCTGCTGTCACAGTGGAAGGCGGCAATTGGACACCGTCCACCAAGAGGTGTCAAACACCTTGCGGACCAATGGCACGTGTTTTGAATTCCAGCTCGTCCCAAAATGAATCTGCGAATTATTCAAGTCTCTACATATACGTGATCATCAATGTTATTTTCCCGCAGTATGCATAATGTTCTCTGCTTAATGAGATGTACACTCATGCAGCGCTCGCACTCGTCTACGTGCGTAAATGTTGTACATGTCTCGGGAAATGACATACGCACGTAACCGGGGAAATGAATGCGTGTACGTCTCGCACCCTCACAGCCCAAAGGCTACCATTTTGAAAGCGATTTATATGTAGTTTATAATTGTTATTCCTAATATTTCTTTTTCTGAAAAGAAGTAGTATAGAGGAATTAACTTTTGAAAAGAACCGGGCTTAACTTAATCGGTTTTCTTCGTGACTTGTTATAAACCGGGCGTGGCAGTGAATTTATAGTTAATATGCAGGGCAGTGAGAACACTGCCAATTTTTTACAAAGCAAGGCATGTATGAGGGTAAAAGTTATATCAAAATTTAAAAATTAATTTTTCTTCATACGATTGTTAGGAATAAAATAAAATTTACCTCTAGTTTTTACCAGTTTTAATAATACATTATAGATAACTTCATTTACTGCATCAAATACTTATTCATTCCTTTCTTGAAAAAAAAAAATATATATGATTGATTAATAGCAACACTTTCATTGTCATGAGCTTTTCAACTACAGCTCCTAATGGGTTGATGATTTCAAGCCTATGCGCCTACGTTCCAGCACAGATTCAGTATTTGTTTTCTGTCAAAACGTTTGTTCAGAATCTTATCAGCTGGCTAGTTGCTGTAACGGATGCAAATAAATATGCCTGTTGGAATGTATCAAGAATCGAGCTGAGTGAAGTACGCTTATATTGGACACAGCCTTAATGACACTTTAATAGACAAATTTAACGTACTGATTATTTGTACTTACACTCACGTTTGTTGTAGATCACAACCCCAAACTGTAAACACGGAGTAGCATTGTAGACCTTCGTGCTTATAACATATATTTCTCGAATAGTGAACAACAATTTCCTGTCAATTTCCTTTCAGACAAGAACGGAATGAAAACGCTACTATGATGTACGACATCATTCATGATAAATATCAAATGTGTAATTGTAAGTGCTATCAGTACTCGTATTTTATCATGAACACCTAAACTATAGTAAACTAATAAATTATAATTAAAACAATGGCCATTATGTATTTATGATAATTCATTTTCGCAGAGGTAAATAAAACCAAATAGTAGTTGATATCGCTGTAAATTTCAGTAAATACAGAATTCTACGACAGAAACGAAACACATGCCATGGTCGCCACTAGTAAATCATGAGTTGGATATTCACAGCTGCAACGAAACCTGATAACTCGCGTGAGACAGGCTCGCCTTCAGCAGAATGTGAACGAACACATGGGTGAGCCGTGGCCAGGGTGATGACCTATTTTTGCCGGCTGCGAAACTGGCAACACCGCACGGGTGGCAAAGTATCTTGACTGCTGCAAGGTCCCCTGCCTGCTAACTCCCAGTCGAGAACACTAACGCTCCTCTGAATCATCCCAAGAACTAGCATAAAAAAACTGGTCAGACTTTTTCCTATTCCATGGCCGCTCTAGTGTACATCTTTACTCAGTGGTATTATCTCTTTCCTGCATGTTCCGTCGATAACAGCGTTAACTCTGGGGATCGGAAGTCGGAACGTAATAAATCAAGTAATTTATCGCCTGCAGCGACACGAAGCGATAATCCGAAATGAATGATGCTGGGGAGGAGGATATACGAACTACAACCGGCGCTTGCAAAGGGAACTCATTATGGAGCATTATCTTGATACTGGTCTCTCCTTTGATTCGGCCAATTATAAGCAGTATTACCACGTTACTAACTTCACCATTCCATGTTGGTCGTGTAAAAGTAGAGAGTGTATGTGTAACAATGATGAATGACCCTTTTTTATGCTCTTCAAACAGTAGTTTCAATAAAGTTTCGCTAGTCATGCCCACTCTTGTGAACAAACATGCCGCCATTAGATACATTGCGTTGCACTGGGCCTTATGTCGCACGGTTATGCCCAGAAAGAGTAAAGACAATATTACTATTATTTTGTAATGTTTAAAAACAATTGGCGTTAGCACGTGACACTCTAAATTTGAGTAATGTCACAGATGGATATCGAATCATTTATTGGTTTTGCATAATCCCCGCGTGATTCCTTAATGATCTCACACGTTGATGACCCATCGCCGTTGGTGGAATAGGAATTAACATCCATTAATATTCCACTAGTTAACCAAAAATTATTAATTTATTATACAATACTGGAGCGCATAATTATGTTTTATAAGCTACGTGAAATCGGTCCTAGGAACTGGATTTGCTAAAATTCAATACAAGATAAATATTAATAGCTAAAAAAATTCCTGGTGGTGTAGAGTAACTGCCGTGAGTAAACCTACCAAAAGAGACACTTTGGTTGGCCGCTAGAAACGGTCACAATTTGGGTGAAAAACTCTACAAAGTATTCATAATTATTTGTCAAACATTTATTACGAGTTTATTAACCTTTAACAAAAAAATATTAGTTAATTAGTATTTTTACATGAGGCCAGGGGCTTATTCGAGTTCGTAAGGGATGACGGTATTAATAAAATTAAATAAATAAATTTAATGTTTAATCTATTTATGATGTTATAAATAATCACATAGCTGTTATTTCCAACGTAAAACTGTCTTATCTAGACTTTTACTCTTGTTATTTTCAGTGAGCGGCGTCTTTCTCAATTCTGGTTAAAGTCCTTATTACCGTCTCCATATTTGTTAGTCACTTCATTCACACTCATTATTTGCACAGATTTATTCTGCCCATTGCCATAATTCCAAATGTCTGTCATTCAAGCATCCTGTCCCGTCCTTCATTCTAACTCTTCACTGTACCGATGCTCGCAGTCCGCTTACTTCACTCCCGCCGCCACTCGTCGCTTCTCTGTCTTCGCATACCTCTTAGGGCCGCACAATCCTCCAAACTCTAGACTGTAGTCTCGGAGGCCCGTCGCGTCCTAACAAGTCTCGCTCGCCCTATCCAGAAGGTTCCCCGTACCCCGAGTCACGCTGAGAGAGTCGGAGGCGATGGCCGTAATATTCATGCAACGATAACCCCAGACATTAAATTCCCTCAATGAAATAAGGTGACACGGTTCCCGCTTATCACGATAATGACACTCCTTTGTAAATCTCCGCGCACTCCTCGGATTATTACTCTGCCCTTGACACACCGCTTCGCTCACTCAAGCGGGGAGGGGCAAGAGAAGTAATGCCAAGCAGCAACACGTAACAGTAGTGTTTCTCAAATCGTGTCTTGTCTGCCACAACATTTCAGAGTTTCTAGAAAAATTGCGAGTGGGTATAACACCCTAGCAAAGCATTAACGGGTACGGGGTCATTAATCACTGATACCCAACGTTTTGTTAAGCAGTGAGTATTTGCTACTACCACCAAGATCTGCGCCGGCGGCGGCTCCAGGCAGGCTCACGCCACTGCCCTTCTGCGCTCACCGTCGCGACCCTCCTACTCGCCAGGGCTTCTTCGAGCGCCGGGATCGAGGCCTCGACCACTCCCAATGCCGCTANACGGCCGAGTATAGGCACGACGCTTCAGCGCCATCCATTTTCAGGGCTAGTTGCTTCGGCAGGTGAGTTGTTACACACTCCTTAGCGGATTCCGACTTCCATGGCCACCGTCCTGCTGTCTTAAGCAACCAACGCCTTTCATGGTTTCCCACGAGCGTCGATTCAGGCGCCTTAACTCGGCGTTTGGTTAATCCCACAGCGCCAGTTCTGCTTACCAAAAGTGGCCCACTTGGCACTCGAGATATTTTATTTTTCTTCTTCTCGTGTTTCTTGAGCTCATTTAATGGCCAAACTAGGAGTTCCCGACCGTGAGTTCAGCAGCGAAAGTTGCTTCAGTTTACACCTTCTGTTACTCCTAGCAGTGTGTTCATGTTAAATACAGGCAATTCACGGAGGTAAGTGTGTTAAAGGTTAGTTTGTTTTGTAAGACGAATGAAGTCCACCGAGTTTCCTTTAAGGGGGCGCGAGCAGTTAATTGAGAAACAGCCCTCCACAGAAACAACGTTATTGTGTAAAGGCAGTGTAGGATGTTCACATCCCTTACATCTTNTTTTTTTTTTTTTTTTTTTTTTTTTTTCAAAATGACTCCTTATAACCAAAGACAGCCGACTAGGCGCAGCTCTATCTCGAAACGCATGCTTCAACCCACTCGCTGAAGAAAATAGGGAACACATACATGTTTCCATATCAACCCTGCCACGAATGATAATATAAATGACAATCAAAAAATACCGACAACAGATAATGTACCAAGCAGCGGCCTGTGCTCCGTCGATCAGTGAAACTAAAACAAATTGACGTGCTCTTCTCAGGTTGTGGCGGAAAAATACGGAATTCCAAAAAGGTGGGGCTGAATCGTCTGAAGACACCCGATGTTGATGAGAGGGGAAAGAAATCTCAACAGCGTGGGACTTACAGAGTGAGTCGTGTCCCTCCCTATAAGAGCCGGTGTTCCCGTCAGCATGTTGTCATGATAGCGTGAGCAAGCCTTAGCTCGGCAGCCTGCCTGAAGGCGCCATTACACCCACTATTGCCACCAGGCCAGTGGGCAGGCTGCCTGTCATTTGAAACTGCAAAAATCCCCTCCGCCAGACTTAGTACCAGGCACGACTGCGATATACAGGATGATTCTAAAATCATGGGACAAACATTGAGGGGTGGTAGAGCTCACTAAAACAAGCAATTATTGTATAGGAATGTATGGGCGGAAGTAACGCGTCGAGGATGCTACTTTTGGGGTGCGCTGGATTGGGCGTGGTGGGACAGTCCGATGGCCACCACGATCGTCTCGATTTTTTCCTATGGGGGCATTTGAAAGCCCTCATTTACGAGACTCCAGTTGATTCCATTGAAGACCTCGTCGCTTGACTATCCTGTGCGGCTGCACACGTGCGTGAAATACCCGGTGTTAATGAATCTGTTCCCCAATCACTCCACCGACGCTATCAAGCTTGCATTACTGTCGGTGGTAGCAAATTTTGAGCAATTATTATAAAGATTGCTGTAAAAAGGCATTTAGCGGCGACGTTGTAAATAAACAATGTGTTGCATTTTATGTGTTATTTTTGTGTTTGTGCCTCAACGCGTCACTCCCGCCCATATATTCCTATCCAATAATTGTTTGTTTTAGTGAGCTCTACCACCCCTTAATGTTTGTCCCATGATTTTAGAATAACCCTGTAGAGCACAGTAACTCCTCGCGTGGGATTTCTTCTCTGTAGAATGCCAGCCGAGAAAGGCATACAGGATGTTTTCTAATAACACGTCGAAATTCGAACCACAGCTACTATGAACTGAGACAAGCAACAAATCTTAAGTTCGTCTGGTATTTTTTAAGTTTTAATAGAAGTTAGTAAAACAGCGCCGGGAGTACGCAACTTCACGTACCTGCGAGCACAGCAAGTTGCATATCACGAAGGCGAACGGAACTGGCGCGGCGTGCGGCGACCTCCTGTACATAGGCCACCATGACAACACGTGCAGGCTCTACGTCGCCAGTAGTGCTGCTTGTGTGTTGTTAGACAATCACTTCTGGCAGCCCTTACTACTCAATTGCTGATCTGCCATTGTTCATGTATACACGCGTGTACCAACAAGCAACGACTAGCGGCGCCCGCGTAACCTCGAGTTTGTGTTGTCCTATGTGCAGGCGCCCTGGTGCACGCAGGTACGTATAACTTCGGACTCACTGCAATGTTTTTCCAAACTTCAACTTAAATTTAAAATACTATGACCTTTCGAAACATTTTACTACGTGGATTTATTGTTTATATTCGCCCATGGATACTGTGGTTTTAATTTCGACATGTTATTCAAAAGCACTTTGTATTCTATTCGCGGTGTCGTNTAAGTTCGTCTGGTATTTTTTAAGTTTTAATAGAAGTTAGTAAAACAGCGCCGGGAGTACGCAACTTCACGTACCTGCGAGCACAGCAAGTTGCATATCACGAAGGCGAACGGAACTGGCGCGGCGTGCGGCGACCTCCTGTACATAGGCCACCATGACAACACGTGCAGGCTCTACGTCGCCAGTAGTGCTGCTTGTGTGTTGTTAGACAATCACTTCTGGCAGCCCTTACTACTCAATTGCTGATCTGCCATTGTTCATGTATACACGCGTGTACCAACAAGCAACGACTAGCGGCGCCCGCGTACCTCGAGTTTGTGTTGTCCTATGTGCAGGCGCCCTGGTGCACGCAGGTACGTATAACTGCGGACTCACTGCAATGTTTTTCCAAACTTCAACTTAAATTTAAAATACTATGACCTTTCGAAACATTTTACTACGTGGATTTATTGTTTATATTCGCCCATGGATACTGTGGTTTTAATTTCGACATGTTATTCAAAAGCATTTTGTATTCTATTCGCGGTGTCTTCGCACTTTTTGAATCCAACCTTGGAAAAATCATCCCACGTAGGTCGTGTTTTTTTTGTTTCCTAAATATGTCATGCATCACATGCGTTTTATACTTGTTAAAATTAAAGTGTATTTTTTGGTTAAATTAGACTTTTAAAAATACTTTATCCGTAAATCATAATATTTTATTTATACCTAAAATTTATATTAAAAAAAAAAAGNATTTTTTGGTTAAATTAGACTTTTAAAAATACTTTATCCGTAAATCATAATATTTTATTTATACCTAAAATTTATAAAAAAAAAAGGGGGGAAAACAGTTATGTTGGTAATACATAGTAAGAAATAGTTCTCATGCAAAATATTATTAAAGTCAGTGCGCACAAATACTGTACTGGTTAAGCTTTGTTTGCACTGGCGGAGGAATAACACGAAAGTAGAACTTAAGGAGGGTTTCAGAAAAGTTGGAAGTAACCATGAATGGACTATATAGCCGAAGGGAGCCAGTAAGAGGCCTGATGTGTTGACCACCCCGCCCGCCTACAAACTCATCAGCTTTCAACGTAAGTTTTAGGTGGAACTTACTAACCTGTGTTGTCACGCATTTATGTGTGAGTCGAAGTGTTGCAGTCGTGTAATATTTTTATGTAGCCTATATGCGGTTCACGGTTAATTGAGCACTTTAGAAATCAACGCTTGAAAAATGTGCTGCATGTTCCCGCGTGTATTTTGACGCGTCACAGTAGTTGGTAATGACGGAGGGAAAGTAGTTCCGTGTCTTAAATCTGAATTAAAAGCGCTACGTAAACGTTTATGAATACTGACATTATTTCTTCTGCGTTATTATCTTAATGCATAGTTTAAGAATGAGCAGATTTATAAAATATTTACTTTTCTGGTAATTCCAAAGTTACAATTGAGTGACGCGTGAATGAAGTGGCCAGGCCCACGGCTATGTTAATGTTACAAATGGCGGNTTTTGACGCGTCACAGTAGTTGGTAATGACGGAGGGAAAGTAGTTCCGTGTCTTAAATCTGAATTAAAAGCGCTAGGTAAACGTTTATGAATACTGAAATTATTTCTTCTGCGTTATTATCTTAATGCATAGTTTAAGAATGAGCAGATTTATAAAATATTTACTTTTCTGGGAATTCCAAAGTTACAATTGAGTGACGCGTGAATGAAGTGGCCAGGCCCACGGCTATGTTAATGTTACAAATGGCGGNAATTCCAAAGTTACAATTGAGTGACGCGTGAATGAAGTGGCCAGGCCCACGGCTATGTTAATGTTACAAATGGCGGAGTAATACGTAACGGGCATACACGTGGATCTTAAGCAGGGCTTGCAAAAGCGCTTTGTTTACCGTGAACTGTTCTTGTGCCTGGTGTACTTTCTGCAATCAGTAAACATAACGTGCTGCGTGCTCAAATACGTTACTATCAGCCATTCATAAACGCGAGGTAACGCTCACAAACCGGATTACCAGTCGGGAAGACTCTCAGGGCATTGGGTACTGGTTCCTTGCTGTGTACAGCACAGGCCACAGGTATCCTCCGTGTGCAACATGTCCATGATAGTGAGCACTGTGACTGAAATTATTAAATAAAAATAGTTACAGTCTATTCGCGGTTTCATCGCGCTTTTTTTAATCAAACGTTTGGAAAATCACCCAATGTATAACGTACTTGGTTGCCTCCTAAATATATCGTGCAACGCAAGCGTTTTATACTTGTATTAACGTAAAAGTTTCTTATTTTTGGTTAAATTGAACTTTAACTTACATTTTATCTATAAATTATAATATTTAATTTATAATTAATATGAATAAAACAGGGCGAAAAAAGGTGTGTTCATAATGCCTAGTAAGAATGAGTTTTTATGCAAAATATTATTACACTGAGTACGCATGAATGCGGTGTGTGGTCCATTTGGTGAAACTGTAAAGCTTTGTTTGTATGAGGCGGAGGAATATCCATAAGTAGAACTTTAGCAGGATTTCAGAGAAGTTTGAAGTAATCGTGAATGGACTATACAACGTGTGGCCCACTTGAAAATCATTTGCATTATTTAAATATTTCTATAATAAAGGCTCTCCCAACAAATAAAATATCAAAGTTATATATTATTTTGTTTTCTGAATCGCTCAAGCTATATGCTGGTCCGCCAGTTTTAAGTATAAACTGCTATATTGAAATAGGTGGTTCGCGATAAAGTGAGCACTTTTGAAAATAACCAATGAAAAAAATCACTTCCCGTAACTGCGTATATTTTAACGTAAGCAATTACCGCGATACTCGCAGTTAAGTTGGCAGCGAACTACGAGAAGTAGTTCCATGTTTTTATGTCTTACTAGTCGTAAAGTAAAAATTGTTGTCATCTGCAATTCTGTTTATTTTTGCGGTATGCAAATAAGAATAAAATGTGATGTGATTCTAACACATAAATGTTTCTATCTCTTTCACGTCATCGTCTGGCTGACGCAACGACCCATCTAGCTGGTTAATTGTGTTGTGTGTCAACGAAACAGAGGTTTACGATCAACGTGATTTAAAATGTTTGTTTGTATCTTATGAAATAAAGTATTCTTTAACATAATAAATAAAATGTTTTATACGTGTTCTGAGTAAAGTGGCATTGTTTGTTATTGATTTCAGCAGTACTTTCTCGTAGTTTATTGTCCCAGAAATTCATGGCATTTCACATGTCGTCCTGGAAAAGTGCTGCTTCATGCAATTGAAGTCGGTATAAATTTTAAACCTGGAATAAACTTGAAGATATTTTGTATGTGTGAGTTTTGTTATACTTGCGAAATGTGATGCAATTATGACAACTTAAATAAATGTGTGNGAAGATATTTTGTATGTGTGAGTTTTGTTATACTTGCGAAATGTGATGCAATTATGACAACTTAAATAAATGTGTGCGTGTTATTTAGTATTTAGGCGAATTCCCAACTTACGACAGTAGAATTGACACCTCGGAAAGATGTCACTCGTTCANCGTGTTATTTAGTATTTAGGCGAATTCCCAACTTACGACAGTAGAATTGACACCTCGGAAAGATGTCACTCGTTCAGAAACAACAACTGCATTAAAATGTTTTATACTGCACGTGAAACGTTCCTTGAATGTTAGGAATCCGTTAAAACAGTATTATAACGTCTCTCCTAACGGTTTAATTTGTATGAGCTGATATATCAAACAGTAAGTACTAATTTAACACTTTTTAAAGATGAATGTTCGAAACGTCCTGGCGTTGTTTCTATAACGGGAAAAAGAATGTTTAAATCTTCTGCTATTATTTTGACGACGCAAGTAAAACATATTTTCTTATGTCCTCGGAAGTGTTGGCCATAGTTAAAAGCATTGATTTACGTCTACACAGAAAAATAATCGTGAACATCAATCAATATTCACAAGCCAATATTATTTGCTGAAATTAACGTGTACGTGTTTACTGTAATAATTACAGTATTTAATATTTTTGTTGTTTATTTAACGAGTATGCAGTGGGCATATAATCCATCTGATGTAAACACCAGCTGATAATCACATGGCATTGTTTATTTTGATAAGTACGCGGAAAGATACGCAGCCAATGGGCTGAAATTGTAAATTTAGCAAGGCTTTCAAATGTGCTCACTTGACTGTGAACAGCCTTTACATACATAAAAAGTAGTATATAACATCGAGAAACTACGACGTGGAGCGACATTCCTCTCACGCAGAAGCGCGTGTTGTTCTGAATTAGTTTTTTTAAGCTAATTCATACGTGAAAGTGTTTAATGGGCATAGCTCAATAATGAGTAATGATTAGGTAGAGCACAGCGGTATAAGATGGAGTTTGTTACACATAAGGATTATACAATAGCTATTTACGTGAATATTAATCGGGGTAGCTTTAAATTGAATACCAAGATTCTTATTAATTATATTAAGGTTTAATACCTCACGCCATTACTGTTACAATCTAATTGGAAAGACCCGCCTTGTTCATGTCGCCGGAGGCTGATTCTACGAGGCGGTTAACGACGGCCGGACACATCCATCTTCCGCGGTCTTCTCTCTGGTCGGGTCGACGACAAAAGACGCCGCCTATATCGGACGCATTGTTTAATATATTTCGGCCCCGTTTACTGGCCGGTGGAGGTGATTTCTGCAACTGTCTTTCACTAGGTGCTGTTGCAATCACGCTCGCGCCCTGGTTTAATGTTTGAAGGTGTGATCAGGCAGGCCGTTCAGCTAAGGCCTGATCACATCATAACAGTGTGCGCTCGTACTCGTCTTGTGTCGGATAACTGCTCACACTCCTCTTCGTGCCTTGGCACGAGCCGCAAAATGAATTAAATGCCTAAGACTGCCGATAAGTAGTATGTCTGGAGGAAGGGTAGATGACGCACATTATCCCTATACTGGAATTATAGCAGAGATTTGAATCAGGGAAACTTATAATAGGCTTATATCTGCGTCACTGTGATTCAGATCGGGAATAAAACATAAAATAAAACGACGCGACTTCAACTGAAAAGGCTTGGAATAGAAAGTGAAAAGAGGTGATTAAACTGTGATCGACATAAGCAGTCGTAAGGAATTCACCCAGCTATTGCATGTGTGCGATCTCGTGTGAAGAGAGGGATTGACGCAGCTCAGCCGATGAGGGTGAAGCGGGGTGGATATGGAGCAGCACAGGAATACCATGGCGGAGGATACGGGAGATCCCCGAGAAAACCCACCGACCAGAGGCATCGTCCGGCAATATTCCCAAATGCAAAACTCCGGGAGCAGTCCCACCGGGAATCGAATCCGCGGGAAGCGAGCGTTCTATCAGCTGAGCGGTGCCCTGAAGCTGCGTGATTAAACACAATTTATGACGTACCCAAGAACAGGGAATGAAAACCTAACTAAGTTGAGTTTAAGGCGGTTCGTCGAGTGAGCAAATTTTTTTTCTACGTGTACATTTGTGACGGCTTCAGTCGACACATGCAAATAGGACTCCGCCTCTGTTTCCTCAGGAAGATGTTAGTTTCTCAAGAAATACAGGACCCCCCCCCCCCCNAACCGTTAGCGTGTCATCAAAGGAAGGGCATCATTAAGCTTAGTCTGGATTTGCACAGTAAAAGAAAACGTAGTTACAAAAATATATTTTCCCCTTTTCCTGAAGTACAAAAAAATTATTAATTCCCAATATGGGATTGCAAAATCTATTTAAAAGTTTTAATAAAATCCCTTGATTTTAATTTCTCCACAAAGACATTTCAATTTAATTTGTTTTATACAAAATAATTAAAAATAAAGATTACATATCTTTTAATAATAATGAAGAGCAACCCCCCCCCCCTCCTTTTTTTTTTAAATATCAAAACAGTGGAACAACCGTTCCTTCCCCGATAAAGTCCCTGGCCTGTCTCCCCGGACAAGGGAGAACCCAAAGCCTGCTATAAAAACTTGCCGTCGTCTTCTGGAACAATTTCCGACGTTCACGGAGCGGAGACGCCCCCTGGTGGCGTCGTGGCTGGCCGGCTTCCCGTTGTCATGGAGACGCTCAGGGCCTGACTCGTTTTTCTCCTTTATCGGCCGAGAAGCGCAGGAGCTATAAGGGTTACTCTGGCACGCGCTACAAGAGCGCCATCGCCGCTACGCGCACGGCTCTGAACTGGCGTGTGGTGCTCTCGTAGTGCTGCGTGTACCTATGGCACTTCCAGGGCTCACCCTATCATTGTGTTGAAGAAAAGGCTGTAGCAATGTTCAATACAGGCTGCTATCGTAATTTGGCTCGTACCCGGCCAGCATGTCTTAAGATACGGCAGTTCTAGTAAGCCGTTTTTAACTGTATGGGAGTGCTCCAAAATAATATTTACAGCAAGCGTGGTAACTTTAAAGTACCATTCCATCCTCGTCTGGAGTATGATGTATTTTCATAGGTAAACGTACTGGGGGCACGTTTAATAGTTTCATTTAAAAAAAAACAGGATTTCACACACACTGCAACGCAGTTCAAGCGTAAGACAGGCGGGGCCCTTAAGGTCGCGTCGACCGCGAGGTGATTCGAGACTGAACAAGTTGTTCCTCGGAACAGGAGCGGGGGAAGAAGGGACCATCCAGCGTTCGCCTGGAGTGATCTCCGGGAAACCACAGGAAACCTAAATCAGGATGACCGGAGAGGGGGTAGAACCCAGGCCCTCTAGAATGTGCGTCCGAAAGTCTCGGCGTGTATTGGGTTACACTTAAGTGGCCCTTAGTGGCGTGGGTGTCAGTTTGAATTTAGCTGCGGTATTTTCGTTGTTGTGGGCGAACATTTACAGTCGTGCAGGATGGTGGGTGGAGTGATTGACGGATAACATCGTAGGTGACTGAATGGTGGACTCAACGTGAGTTTTATCCACGGCCAAGCACCGTGCAAACCATTTTAAATTACTTTTACTAACATTTTATATTTAAAAATTATTTGTTAGTTATTTTTATTAAAACAGACATATATTAATATTGATATATAAATGTCGTCTGCAAGTTTCAAGATGGAGGCGTACAGTTTGAGCAATAAAGGAAACATTTACTAATAAAAAAAATTAACAAGGAAAATAATTTACACGAATTTTGAAAGATAGCCAAGCCAGCCCTTTTGCCATACTAGCATCAATGGCGTAGATAATTTTGTTTGGTGGATTTTTTCAGGTTTCTCTACAATTACGTGGAATGTTTTAAATTCCTGATTTTCAAGGTCGAAACCACTGAAATTTCAAGATTATTGAATTTGAAGGTCGTTGAAAATAAAAGTGACCTTCACCGAACCGGTAATATGACGAGAGTCGTTCCACACTTCTCTGTCAGCGGAAGCCTGCTCCAGAACTCGGTTAAATCTATGCTTATTTTTACCCCTGCCTACATTTCAGCCGTGACTTGAATAACGCGATTCGTCGGGGACTAGACGTGTTCGAGCTTACATTTGCATTGCAAGTTTTCTTTCCATAGTTCGTTAGAAAGGCAGGCAGTGCTTTGGAGTGAGATTTGGGCGGCTCTTAACCTCGAGGTCTTGAGAGCCGAAAAGCGTGAAGCGAGGTGAGTATGGAGCAGCACCGGAATGCAAGGGCTGGGGAAACGGGAGATCCTCGAGAAAACCCGCCGACCAGCAGCATCGTCCGGCACGATTCCCATTTGCGTAAATCTGGGAGTGGCGTAGTGGCCAAGGCGCTCGCCTCCCACCACGGCGATCTGGGTTCGATCCCCAGCGGGTTCACTCCCGGATTTTCGCATGTGGGAATCGGGCTGGACGATGCCACTTGCCAGCGGGTTCTCTCGGGGTACTCGCGCCTCCCCCGCCCTTACATTCCCGCGCCGCTCCATTCTAGGATCTCACTTCTGCCATGCCCGGGGATGACGGTCACCTACGGGTCCCAAACTGGAAAGACCTTCACTCGGAGGGTGTTGCCTTGCCCTGGGTGCACTCCCCACACGCCATTATTGTTATGTACCTCGGAGCTACAACAAACACAAGAAATGAATTATCAAGTCGTAGATAAAAACTTGAATATAAGCTTAATAGTTTTCACGCTGTCGACATGGAGAAGTAGCTGTGGCATTATAGTGTACCGCACCGTTATTTTGACCACGAGTTATAGCGTCATTTGTATATTATTCACAGGACCAAAACAAAAGTTATAACTTTCACTAAGTTATGTACCTTGACTTAATCATGCAGAGTAACGTTACTTTACCATCGAGAGCTATAGCGTTATGCGGGTAACGTTATTCACGGCAACAAAAATATATTAATAACTTTTACTCGGTTACGTACCATGATGTTATAATGCACGTAACGTTATAGTTATCACATACTGTAAAAGTTCCGTACTGTATTTAACGTTACTAAATTTTACTGTTAAGTTATCGAACCTTGGNACTGGAAAGACCTTCACTCGGAGGGTGTTGCCTTGCCCTGGGTGCACTCCCCACACGCCATTATTGTTATGTACCTCGGAGCTACAACAAACACAAGAAATGAATTGTCAAGTCGTAGATAAAAACTTGAATATAAGCTTAATAGTTTTCACGCTGTCGACATGGAGAAGTAGCTGTGACATTATAGTGTACCGCACCGTTATTTTGACCACGAGTTATAGCGTCATTTGTATACAATTATTCACAGGACCAAAACAAAAGTTATAACTTTCACTAAGTTATGTACCTTGACTTAATCATGCAGAGTAACGTNATTATTCACAGGACCAAAACAAAAGTTATAACTTTCACTAAGTTATGTACCTTGACTTAATCATGCAGAGTAACGTTACTTTACCATCGAGAGCTATAGCGTTATGCGGGTAACGTTATTCACGGCAACAAAAATATATTAATAACTTTTACTCGGTTACGTACCATGATGTTATAATGCACGTAACGTTATAGTTATCACATACTGTAAAAGTTCCGTACTGTATTTAACGTTACTAAATTTTACTGTTAAGTTATCGACCCTTGGTTTAAACCCAGTTTTGTGTAGTATTCGACTTTCACAGAAGGGTCCAGTTGCCTTTTTCATTGGGATATTTTACTGTGAGAGACTTCCGCTGTAGTTCAGAACACCGCATGCCCGCCTGTCGCTCGGATTACGCTGCAGTGCAGTGTTTGCAATTCGCGGTTATTTATGAAACCACTTAACGCGTTTCCTGTGTACCGATGCACGAAAACAAAACACGCTTCACACGAGGGATGAATAACTCGCTATATATATCGGGCACATTAAAAATACTAATCCCGAGACCCCCTCCAACACACCTTGCAACGGCCTGTGCACACTGCTGTGTTTCGAAATATACTGGGGCCGGAAACACGCCGAACTGTAATAGAGCCCTGCATTGAACTTCGCTGCAAAACATTCCACCGATGAAATAGAAGGCAGGGGTGACCTCTTGAAGTCTCTTAGGTAGACGCAGCGCGACGGTAACACCGCACGCCAGTTAAAAGTCATGAGCTCAGTGGCGATCGCACACTTGATGGCCGTGACATAGTAGCCCTTATCGCCCCCGCGCTTCTCGGTCTCAAACACGGTGTTAGGTAGAAAAGGGGGGGGGGTAACACTGCAATCCGCGTACGGATAGTCGCAAGAAGCACTGACCGACTGCGTTTAAAGCAGTAGTCACGGGCAACTATGTCGTGTGCTCGGAACTCGGGACAGTAACGTGCTTGCCGTTTCCTGTTGCAATTTTGAATTTTTTTTTTTGTTCTTGGTAAATGCAAATAATATTAATTTTACTATCTACTCTTGTTACACATAAGAAGATTAAGAGCGGCCGAGTTTTTCGAAAAAGGAATGTTACAAAATATCTTGTCACGAGAAATTGTATCCTAAATGCGTTAATCATCCTCGTATTAAGTTTAGAACCAGCGACGCGGAAAAACTTCGTCGTGGCCCTCGAGCAGACAGCGTAGGCTACCCTGGAAACCGTTAGCGCGGCAGGGGGAAGTTAAAAACACGCGCGGAACCGTAGCCATTTCGAAGCGAAAGAAAAGTTCCCCAACTGGCGTTAATTATCGCGCGGGGGAACTTCTCCGCTCAGCGGCGCGCACATCACGGGAGTTCTGACGACGTGACGGAGCCGAGAAGTGTCTGCGTGGAATCGACGCGGGACGATGGGGCTAAGCTCGCGTCAACCTTGCGCTCCAGCAAGTTCCACAACGAGACGCTTTTCAATTAGCGAGCAGTAATTAAGTGGCTCGGGCCAACGAGACAACTTGACGTCGAGACGACACCCGAGTCACTGCCCGTACGCCATGTTGTCTAGCGGAGCAGAACTAGGGGGGTTGCCTAACTGCGGTCCTCCAAGGCGGGGACGCTATTCCAAAGAGCTTCAGTGTAAAGTCGGCGAGCGTGTAGTTCGCCAACCAACAGTAACGATGCCGGGAGAAGTCGACCCAGCGAAGCTTTGTTGGTCTCCGGGAGTCGCACAGAAAGTTCTCGCACACACATGTTTGTACATTCGGGAGCTTTCATTTCGCGCTTTGGGTGCGAATTTACTATTATGTTTACTTTTGTTTTGTGTTTATTTCTCTTACGAGGTATCTCAGTGCGTAGATTCCCCCCGAATAAGCATACGAGAGGAACTTGATATCTCCGGCTATTATTTATGTCCGTTGAAAAATAAATCCTTGACGGCTGGCCGCAAAATATCTTCACGCTTTTTGAATCAAAAATTTGAAAAATCACCTTGGTTGTTTCCTAAAAGTCATGTATCAAAAGCACTTTATACTTCTGTTAATATAAAAGTGTCTTATTTTTGGTTAGAGTGAACTTTTACCTAGATTTGACCTATAAATTACAATAATTATTTTATTGAAAGCCCTCTCATTTGGAACTGACACGAAGGGTAGACTCCAATGCCCTATGTCATACGTGCAGTTTTTCTTTGGTCAATGGCCACGTGTCTTTGTCGGGAGACAGTTCCTTACCTGACTGGACCAATCAGAATTAGGTAACTTCGACACTGAGTGTCCGTGATTCGCGGGCAGGCACCTGCGAAGTGTGACAGTGAAATTAACCAATCACGAAAGTGGATCATTTTATTTCAGCTTTAGACGTTAACTTCCGAGTGCAGTGGAATATACACACTGTGTGTATTACTTACATGGCAATATTTATTTACAAAGGTGGTTAAAGGATAAGAAATTGGCTGAAAGGAAAAAGTAACTAGTGCCTCAAAAGTGCTCACTTTACTGTGAACAGCCTATTGTCTTTAGATTGGTTCNGCTGAAAGGAAAAAGTAACTAGTGCCTCAAAAGTGCTCACTTTACTGTGAACAGCCTATTGTCTTTAGATTGGTTCCATTGGACTCAGCACTACGTCATATCCGCAGATTAAATGCAAAATGTATAATGCAGGTGCATCCCTACGTGCTAGACTGAAATAACTAATTCCAGCTCCGAACACTGGTAATTTTGTATTGATCTGGCACGCGGTCTAACTCAAAGCTCTAAACTGTGCTGATATATAAAAATTAATGCCTTTCGTTTCGACGGGGTAGTGTAACTGGCTGGCTTGATGTAGTGTCGTGGCGTATAACTTGTGGCGTTGCAGGCAATCTGCTATTTAAACTCACGTGTAGAGTTTGGGTCTTTGTGAGAATTGAGAATTTCCTACACTGTTTGGACCAGATCTCTACAACCATAAGAAGGCAGTTTCAAGCAACTCTCGGGGGCCATGCAAAATATATGGCCTTTTAGGCAGACCACATGGTCAGGCATTATGCTTAATGATGGTCAATTCATGGTGGCTGCATCGTGAAAAGAAAGGGGAAAGTGTTAGTGCACTTGTTTTAGGACCAAATGTGATTTAGCCAATATAAGGATTAACCTGTGGAGAAGTCGTATATCTGCCCATCGTGGATGGTCATCGGGTTGACTGACTTTCTCTCGAAGTTACAGCTGAAAGACTTGATGCCGTAACACTTCAATATTGCTGTTAACAACTGCGGTTTTTAGTTTACTGGACGTGGCTTAACAGACAGTAGTAGATATGTATGGCCACTCCAATTACACGCTCACGAACGAGGAGTAGGTCACGAACCCAGACGTCCGCCATGTTGGATGTGTGGGACATTGACTGTTACCCTGGGAGTTGACGCCTGGTGACGTTGTCCTTGACATACAGGTGATCTTGGGATGACCCTGCATTCAAAAATGTAATAAATTCCTAATAAATAAGAATTTCCAAAACATTACAAAACCCTTACATAAGTTTTTGTAAACTAAGTTTTTAAAATTTTATAAAAGTAGATTTTGAAAATTTTGCAGATAGAGGCTCCTAAGGCCGAGAACTTGAATTAACTTAGACCTCTGTGGACTCTGATATTTGATGACTGCCATTTTGAATGGGATGACCATGAACTCGGAGTAACCTTGTGATAAACTTAAATTCGAATACTTAAGAAATATGCCAAAAATTACAAAAAATAAAGTAAAATAAATATTTTAGAAAAATGTGTAAATTTAAAAAGATTTTAAACACAAAAATAACATATTTTTCTTGTAATAAATTTTAAAGAAGTTTTAAAAATTGGAAATCTCTAAAAAGTAAAAATTTAGAAAGAAACATTTTAGAGACATTCATGAGGTCTTTTAGACTCCCTACAAGTGCAAATCCGACTGAAGTCCTCATATGAAGGTACCATGGTCGGTAGGCTGATGCGTAATTGGCCACCTGATAGTTTTAGAATAGCAACCTCCCCATCCATCTAACAACTGTAGTTCGAACCGCACCGGCAGTGAAGCCATTTCCTTTAGCTGCAAATAGTAAAACAAATATTATTTATAGTTGTTGTGTTAAGGGGCGTCGGTCGCCTCGGGAGTACCATGCAGCGAGTTGCCGCCATGCCGTTCCCTATATTGGATCCAGGTCTACTAACTTCAAAACAAGTAATTTTCACTTTGCATGTTTTTAATTTCTGTTTTTAATGAATAATAAAATGGTTTTTAAAATTACAGTGGAACCAATAGTATTTTCTGGTCTCAGTGCCTATTTAATTAAGTGCATTACACACACACATATACATTCACACACACANAATACTTAAGAAATACGCCAAAAATTACAAAAAATAAAGTAAAATAAATATTTTACAAAAATGTGTAAATTTAAAAAGATTTTAAACACAAAAATAACATATTTTTCTTGTAATAAATTTTAAAGAAGTTTTAAAAATTGGAAATCTCTAAAAAGTAAAAATTTAGAAAGAAACATTTTAGAGACATTCATGAGGTCTTTTAGACTCCCTACAAGTGCAAATCCGACTGAAGTCCTCATATGAAGGTACCATGGTCGGTAGGCTGATGCGTAATTGGCCACCTGATAGTTTTAGAATAGCAACCTCCCCATCCATCTAACAACTGTAGTTCGAACCGCACCGGCAGTGAAGCCATTTCCTTTAGCTGCAAATAGTAAAACAAATATTATTTATAGTTGTTGTGTTAAGGGGCGTCGGTCGCCTCGGGAGTACCATGCAGCGAGTTGCCGCCATGCCGTTCCCTATATTGGATCCAGGTCTACTAACTTCAAAACAAGTAATTTTCACTTTGCATGTTTTTAATTTCTGTTTTTAATGAATAATAAAATGGTTTTTAAAATTACAGTGGAACCAATAGTATTTTCTGGTCTCAGTGCCTATTTAATTAAGTGCATTACACACACACATATACATTCACACACACATACATTCACACACACACATACATTCACACACACTGGTTCGCCTAACGTGGACACCTCCAAAATTCCCGGAACAGTTGCAGATCACGAAATTAAGTTTTCGATAAATGAAAATACGTACGGGAGCAAGCAATTTGCAGCAATGTGATTATTTGTAACACATTTATAGACAGAAATAATCAAACCACATCAGACTTTTCCCCTGGAAACATACATTTATTTCAACGGCACCTGAAATTACGTGCAAAGAGGATTTCAGTGATATACACTGAAGAGCCAATAAAACCGGTACGCCTGCNGATATACACTGAAGAGCCAATAAAACCGGTACGCCTGCCTATTATCGCGTAGGGCCCCCGCGAGCACGCAGAAGTGCCGCAAGACGACGTGGCATGGACTCGACTAATGTCTGAAGGTATGCACGAGGCAATTCACACCATGATTCCCGCAGGGCAGTCCACAAATCCATAGGAGTGCGGGGCGGTGGAGATCTCTTCTGAACAGTATGTTGCAAGGTATCCCAGGTATGCTCAATAATGTTCATGTCNGAGTGCGGGGCGGTGGAGATCTCTTCTGAACAGTATGTTGCAAGGTATCCCAGGTATGCTCAATAATGTTCATGTCTGGTGATTTAGGTTGCCAATGGAAGTGTCTAAAGTCAGAAGAGTGTTTCTGGAGNGAGTGCGGGGCGGTGGAGATCTCTTCTGAACAGTATGTTGCAAGGTATCCCAGGTATGCTCAATAATGTTCATGTTTGGTGATTTAGGTTGCCAATGGAAGTGTCTAAAGTCAGAAGAGTGTTTCTGGAGCCACTCGGTAGCAACTCTCGACGTGTGGGGTGTCGCATTGTTCTGCTGGAATTGTCCACGTACGTCGGAATGCACAATGGACATGAATGGGTGCAGGTGATCGGACAGGATGCTTACGTATCTGTCACCTGTCAGAGTCGTATCTAGACGTATCAGGGGTCCCATTTCACGCCAACTGCACACGCCCCATACCATGACAGAGCCTCCACCAGCTTGAACAGT
>NQII01002955.1:119605-217639 GCA_002778355.1 Clitarchus hookeri
CGAAGTTTAGTTTTTAACACTAACAACCACTGTTTTGTGATCACATAAAATAAAATGTATTAATTAAACTTGGAACTCTTTCTTATCGCGTATTTTCTGCTTGTCTGATGTGCGTTGGCAGTGCACTCAGAATAGCCAACATAATATTAACTTTTGTTCGTTCGTGCATCAGCTGATACAGGATTTTCTAAATGGCACTTTGTTTGTTTCGTATTAGTCAATTGCCACTCACTGACTGTCAGAAAGTGGCCTTCTTATACGGTATGGACCATAGCAAGGTCTGGTGTGGGAGGTGGTTTTGGCTCGTTGCTGACCTTAACATGTTAGTAAAATGGCGGATTTTCTTGCGATTGAGGTTCATTCTCACATGAAAATTGCTGAAAGAAGAAGAAACGTTTGAAAAAGTGGCTATATCAATTAAAAATTCCTAACTCCTTTTCATTTACAACAATAAATAATAATATATTACTATATTGAGACATTTGTTTTTTTTTTTTCCTAACCTACTCTAAAACTAAGTGTTATGTGTGAGCCCGCAGTAGGGACGGGAGATAAGTGTGTCTCAGGACTAAGCCCCATACGCCTACAAGGGAAGGATATCATGCAAGGAGACATGAATCGCGGCAGTGAGGGATTGGGCTGCCATGGCCTCGTTGCGGCCATGACAACCTCGCTGAGTGTACTTACAGCTAAACTACTATAACTGAGAAAAGAAAGGGGAAAACCGGCATAGACACCGTAAAAACGCTTTCGACAGGAAATAATTAAAAATTGTGGCATTCATTTATAGGAAATGCTGAAGGAGACAGATAGGTAGGAACCACGCTCTTTATTAGTGGGTAGAGAAAACTCTAGTAGAGAGGGGGCGGGACATGTTTGAAGTTTTGTTTGACGCTGACTTAACCAGAGTGACGCTTGCACGTCACTCTGCTGAGGAGAGTGGCGTGATTGAGTCTCTCAGCGACATTATGACGAATATATTATGTCATACCTATGTTCAAAATATCTTATAAAAGTGCTGTAAAAATTATATGCTAAACGGTTTGATCTTGATTCTGCACATAGTAAAAAGGGTTTCCATATGATATGTAATTACATTCTTCGCTTTTTTATTTACTAAACTAACAAATAAGTACACGTCAAATATATTAAAACAACAATAATTTACATATAGCAATAATAGATCGCGCAAAGTTTGATCAAATAGTTTTTTTTTCAAAATGTCCTCATTTTGTTTAAATTGGTACGCAACGTGTTTAATGTTAAATAATTCATATTACATAAAATATGTTTAATCCAACTGTTTGTATAAAATGAATAATAAATACAAATAAAATAAACTACTTGTAAATCATTCTGTGATGGTAAAAAAATCCTAAGTAATTATTTTTAAAAATATCGTAAATTTGCTTTTCAATCCTCGAGTTTGCATTGTCTCTTCAATAAATAAAATGACGATTGATAACTAATTTAATATATTTTATCGTCTGATAAATTGTTAAAAATCCAGTGCCNATAAAATGAATAATAAATACAAATAAAATAAACTACTTGTAAATCATTCTGTGATGGTAAAAAAATCCTAAGTAACTATTTTTAAAAATATCGTAAATTTGCTTTTCAATCCTCGAGTTTGCATTGTCTATTCAATAAATAAAATGACGATTGATAACTAATTTAATATATTTTATCGTCTGATAAATTGTTAAAAATCCAGTGCCNTTCAATAAATAAAATGACGATTGATAACTAATTTAATATATTTTATCGTCTGATAAATTGTTAAAAATCCAGTGCCTGTAAAATTCCTTGGGATGTGCTGTACTTGTACAATGGCAGAATGTTTAAGGCGTGGGCGAAATGTTTACTTGGTCCAATACGAAGCAAAACATTTTGGAGGACTGTTTGTTATATGAAGAGAAGTAATATAATTATATATAAGGTTTTCTATACACTGCATATTTGATAACACCGCAATATAGTTATTTTATGGTATTCATGCAGAAACAGATGTATCAAGAAGCCCATAATGCTCTGTTGCCAAATATGCTGTCGCTAACCTTGCGATTGATGAGTATTCCTTAACAAGAGTTCGTAGTGAATACCGAATTCACGATGGTGTTGTTAAGAGATCCAGCCTTTGCAAGCTACTGACTTGAACTGTCAAAAGTTAGTGACTAAACTTCCAGGTCACTTGCCTACTGTGGCTTGGAAGCGAGGTTCTGTCTCATCATAATGTTAGAAAATAGTATTAATCACATGTATTCAGCATTTTAAACAATGCTGATTTTATTTCAGTTAAGTTTTGCAACATTTACAGGACAATTTTACGTCAAAGTGCGGTTTTATATCATTTTTTGGGTGGATTGGGGGGGGGTTGTATCTCCTGAGACCTCCTCCCCCTCTCTTGTTCCGCCCCTAATCAAATACCCAACGTAAATATATCTGCATCGATATAATCAGGTATACACTCTTTCTAAAGGCAATTCACGTAGTGAATGTTCTGTAGTGCCAAATAGCAACACCAGATTATTACATTGGTCACGCAAGCAGCTAACAACTCGCAGTCAACAGTTGGCCAANTAGTGCCAAATAGCAACACCAGATTATTACATTGGTCACGCAAGCAGCTAACAACTCGCAGTCAACAGTTGGCCAACTGTTGGCAATGGTGGCAAATGTTCGCATTTATGACGGTCAGCATTTTGTATATGGTTAACAATCAGATCACACAGACAAAAGTGACTTCACCTATTTGTTCACAAAAGTAACCTTCTCTATGGCAAGGCGCGCGCGGGCGTTGTTTAGCTACGCGGATATCTGCCGGCGGCGATGTGACCTTCGGAAATAAAGCGAGTGGGTGCACGAGCTGCGGAATCCGCTGGCTGCCTCAGTTCGGAAATGAATTTCAAGCAGATAATGGCTCGCTGTATATGCTCTATTAATCCATGTCAGATCAAAGGCAAAAGATGGAGGGGGATGTGGATTAGTCCATTAACAAGTCAACGAGTATCGAAAGGGCAGTTTCACAGTCTATGTGAAGAGTAGTTTATAAANTGTGGATTAGTCCATTAACAAGTCAACGAGTATCGAAAGGGCAGTTTCACAGTCTATGTGAAGAGTAGTTTATAAATACTTCGGGTACTTCAGAATGAGTCAAACCACGTTCGACGCACTATTTAATATGATAAGGCCTCACATTACACACTGGATAACTAAAGAGATTGTGAGGATAAAACTGAAGAGATTATTGAGGATAGAAACCGAAGTATTTAATTTTGAGGATAAAACTGAATAAATTATTTTTAGTTCACTTAATTTAGGAAAAATGAATGTAGAACTGTTGGAGATTAAAATTTACTGTAAATTTAGCTAGGATAGCTAAACAAAACATGTATGTACTCTTACCTAAAGTGTTATTTCTGCTTTTAAAAAAAATTAAAATTTGTACAAATATAAGNAACAAAACATGTATGTACTCTTACCTAAAGTGTTATTTCTGCTTTTAAAAAAAATTAAAATTTGTACAAATATAAGTCTATATTTTATTTTTTCCTTACACACTTTTTTTTTTGTAATTTTTTTATCTTACAGTGTCTTAAGAATGTAAAGGAACATTTAAATGATTCTAATCTACGTTATAGTTTATGATCATAGCACAAGAAAGAAAAGTTATATTAGGTTATTAGTATGTCAGGCTTAGTAAAACACAACAAAACTATAAATGCATTGGTATAAAGTTTTTAAATAAATTACCGTTAGGTTCGCAAGGTGTTTCAGTTCTCCTCCTACATATTTCTATCACTGTATTCAGGTAAATGTTTGTTGTATATGAGCTGCCTTCTTTCGACCTCTATCATTATCTTCTCTGAATAAAAGAATCCAGCATCAGTAGCCATTGCTCTGGAAAGAACAGCCCTTGCGTACAACACCAGACTTCACTGAAACCATTTATTTATCCGCTCGTGCGAGCGCAACTATTGAATGCTAGTCGCTTCATTCCTCGCGGCGCTGCAGTCACCGCTCCGCCTGCAGAATAGAACCTGTTGCGTTTTGA
Source organism: Clitarchus hookeri (assembly GCA_002778355.1). Taxonomy (NCBI): domain Eukaryota; kingdom Metazoa; phylum Arthropoda; class Insecta; order Phasmatodea; family Phasmatidae; genus Clitarchus; species Clitarchus hookeri. The sequence goes on from NQII01002955.1 coordinate 123,663, forward strand.
AAACCGCCGCGGAAAACAATCAGCTCGTGCGCTCATTTCTATCTCAAGCAGTGTGTTTCATTCCAAGCTGTTGTATTACCGCGGTGGCCATACAGCTACAAACCGTTCATGCGTGCGTGGCCTGATATAAAATGTCCGCTTTGGGCCGTGTCTGAATTCTCGTGCCAACGGACCTTAACTTGCCTCGCGCCCTAGAAAAGTGCTTCTAGGGCGCGACGTCTAATAGTCGCTATCCGAATTCACGGCCAGGGCACGAACGCACCCTAGAATATCCCCTTCAGCCAGGGGCACGTGGCTCATGCCCTAAGATCGTTTTTTATGCTCTACTGTTCGTTGCTGTTTGTTTTCTATTTATATTCACGCCTTAAAGATGGGCGACGAACGCCAATAGCGCAATCCAAAACTGCAATAAAGCGTTTAGCCTGCTCATCAATATCCTCCGCGCACGTACTACAGCATTTAAAACAACAACGTCTTCTCTATCCACGCCGTTTTACATCACTGCCGAAGCTCAGGACGGAGGTAGTCCAGACCCCGTGAGGGGCCCTTTACCACCCAAACGCGGTTTCTTATAGCCTACAGGGATATTAGGAAGGAGAAAGATTAGCCCCTTTTCAACTCCCTGCATTATCCCAATCTGTAGTTGCGGAGATTGCCCTCCGCAACTTACATTTATGGGCCAACTGAGTTTCCCCAGTTAGCCCAGGTGTCCCAGAAGTATTCTCCTCCCCTCCTCCTGACAACACAGGAAGAGAGGAGATAGGCAGCACTGCCTAGTTTGTGACTACTTTAGTTTAGTTGTAAAAAATAAAAAAGGGTATTTGAAAATTTGCAGTTTTTTTTTATAAATGTTTATAAGATTTCAATTGCCAAAGTGTTGTTCTAAGTTGAAAAGTTTTGTAATTAAAAATGAATAGTTAAGTTAATATATATTCAGTGATTTTGGCTGTACAAAAAACTGGAAAATTGTATATTTTGGTTTTGCAGTATTATAATAGGAGTTCTAAATTTCAGAGTTTGTTATAAAAAATATCTTATATCGTTCGTGAATTTCTCGAGAAGTGGTTTGTAATTGAAAATTAAGTAATTTTATAATCGGTGATTATAGGTAACTGGTATTTAAACACTGATTTTACGAGTGATTTTAAGATGCAGTTTTAATTCAAAAGGATTTGAAAGTTTACTTGTGTTTTGTTTGAGGTGTATTCGGTTAAAATACGCGCGCGCGCGCGTGGGTGTGTGTGTGTTGTGTATTACTCTGCCGAGTGAAAGACAGTTGGGTAGAAAAACTCGTTTTAAAAGTATTTTAAGTCGTCAAAATGCGCTGAGGGCGTGTAATTAATGATTAAATATAGTTTGGTACGTTATTTGTTCAATAACTAAATGAAACAACTCCGTGATATTGTTAAAAGAAGGCTTGAAAAGTGAGCTAAACTTTGGTTTCAAGGGGTCGAAGACCTCTCATTGGCCGAGAGGTCACGTGGAAGGTGGGGGGCTTCCTTCGCCACTCCAGAGGTGGCAGCACTATCAGCTTTTTACGTGAAGCGTATTTTAAAGCTGATAAAAGTATCGGGAAATTTAAAAACTGTTAATTGGGGTTGAAAAGTAAATACAGTGGTTACATTTAAAATATTTAAAGTAGGGAAGAACATTTTTCCTATGATTTTTGCCCCGCTTATAGGTTAAAAATAATTTTATAGTTTAGGTTAAATATTCGAGTTTATTTCACTCGTCAAAGTATGTGGTTTTGTTTGATATAATATGAGCTTCCCGGGAAAATTGGCACAAAAAGATCTGAGGGCTTCTAAAAGTATAAATGATTTTTGTTGTCGGTTTGTGGTTAATTGCCTTTGTGCCATGTAGGGGCGGAAATGTGCCATGATGGCCGAGAAATTTGACTCGGACAAAAATCGCATAAGCTAATTCATGTCCTGAAGTCTTCTCCCAGTTCACCCGGCACACTCTGACGTGCGGAGTATTGGGTTGTGGAGCTGGTAAGGTGATGTTTGCTTGTTTCCTGCTCAACTGTGGGTAGAGTGGGGATCATATCTGGATATTGAATTCTTAACTACGCCTGCGCGTACGAGAGGCTGCGTGGGAGGTTTTGTGCATCTTTGATTTTTTTGTAGTTCGCCAGGTTCCTATCCGGCGCTTGGACTGGCTTTGATATTAGTTGTTGTTGAGCCTTGAAGTAGTCGGCTCGTGTTTGTCGGTTTTTGACCTGTTCAAGGTATCTGGGACAGAGAACTGAAAAAGCCTCGTGTTTGCCTTTGCAATTGCGACAGATTGGTTCGGCTTTGAGGTTGGGACAGCCAGTACTGAGGTGAGGCCCGGAGCAGTATGAACATTTGGTAGGTAAGCGACAATATGTTCGCGTGTGTCCAAATAACAGACAATTTTTGCAGTGAGTAGCATCTTTCGGCCTTTTCCTGTAGACACGTGGGTGCACCACAGTCATACTGAGTCGCTTTATTGATACTAAGGGTAGCAGATTTGTATCTTGTGCGGCCGTTACACAGAAGAAACATAGCGACTACAACTGTAACATTTCCGGATCGCTGGGGTCAGATATTGATTTTCTAAATTGGTCTGTTTTGTGGATAACATAGCTGCGGTCTTCGAGATCGGACTTAATGTCTTCTACAAGGGTGGTAGGCGCTAAATCAAATACCATTTTTTGGGGTTGTTCCGAAGGACAGCTGAAGGTGTGGAACCTTAGTTTGCACTGTTGCAGTTCTTTGTCTGCTTCCTTGAAGAGAATAAGGTCGGTAGTAAGAACGTGAATGTTCAAGCTGTCACGAGTGATGTTTAGAGTGTAGCCGGTTTTCGAGATTATAACTTAGAACTTTTACTGTGTTTGAGTGGTTTTTGGTGCCAGATACTATGATACGGTAAGCATGTTGCTTTCCCTGTTTGGTAGTGATGACATGCGGCTGTGTGCGGGTCTGTGGTTGGCCTGAGGGGCCAGATGTTGTTGTGGTATTCCGTCTGGGATTTCCAGCAGTGGGGAAAACTGGTTTTAAACCAGAATGGTTGGTGTCTCCTCTAACGGCGACTGACGGAGGCGTTTTGAATCGCCTTGGTTATCAGTTATTAGTTTATGCCTTCTCTGGCAACTTTGTTCATTCGTGGAGGTTTCGAAATCCATTTCTGGAAATTCGTGGGATTGCTGGAGGCAGTTATATTCACTTAGTGTTGTTGCAGATGCAGGTGGTGTTAGAGTGCAGTCTCCATGCACTTTGGTTGCTCTGGGCTGGTAGAAATGCTCGCCAGAATACATCTTACCCCCAGCCAGCTCCAACTCCGAGGGGGGAGGGTGAAGGTGGGCGGAAGTAATCCGGGAAACTCCTGGAGTGAGTTTGTTTAGTTCTCAGTGTGCCTACAAGTTATTATTACGAGGTGCAGCATGCTGTGGCCGCAGTCCCACTAGGGGCTAGGCTCGTGATGACCAGTTTCCTGGCCGGCCACAGTATCCAGGGGTGTGTGCCACGATTGACAAAAACTAAGCATCGTTACGGAGAATGATGTGGTCAAACAATGGCTCGGAGAAATACTCGTCCCTAGTTGGGAAAGCCAACTTGACGCATGGTGTTACCAGAGCTGATGATGTAGGAAATATGTGCCTGGCGCCACAGCCCTGCGGTGAGCTGATGGAATGAAGGTCGTTTTGGTCGTCAGCCTAGCGGACTCTGGTGACATATGATGACGAGGATGTAGGCCGCCTCACATTCCTTAATTAAATTACAAATGAAACACTTACGATATTTGTGGAGTTATTTATTCCTTGCGACTCCTTAATGATCACACACAACTTTAGTACAAAATGTGGCCTTAACGGCCCTTAAACAGCGAACACGTGACTTTATAATATGAAACGCGATTGCGTTAAAACTCTCCGATGAGAGTAACATTGCTCTCCCCTCGGCACTATAACAAATAAAACAAATGATCTGGTTCATGAAGTGAGGTCTATGACAATGAGTATGAGTTCAGCTTAAGATGTCGACACCGAGGGCCTTTGTGGAGCGAGAGACTTACACGTCTTGATGCGTTCAAGTGCTCAAGAGAACTGGGAGGAAGCGTGGGGCCGGCTTCCGCTACCTGAGCGCAGCCGACGCCAAGCGGCGAAACGATGAAGCACAATATACACTAAAAAAAATGATTATGAGATGGAAGTGACATGAATTAAATCAACCTAAGACAACATAATTTTACCTTATACAAATACACAATAAAAATGATTATATTAATTCTAAACATTTCCATTGTAGCAGCCACAGTATTGCCAAGTGTACAATGTCAAATGTCCCTGGCTGTGGCTGTGTCGACTGTCTTCCATGATGACAATTATGATATTAATTATATACACTGAATAAATAACACTGAATAAATACCCTGATGCAATACACTGATGTTATTAATAACACTGAATAAATTAGAAACACTGATGAAATTACACTGATGCTATTATGCACACTCTCACTCATGCCCACAAGCCCGTCTGTGTGGTGTGCCTGGTGTAGTGGAAACGACTGCAGCAGTCAGAGTGGGCACAAAGGAGCTCGTGAATGCGCAGTTCACGTCAGCACTCAACGCTTAAATCTATTCCTGCAACATTAAATGCTTGACTTTGCGCTTTAATGATAGTCAACGAAAATGACAGTTTTACTGGGAATTAGAGTAGTTTAAATTGAAAATGGTAGATCCGTTGGTATAAATGGAATTCGCGGGATCAAAATGATTTCTCCAGTTCCACATCTGGTCAGAATTGTGCATTCAATCAAAAGGGTTTTAATTATTTTTACTTGCAAGTGTGTGCCATTGCATAGTTTAGGAGGATTAAGATTCCATAATAATATGATCGGACACCCTACTTTTAACACCAGCTTGTGCAAGGGGAGTCCAGAACGTTGCAAAGAATTGAGAAATCCTGTTGGATAATGAACAGCTTCATCGAGATCGAGCACAATGTCTACAGAGTAGTAGGCTTGATTCGGTGCGTCAATCTTCGATAAAATCAAGTCATTGAATGTTCCTACTTGTTTGTTGCTAGGTGATAAAATTGCTCTCTCTTTGAACCGAGGTAGTGTCTTAGTACTTATATTGTTAATTTCGGAATAAACCTTATTGATAGATTCTTGAAGGTTGTTTACCAAAAAGCAGAGGTTATCATTGTTCAGATTAATTCTTCCATTGCCTTGTGATAGCTGTCCATTACCTATTTTGAGCAACAAATCTGCAAAAAGTATGTTTTCAAATGTAGACAACCAAACTCTCATATTGGTTTTAAGTTCCAATTTAGTCACATATGGCCTTAAGATAAGATCTTTTTTAAGAAGCATTAATTTCATCTGCGCATGTCCCTCTCGTTACGACAGGTAAGATTAGGCGAAAGTCACCCGAGAACAAAATTGTACAGCCACCGATACGCGAGTTTGCGTTGCGCAAATCACGCATAGTTCTCTCTAATGCATTAAAGGAAGTCTTGTTCGACATAGTAACCTCGTCCCAAACTATTAAAGAGCAGTCGCGCGTCAATTTTGCAGTATTGCTTTGTTTGGAAATGCTACAAACACTGCTAGTATCATCAGTAGCACTTTTTAGTGGAAGTTTGAAGGTCGCGGGTGTGGTTCGGCCTCTTTCAAAAGTGTAACTGCAATACCAGATGATGCGACAGCTAATGCAATTTTGCAAGTAGATCTTAATTTGGCTAGGGCCAAATCGATTAGAAATGTTTTGCCCGTGCCTCCTGGATCATCGAGGAAAACTATTTTTCCTTCGTTGCTATTGATCGATGATATTAACGCATCGTATACTTTTTTCTGGTCGGTGTTCATGCGATGTTCGTCTTGAGCGACAACTTGCAACAGTCTTGATTGGTCATAAGACGTCTCTCTTGTGTATTCAGCACTAGTCATATCTGAGTTCGTCATATTACTTAACATCTGCAGTCCAAAATCCTGAATAGATTTACCCGAAAGTAATTCTACTACTTTGTTCAATTCAACCAATGCTTCGTCAAAGATGTTTTGATCATAATGAACGTCATCTGACATTAGCTCTCGCCGTCTTCGAATCAAAATGTCTTCAGCCATATTTTCTTGATATTTATTCTATAGAATTACAGAGTCGGTCACTTGTCAAACGCTACAATAATGGCAAACAAATACCTCAACGACCTTGCTGAACTGCACATGGCACCTTACGATAATTTGTTGTCCCAATGGGAGCCATCCTCCAAGAGACCAATTGCTTTGCATGTTGCTTGATAGGTGTTATGAGTTACTCCTGGTAGAGTTCTAAGGTGCGCAAAATATGTCGGGCCTTTTAAAATATTAAGTAACATTCTGAAGTAAAAACATTCGCTGCTGTTTGGATGAACCACACAGACCCTCCCAAGAGTATCTGGTTTTTTAACGCCTGGAAAACCTTCAAATGGAGTGCCTTGCTTTCTCCGCTGAAAAGTTTTTGGCAGTCTGATTCCATATATAGTAACTTGGAACTTTGTCATATGTCAGGGTTTTCGCAAAATCATCTTGAGCAAATAACTTAAGAAAATGCTGTTAGTGTTGTATCCCGTGGATTAGTAACATCATGAATGTTGTTTTCAATAAAATAAAGCCACTGTCCGTTTTCTAAATGAACCGCTTGTGGGGTAATCGTAGGTGCCCGTTCATGCACGCTAAATGATAAAATCCTCCATACTGCTTCTGAGCTGCAGATGTAGCATCCAGATTGATATTTCTCAGCTTCGTTTGGTGACTGTATGCTGAATGTAGCTTGATCACTCCCTTTATTAATGCATTTAGAAATATATTGAATTGATTTTACCGAACTGCACAGCTCAATGTTGATGTGAGCGTCGAAAACTTTTAGAAGTAGTGAGTTTTGTGAAACAACCAACTGGTTGTTGATTTCATGGTTTCTCACAGTGGCAGTTTGTCCATTTTCGTCAGGTGACAGTCGGCGATATTTAGGATATCTGTCGTCTCCAGTAGATGTTTGGCTATGGAATGATTTCGAAAAAATTTTAGTGCACCTGCCTTCCCGCATACAGGGAGAATTAGGGTTTAAGGCTCTGCATGGGCCGTGGACCATGTGTTATTTTTACAATTTCGTAAAGGATAGGATCANGGAGAATTAGGGTTTAAGGCTCTGCATGGGCCGTGGACCATGTGTTATTTTTACAATTTCGTAAAGGATAGGATCATCTTCTTTGTTCGGTAACTCCGCTGAAATGAGGCTATCAATTTGATCCGGTCTAATCTTATTCACTAACCATACTGGCAGATGCACATGTGGTAAACCACGTTTCTGCCACTCAATAGTGTACATGTGGCATAGTGGTGGACCAAATATGTGAGCTTTGTTTAAGAGGAATAGAAATTTCTGAAATTTTAAATGGAATACTCTATTCAATATATCGTATCTGTCTTGTGGAGTTAAATTGGCATGGACATTTTCCTTGATTTCTGTCCAGTTCGGATTACATGTTGTAGTTATAAAGAGATCAGGTTTGCCGTGATGCCTGACATAAGTCATTGCATCCTGCGTTTTTTCATGTAGATATCGAGGTCCACCCGTGAACGATGAAGGTAGTATTACAGTTGTCCGATTTCGCTGCTGTGTTCATTCGATTGTAAGGCATCCTGCCGACCGCATCGCGTTACTCTGACTGGTTCCATGCCTCTGTTATTTGCATACGCATGCCTATACCAGTTTTTTTGGCTCTTCAGTGTATATATACACAAATATTTCAAAGTTCCAGATTTTTTGCTGGCATTAAACATTAGAAACAGACTTGAAGGTTGGCCACTTTTCATATTGCATTAAGGGAGCTGTGGCTTCAGGAGTTGGGTAAATGCAGGTTGAATTTTACTCTGATAAGGTAAAGGATTGTTAAGTGGACACTAGCCACTGTGATGTGAACCACTACTGCATGGTCTGGCACAGCCACTGTCATCACATCATCGACCCACAGTCGCTGCAACAGTGCGGCCTGCGGAACACGCACGTTGAGCATCCCGATGCGCAGTGGGGTAACTATACTGTTGAGGCCCGTGGCAAATTCATCGGATGGGGCCCTCCCTCAATGTAAAGAAACTCAACCAACGTTGTAGTTTTTTTAAATAAATCACTACATAAAGTACGTACCAACGCTATTATAATTATTGTGTGCTTTTTCGTTGATTTTATAGTAACTTTTAATTTAAAAAGCCTACTGAACTGAACTAACATTTTTATTTTTAGTCAAAATTTTTATTATTAAAATTGCTTTTTTCGGGCTTTCTGTTCAGCAAAAGTGTTAATGACAACATCAAAGTTCAAATTTCGGGCCATGGAATGTTCGATGGATAGAATAGCTAAGTTGCATAACCTTTTGTCCCATAGAATTTCTTAAATAAGTTTTTATGAATTTTTATTTCGAAAATGCTTACTCGGCTTTAGCCGTAGTCACAGGAATTGTTACAAATAACAGAAATGCAGTACNCGAAAATGCTTACTCGGCTTTAGCCGTAGTCACAGGAATTGTTACAAATAACAGAAATGCAGTACACACTTCAGGAAAGCTTGAAGACATAAAATGATTCTTTATGATTAATAAATCAGCAAGTTCTCTTATAGAAGATGATTTTTCTATTTCGTGTCTAAAAGTGGATCGAAAACTGAGAATTTCCTTGGCAAACGAGACAGATATGTATTTTTAATAAACAAATTTTAAAGTCTGTTCCAATAAATCGGTGTCATTTAGATTTTGCAAAGTGGCAGGTTGCAAGACACTGAAATTGGAAACAATTTCATTCATTCCAAGGAAACGCCATCTCAGTTGATTAATGATGATGTCCAATACACGATAGAATACGTTCAATTTAAACAAGCTTTCGGGATCTTAGACACGTTCATCCTCGCAAATTTCATCAAAATTACGTTTCACCTTCGTTTGACGAGTTTTAGGAAATTCAGGGTTGATAGACCATTTTTCTGCTATACTATTTGCTTGCGTTTTTAAATCTCCAAATTCATGTCGATACTTTTCAAGTTCTTCCAGACAGACTTGCAAACACTTTAAGGCATTTAAGGCTTTCACTGAAGTGCTTTAGAGACCACATCGATGATCTGTAAAATTTTGCAATGGGAAACCAGTATCATAATAGAGTTGTAGTTTTCGATCTTCTTCTTTAGTGAAATAGCTTCATTTCTCTCATCTGTTAGGAATTTAATGGACTTTTTGAACTTCAACATACCGAACTTTTAAACTTAAAAATGGCATCGAAACTTCCTGACCATCTAGTTGGATTTAATGTTTTTAATGTTACCGAAGATGAAGACTCCCCTTCTTTGTTAGATATAGAAATTGATAGTATATTCCATTTTTGATACTACGCCCAAAAAATATATAAATTTGTTGCACAGTTTCAAAAAATGTTGNAATTGATAGTATATTCCATTTTTGATACTACGCCCAAAAAATATATAAATTTGTTGCACAGTTTCAAAAAATGTTGTTTGCATTTATATAACCCCTTTTACTGCATCATTAACTACCAGATTTAAATTATGAGCAGCACAATGGACATACNAATTGATAGTATATTCCATTTTTGATACTACGCCCAAAAAATATATAAATTTGTTGCACAGTTTCAAAAAATGTTTGCATTTATATAACCCCTTTTACTGCATCATTAACTACCAGATTTAAATTATGAGCAGCACAATGGACATACNTGTTTGCATTTATATAACCCCTTTTACTGCATCATTAACTACCAGATTTAAATTATGAGCAGCACAATGGACATACGCCGCATTTGGTTCGATATCTCTTGTAAGTTTTTGAACTCCACCATAAGTGCCTTTCATGTTATTAGCACCGTCATATCCTTGTCCACGACACTTAACAGAGGAATATTTTTGTCATTTATGGATTTTATAATCTGGTGGGACATTGCTAAGGCAGTTTGATTCTTAACTTCATGAAATCCTAAAAATTACTCTTTAATTACGAAAGACTTTGGAGTTCCATTTTCATCTTTCTCGATCACACAGTAACGGTTAAGTTCACACAATTGATCTGATTTTCGAAATATCTTGAGTCGTATGAAATATAATGGAGTAAATTGGTGTGGTTATTATTTCATTTACCAGCGCGTTTTCCATTTTTTGAACCAGAACAGCAATGAGCTCATATTGTATTTTTGGACTTCAGTATTTTGTCTGGCCCTTTGGTTTACTTAACAATTCTTGTAAAACAGGATCGTATTTCGCTAATAACTCAACAATACTAAAAAAAAAAATTCTTCTTGAACTTGAATCATTGCTGTGTGCCTTTTCTCTATGGCCACGAAAAGTTAAATTATAGGTTGAAAGTGTCAGAGTAACATCAAGGAGTCTAGTGAGTACTTGGCACCAAAAAAAATTTCTTTCTTGATTATGGACTCTTGCTCTTCATCTAGTGTCCCATGTAACCGCCATTGTTTATATAAAAGATGACGTGAACCGCATGTTCACGAGTCCTTTTGCCCACTGACTGCCGCAGAATGCCCACACCAGACGCACCACACCGACAGGCTTGTGGGCACGAGTGCATTAGTGTTTATTATTTATTCAGTTTATTTCGTCAGTGTATTTGTAAATAATGTCAGTGTGTAATTCATTTATAATTTGTTTTGTCATCAGGAGACAATTTGCCCAGCCACAGCCAGAGACATGTGACATTCTACATTTGGCAATGCTGTGGCTGGTGCAATGAAAACATTTAGAATAAGTATTATCATTTTTATTATGTATTTGTGTAATTGTAATTATGTTTTGTTGTGTTAATTTAGTTCATATCATTTTTCATCCCATAATCATCTTTCAGTGTATATTATGTTTCACTGTACCACCGCATGGCGTCGGCGGCGTATAGGCGGCGGAAGCCGACGCACATTTCCGGCAGTAATCGCCAGGACTTGGACGAGCACAGACGTTAAGCTCTCCCACGCCGCAGAAGCACTAGCAAGGACATCATCTGTCGAATAGTATCCAGTCGCATCCACAACATCATAAATCATTATCATCATATATTTTATTATTTAACTTGCATAGTGTCGGGGGGAGAGCGACGTGATTATTTATTGGAAATCAAAAGTGCATCTCGAGACTCAGGTTATAAGACCACGTGGTCGCTTGTAGTTCCGGGCCATTCAGGCCACGTGCCTTCTGTGTAGTTGAGTGTACATAACAGGGTAATAAATACCTTCAGAACCAGCATCACTGTTTCTTTATTGATAATCAAGTACGGCATGCGAGGTGGCCGACAACCTCGGCATAGTGTGTCTGATGGAGTGTTCACCAGAGCCCCTAGGCCGTCGACGAACGACCCTATCTCATCAGCTCACCGCAGAGCTGTGGCGCCGGGCACCCACATTTTACTTAACAACTCTGGGAACACCACAGATCAAGTTGGCTTTTTCGCCGTAGCCAAGCTTGGTCACGTCAAAGACATGAATCCAAATGATTTTTCGATGTCTCGTGTCTTTCTATGGCTTCTACAATATGATTCCAATCGTCATAACCTTCTGATGCATGGCGTACATGAAAAGTGTTAGAAGCAGTGATGTCACTAACCCTCCCCCACAACCCCCCATCCGCCACCTTAATCCACTGTAGGGACTTCCAAACGACATGTGTCCCCCATTAACGTATACCGAGGTCAAGTCGAGATGTAGGAATGCGTACAGGCCATTGCATGTGTCGCTGCAGTGCATGCCACCTCCCACTCCCCTCCCACCACACTAGCAGGCCCAGTGAAATTTGTAAATGCCGAGAAATGCCAATATAGAAGGGCGATTTCCGCCATGAGAGACATAAAAACACGCGCTGAGGGAACACGCCAGAGAACACGGCTGACAACCTTGAAGGTGGTGTCATGAGCACCCCTCCCCCCTTAAACAAACCCCGGGGCAACTGGGACACGTGCTGCAGAAAGAGAGCTGGCAGAGTAAGTTTGAGGGTGCAGGTCATCCCTCCTTTCACCAACAAGAACCATGGCACGTGTAAGAAGTGCTTTGTACTGCCCCCCACCCCCCACAAGGGAGACACACATGTACAGTCTTAGGTTGGGAGTCAAGAGAGGATATAAGCGAATTTATGAGAGAAGAGGGGTCAGTTCGTTATCACTGCACAGAGAGGGATCAATAGATCATCGTTTGGACAGTTTTGATCACCGCGCCAAGAGTCCGTCGGTGCAACAGTTACCAAGGCCAGGGAGATCGGAACCCGGCTATGACCGTCAGCTGCATCAGTCAGTCGCAACATTAAGGGTTCAGCCATAGCGGGACATGAAGCGCGGGGTGCAGAGTAGAAGCAGTTAGATAGTTACCAGAGTCGCATCGAACGAGTAGTATCACCACGCCGGTATGCGAGTCAGTCAGTCAGTTACCGCATCAGTCAGTTAGTTACCAGTCAGTCAGTTACAATGCACTGAGAAGGCGGAGTCGAGTGGTGAGCTTCAACGAGAGGTGCCATGTCGAGCTAGTGGATATGTCCAGTGCAGCCTGTAGCCAAGGAGGACAGGTGGGGACCCACCGGGGTTCCTCGCCAGGACATGGTAGGGAAGTAAGCAGTCAGTTACTACCCTATGCAGAGAACAGGAGCGAGTGGTGAGCTCCAACGAGGAGCGCCATATCGAGAGGAAGCCAGCGGAGTTCAGCACAACAACAAAAGCCAGACAGAGGGCCTATAACAGGGTCATCCAGCTCACCAGATCTCATCAACTGCCTGAATGTATCCAGGCCATCCAACTCACCAGACCCCAACTGCCGGAACAACTACCACGCAACATGTGCAGATAAGTAACCACGTCGTCACTCAGGGACCTGTCCTGTCACTTATTGCCCCCACAGCATCGGAAGCGTAGCCAGAACATTGTCATCAGCCCTTCAGGCCTTGAACTCGCAGGGCGTTAAAGTATGTGTACTTCCCGCAACAGTGCCGGGAATATGTGAATGAATTCCCGTTAAATAAACCGGTTCAAAACTAAGTCGTGATGAAGTCATTGTTTGATACCCTCAACCTTCAAAGCAGTGCCAGTTGTCCTTAACTGTAGACCCTACAAACCATTATTTACACCACAGGTGGGGAGTAGCGTCACTTCTATCCAAAAATTTTGTATATTTTTAGATGCCCTATTTGCGAATAACCAACAAGGTTCACAGTGTGTCTTTTGAAGCAATAGAGAATAGGACAGCCATTTACGTTCTAGTTTTATGCCAGACTTAAAAACAACATAATAATATTTTTCCAAGAAAGATCTATTGTCAGTGTCCTTTAAGAAGGGGCCTTTAGGTTTACAGTGTCCGTTTTCGATCACAAACCGTTTCACTTGATCATTTAGTTCTTTAAAATTACCCTTATCAGTAACATATGGCAAAGATGTAACCTTTTCCACATCAAAAAATGATTCTCTTTTAGTTTTGCTCGTACCTGGTTGTGGTTGCTCTGGATCTAGATATTCACTGTTGTCGGGCTCTGCAATACTGCCACTTTTAGTCAAGTCAATTTCTTCATTTCCGCCTCACTGTTCATTTCATTATTCGTCAATAAAATATTCATTCTTCTAGTACTGACTCATTTAAGGCAAATTTTTATTTTTTCTTCAGACTCCTTTCCCTTTCGTTTTTCGCTCCTACTTAGATAATTTCTAGAACTAGACATATTGTTATCTAATTTCCACAATTAACTATTTAACTTTGCGACTGATCACGGATTCGATAAAACAAAAACTGTGATATCGAAAAACGAATTTATCTATGCCACAAACAACCAATTCTTATAATAATCAAATTATGTATGCGTAGTGGAGCCTTTCTTACACTTACAAAACACAAAGTGGGGATTCACCGAGCGTCACTATTACTAGAGCACGCCCCACGAAAGAAGTCCCGCAGCGAAAATATGAACTAACAAAAAAACCATAGACCAAACATTTCTTTCATAGCTGACAGAGTTGCTACAGCGCTGCGTCTACAAATGGCGAGGACTTTATTACTATGTACCGGATGCGTTCTAAAATTGGGCAATATCTTTTTCTTACAAATGTGTTCAAATCTTGATACAGTTTTTTGTTTAACTTCTGTATGTACTTTAGTAGGTAACTTAAATTAATTGAATACAAAACTAATAAATTTTATTAAATTTCGTAATAATAAATGTTAGGGTCATCCTGTGCTCGCGGCCCTCTCGGGCCGGGGTACCCCTCTGGCCGGGGTCCATGGCATTTTGCCCGTCCTGCCACCCTATTGCTACGCCACTGCCGATGCTCATCCGCATCGCTCACTTGGGAACGGGCCATGACCCGATACCGAGTGATCCAACCGAGTGCCAGTGGTGTCCATAGAGAGATCTGTTTAATTAGGATAGCAATCAAGTGTTAGAATGTGTATTAAATAGTATGAAAATTTATTGCCCACGGGCAAATGTTTGTGAAATTTGCCCTTAAGGAATTGCGAAGTAATCGTAGAATAAATGCACGCCACGTGCATATTTTATGAGGTGTAGAGTAGCAAGACTAGTGTATTTGAAGAGTTCTATAACATTTTCCGAGTGCAATTGTGTGTCTAATCAAGCCAATTAGTGACATGAGAAATAATTAGTCTTTCTTTCAACCTGACTGCTCTGGTAGAAAAGCGCCCAAAACTTAACAAACCTAAATTCCGTGTGCTCAACAAGGCACCACATAATCATTTTTTTTGTATTTAAATTAGTGCTTAATTAAGAACTCTTAACTCTCTACAGGATTAAGAAAACTCACTCGGAACCTTTCAGTGTTTTATGTGTATATGTTTCAAGTTCTTTGTTAATGAGGTCAGTTAATTAAATTACCTCACGAAGTGGAGCGAGCTCTCGGCAAGGACGCCGCTTGCCCATGCCATCTCCGGCAGTCTGATTCCACGGGTCATAGGTGCTCACCAATAAAAATCTCTTCCCATTTGGGGCACAAGGATATGGTCCCATCAGGTCCAAGGCGATGGTCATGAAGGGTTTTTCTGGTACGCAGGGTTGCTTTTGAGTAATGCGATCGGCGTGGTGCGTTTTCAGGCGGTTACATGTTTCACAGACACGTACAAATTCCTGCACTTGTCGGGTGATCCCTAGCCAGAAATAGTGGGCTACTATGTTTTGCTTGGTTTGTGTGGCTCCGGGGTGTCCCACCAGGAAGCTGACATGCGAGTGTCCCAGGACGAATGATCGTTCCTCCTCCGGGACATACATTCGCCAGTTCCCCTCTAATCTTGCAGGCTGGGTCTCCAGGTGGTTATCGACTGCGCGCCAGTTGGCCAGCTGGTCTCTGGCACACTGCGCCTGGCGCTCTGCGACGTCTGCGGACAGCTGTTGTGCAGCGAGTACTCGTTGGTATACCACATCTTTTGTTAGGTCTTGGGTGGCATTACTCGTGCCTAAGGTGATGTGCTGTAGCCGGACAACCGGTGGACTGTCTGGCAGGAATAGAACTTCCCACTCGTCCTCATCACAAGCTATTTCGGTTGTACAGGGCGCATGGGGAATGGCATCTGCTAGTTGGTTTTCTGCGCCAGGAATGTGTTCCACCACGAAATCATAGGCCTGTCATAACATGGACCACCGCATGAGTTTGCTGTGGACAGTGTGCATGTTATGTAGCCACATTAAAGACTGATTGTCGGTCCTCAGTGTGAATCGTTGGTACTCTAGGTGTTGGCGGTAGTGTTTTAGTGCCATACAATAGCCAATATTTCCCTCTCATTCACATCGTAGTTGCATTCGCGAGGGGCAAACTTCGCGATACTGTAGTCTATGACTCTGCATTCCCTTTCATCATCATATTGAAATAGAATGGCACCAAGCACCTCTTTACTGGCATCTATTTGCAGATATAAATGCCTCTGGGGGTCTAGATGGGTCAGTTTGTCAAACTGTTAGAATCTGTGTTTGATTTATTCGAACAGGTTTTGGGCATCGTCGTTCCATTGGAAACGCGGTTGTGTTGAAAACAGGGCAGTTAATAGGACTGTTATCGTGGCGAAGTCTTGTATGTAGCACCTTAACCAGTTTATAAGCCCAAAAAAGTTTTGCAGGCATTTGCACCTGTTAGGTGCGGGGTAGTATTGAATTAGCCTCAACTGTTTGTGGTTGGGCTGAATAACCTCGGCGTCGACCATGTGACACAGGTATTGAAGACATGTTTTCTCTATATGATATTTTCCGTTCCCACGCGTTAACCCATTGATAGCCAGTCGCTCCAAGACGAGGGATAGGTGTTGTTCTTCCCACATTTTTGACCAGATCACAATGTCGTCTAGGTATGCGATCCTACACTCCCCTATCAGACCATCCAGGATGCGGACCAATATGCCCTGAAAGGTGGAGGGGGCACATTTCAGCCCAAAGGGAACATGGTGCAAAATTGAAAATGGCGGCCATCGGGGGCCATGAATGCTGTCTTGTGACGGTCTTCGGGTCGTACTGGTACTTACCAATAGCCGCTTCTCAGTTCAAGAGAAGATAAAACCTTGGTGTCCCCTAACATGTTTAGTGCTGAGTTCACACTCATTAATGGCGGGGGCTCACTTTCAGTCACCCGGTTGGGCGGGCGGAAGTTCACACAAAACCTCCAGCTCCAGTCTTTCTTGGGGGCCAGAGTGATAGGTGAGTTGTAATTGCTTTCCGAGGGTTCTATTACCACATCCCTAATCATTTCCTAGATTTGTTGATTAATGATCCTAAGATGATAAGGATCATAATCACGAGGGGCGGACCAATGGGGTTCAACTGTAGTGAGTGGTATAGCGTGTTCTGCCACACTCGTTCTTTTAAGGGGGTCTGCCAAGGTAAATACTTCCCATCGTCCGGTCAGGACTCGCTAGATCGCGTTCCTACGTTCAGCAGGTATGGCCGGGTCAAACATGTTTAGTTGGACAGATTGTTCACTGTTTTCTCTGCGGTGCCCTAGGTTGTACACCATTCGCCATTCCGTCAAACCGAAGTGAATGCGGTCCCTGGAGATTTCAATAATGGTGTTATGTTGTCTAAGCCATGGCTTCCCTAGAATCAGGTCCTCTCTTATCTCATCGGAGATGAGGGCGGTGATGTCCACAGAACAGTCACGAATATGTATTTCCACTTGAACTTCTCTCATACATCCTTGGTCCCATTCAATGTGGCCAATTATACGATTTTTTTTTGTCTCTGGTGATAAGCTGTTAGCATATTAACTCCGACTGCACGAAGTTATGTGACGCGGCCATATCGATTAAGGCAACGATATTCCACTCATCCAAGCGTATGCTTATTCTGATCAGCTCATCACTGGGGGAGCTAACCTGGCCAAAGTAATGGTGGATCTGTTTGTTATTGGTAATTTATAGAGTTCCAGTCACAACAATGGCAGAGAGAGCCGCCCCAATTTGCCCTAGTCCGCTTTGTCGTTTCTCTACGGTTCACTCACCCAGTTCGGGCACATTTTGTGCCAGTGGTATTGTTCGTCCTTACATATGCGGCAGCGAGGCAGGTTTGGTGGGTCCTTCCCACTATTGACATCCCGGATTTTTGGATTGTCCGTTATGCTACTCTTCCCTTCGGACGTCTGGGTGTCCATAGTATTGCTCCACATATCTGTCCATCCATCTTTACTTCGCGCATTAAAATTTGCCACCCTGCACTTCTCCGTGCATCTTGTGCTATACTCACGGTTGTTCTTAGGAAGTGTTCTGTTACGTTGAAAAACATGAGCCGTAAGGCCGGTCAGAAATCGTGTCTCACCGTTTCCACGATCGTTTCGAGCACGCCTTCCTCGGGGAGATGTGGATAATGTTTGTCGGCTAGACTTAACTTTCGGCTTACGAATATCACCAGGTTTTCAGTGGCGCCTTGTTCCTCGGTTAAAAAGGCGACCTGTTGTTTTAACGTGGTATAAGTGTTCCGTATCTGGCCTTAAATTTGCATAAGAATTGTCCCCAGAACAGGTATTTTATGGCGGACCCCCAAAAGATGCTTTCGCTTCCACGAATAGTTGGTTCTCGATGAAACTCGCCCACTCTTCCATGTTAACCCTGTACCATTGTTATCGGGTAGTGTACATTTTGAGGAATGCAGGTGCGTCCTCAGCTGTCTGGCCAGAAAAGTTTGAGTGTGTCTGAAATTTGGCGGGTCTCAAATAATTCCGCCGGGTAAGGCTTGTCCTGTATTCGGGCTCTGATGGCCCCGGTGTTTCGAACTGTGTCACGCAGGATCCTATCATTCCCTGCCATGCAGGTATGGGTGGCACGAGTTCCACTTGCTGGGTTTGTTGGTTATGTAATATCGGCATAGGTTGGCTGAATACATCAATTTCATTTTTTATTCGTGTGGGTTTCGGTACAGTCCCATATCGGGCTGCATACTTTTGTTGACACTGTTTACACTTAAACTGTCCCTCACAGACCGCCTGCCATTCCCTCGTGGGCACACATGTGGGGTGAAAACTTGGGTTACACACTTTGCAGTTTATGCATATCTTTTCGGGGTTCACACAATTAAACTGTGCGACAAATTTAACCCTGGTTGTTGTTTGGGTATTCACCGGTTGCTGGCTGAAGCTCATCCTCTGGGAGTTCTGGCCAGCATGTTGTCCACTGTTCCGTGCATTGCAAGCATTGGAACAGAGGGTGCCGCAGGGTAATCCATTATGCATGGTGTGAGCAACTCGTATGTATTACACGTTGGCATGAAGCACAGCGCACTGAGTCTGTGCCAACCCCCACACACGTGGATCTCGCGCAGCGGTAGGCAACCGCTGTGTAAGCGAGTGGAGGCAGGATTTATGCATCGTATTCGGTCGGCGGGCACCTGCATATTCCTGTGTGTATGTTATATTTGTCGAAGGGATCGAGTGTTAGGGGTATTTTTTTTTTAGCATTGATTACACCTCCGACAGGTGGATGGTACAGTTGGATTATAATCCATTTCTCAACTGTCTTTTGTATATCACACGACGTGGTTGCACACGGAACACGCGGTCGATGCGATGCGGTAGCCTGATCCTTAGTTGTAATCGCGGAACTTCTTCCCATAAGGCAGCAGCCTTTATTATTCACTGCCTTCTCACGCACGTGGGCGTATCGCCTGGTCGGCTGTGACATCAGAGTCTATTGTCCCGCGCGGACCTGACATATGCCACAAAATGGAGGCGCGGACCATGTTCCTATTGGTGAAAAAGAACAGATGGAGGGTTTTAAGTCCGACTGTCCTTTCTTCCCCAGATTTGCACACACGTGTTTGTTACGCTTAATTTTTGCCACACTTAGTTGAGCAAACCATTTAACGCTAACCTGAGCTTTCGGGGATAGTAATGCGGATGCCGTCCGGCGACTCTGTTAAGAAAAGTCAGAATATTACACAATATTCCTGTTATGAATAGAATGGGCGCCAGCTCACTGGGTAAGCTTGAAGTCACAGTTCTCAGGATCATGGGCCAAACGACCACGTTGCTGTATCCCCTGACACACATGATACAAATTTACAGGAAAATGTAATATATAACCAGGGTATTCAGGCTCCCCAGCAAGCCTTAATATTACCTCTTTACCTTATAAATGAAGGATGTCTACTTGAGGCATCGATGACTTCCTGGATAGGGCCAGGGCCCNTCTCACGCACGTGGGCGTATCGCCTGGTCGGCTGTGACATCAGAGTCTATTGTCCCGCGCGGACCTGACATATGCCACAAAATGGAGGCGCGGACCATGTTCCTATTGGTGAAAAAGAACAGATGGAGGGTTTTAAGTCCGACTGTCCTTTCTTCCCCAGATTTGCACACACGTGTTTGTTACGCTTAATTTTTGCCACACTTAGTTGAGCAAACCATTTAACGCTAACCTGAGCTTTCGGGGATAGTAATGCGGATGCCGTCCGGCGACTCTGTTAAGAAAAGTCAGAATATTACACAATATTCCTGTTATGAATAGAATGGGCGCCAGCTCACTGGGTAAGCTTGAAGTCACAGTTCTCAGGATCATGGGCCAAACGACCACGTTGCTGTATCCCCTGACACACATGATACAAATTTACAGGAAAATGTAATATATAACCAGGGTATTCAGGCTCCCCAGCAAGCCTTAATATTACCTCTTTACCTTATAAATGAAGGATGTCTACTTGAGGCGTCGATGACTTCCTGGATAGGGCCAGGGCTCTGGATACAACACAAAAATGAGAACTCACAAGTTTCGGTTTACTCAAGTAAATTGTATTGCTGAATATTACACAAANCTGGATACAACACAAAAATGAGAACTCACAAGTTTCGGTTTACTCAAGTAAATTGTATTGCTGAATATTACACAAAGTTACATTTATTCAATGTCAATTAAAGCGGACATGTCTCACAAGGCCTACCAGTGGCCATTATTATACAAAAAGGCCAAGAATGGTGCGAAAACTTACAAGAGTAATTAAACTACAGGTGCCGGTGATTTGTGCTGAAGGAGGGGTGCTGCGAGTGGGGGAAAGGCTGTTGATAAATTTAATAAAAGTTGCAGTAAATTACCTTAATTTAGTGCAATTAAATGTTCAGAACAAAGTATGAGAGTACCCCACGATGCAACACACGTGCAACACCTAAGACACGTGGAATCAGGCTGCCGGAGATGGCGCGAGTTAGCGGCATCATTGACGAGGGCTTGTTAAACTCCACGAGGTAATTTAATTAACTGACCTCATTATCAAAGAACTTGAAACATATACACATAAAACACTGAAAGGTTCCGAGCGAGTTTTCTTAATTCAGTAGAAAGTTAAGAGTTCTTAATTAAGCACTAATTTTAATACAAAACATGATTATGTGGTGCCTTGCTGAGCACGTGGGAAATTTGGGTCTATTAAGTTTTGGGCACTCTACGACCAGAGCGGTCAGGTTGAAAGAAAGATTAATTATTTTTCATGTGACTAATTGGCTTCATTGGGCAGACACACAATTGCACTCGGAAAATTACATAGAACACTTCAAATACCCTAGCCTTGCTACTCTACACCTCATTAAATATGCACGTGGCATGCATTTATGTTGCAATTACTTCGCAATCCCCTAAAGGCGAATTTCACGAAAATTTGCCANAAATATGCACGTGGCATGCATTTATGTTGCAATTACTTCGCAATCCCCTAAAGGCGAATTTCACGAAAATTTGCCCGTGGGCGATAAATTCTAAGACTATTTACTACACATTCTAACACTTGATTCCTATCCTAATTACACAGATATCTCTAGGGACACCATATGCACTCAGTTGGATCACTCGGTGAACAACGAGGACACGCATTGGGATGTACGATGTGCGTGTACTGCAGGCCGCACTGGTGCAGCGACTGTGGGCCGATGAAATGATGACAGTGGCCGTGCCCNAAATATGCACGTGGCATGCATTTATGTTGCAATTACTTCGCAATCCCCTAAAGGCGAATTTCACGAAAATTTGCCAGTGGGCGATAAATTCTAAGGCTATTTACTACACATTCTAACACTTGATTCCTATCCTAATTACACAGATATCTCTAGGGACACCATATGCACTCAGTTGGATCACTCGGTGAACAACGAGGACACGCATTGGGACGTACGATGTGCGTGTACTGCAGGCCGCACTGGTGCAGCGACTGTGGGCCGATGAAATGATGACAGTGGCCGTGCCCNGTACGATGTGCGTGTACTGCAGGCCGCACTGGTGCAGCGACTGTGGGCCGATGAAATGATGACAGTGGCCGTGCCCGCCCACACAGGGGTGGTCCACGTCAAGGTGTATTGTGAGCGGACGAATGGCATCATTGGGAATAACCAACGTGGGAATTGCGGAGTTCCACATGCCATTGATGTCTGAGGTGAGCGTTGACGACAATGGTGCATGAAGTCCAACCAACAGGCCACAGTGGAACAGCTCACCGTCCTAATGAACAAGGGGGTGTCCAGTTACATGTCTACCACAATAGTTCAGCGAACCCTTTTGAAAATGTTGCTCCGGAGTACACGGAGAGTGACTACATCCATGCTAATACAGGTGCATAGATGAAAATGCCTGGAATATGCTCGACAGTATGGCGACAGGACCACTGTTCATTGGCGATGGGTAGCCTTCTCCGACGAGTCACGTTTGCAGCTGCATAGAACGGATGGACGTCATATTGTCCCGCGAGAAACATCGGAGAACCGAAACTCTGAATCCATTGATGAACACAAGGTGGTGAGGGCAGTGTTATGACCTGGGGAATCTTCTCGTGGTATTCTCTAGGCCCTATAATCCGTGTGGAGGGCACTCTTGATCGATGTGGTTATGAATCGATCGTCGGCTATCAAATATACCAGTACATGATGATTGTCATTCCTCGGGAGGACGGGATCTTCCAGCACAATAATGAGCCTTGCCACACAGCTAAAAGTGTCCGCACGTGGCTTGAAGAGCACCATCAAGAGTTCAAAGTTCTTCCCTGGTCCCCAAACAGTCCCGATCTCAATACAATTGATCATCTGTGGGACCACCTCGATCGTCGTGTTCGCCTTCTGTCTCCTCCACCACACACCCTTCAACAGTTGTGGGATGGAGTGCAGACTGCATGGCTCCAGATAACTGTGGAGAACTATCCGCACCTGACTGAATCACTGCCAGCTCGTCTAGGTGCTGTCCGTATTGCGAATGGCAGTTACTCTGGATACTAGCAGGTGGTCATAATAACGTGATTTGACTATGTATTATGTAAGGCGGTAATTAATGGGTTATGCTGAATGATGCTGCAGTGACTGATACTATGGTGAAGTGATCGGACATGACATGAACAATCTTCAGTGAATTTATTCATGCGATATTCCTCGTTCGAGGCAATTGCATGGGCATAATACTTTTGGCATGTTACCAGCCTAAACAGAAATTAATGGATGTATGGCACTTAATACAAATGCATACATTTTATGCTTAAGTCTCCTATGCGAGAGTCGGTGGGGTTGGGTTGGCACTATTCCCGAATATGTTAAATAACGAATTACTTAATATTAAGGTGCAAAATATAAGAAATGTAAGTTATATGATTGATTTCAAGACAAAGTTGCAGATTCGGAATAGGCCGGCAGACATGTCCATCCCTTACGCACGATGCCCGAACTGTCCATTATGGTGCGAGCTCACTTGGAGGCTGGGCGTGTTCGCACCAAGATTTAAATAAAAGTGAATTTTCTACGAACAAGAAAAGCAAACACACACACAATTACCAATATATTCTTAATAAACAGGAAACCCTTTTACACTGAAAACACACAATGACGATACTATAAAAATAAATGGGTTGGTAACATAATATTTAAGCAAGCAAGAGTTGTTTCTCCGAGTATATTGCTGGAACGATTGAATGCACACATACCCTTTTATTTAAGAAAAGTTATAGAAAATGAAAAATCTCTGAGTTTTAGTATTATGTGTGGTACAGAGGTAACCCATCATGGGCGAAACCTTTTTACTGAAAATGAGGGTGTATAGCTGACATCCCCGAAGGCTTGAAAATAATACTCGAATTTCTTATCCCTTATTTTTCACCATTTACTTGGAGGCATAAAATGAGGAACTTTTGGTAATTTATGGAGCACTCTCTCACTTCGCTCTTACCACACACACAGAGGTGGTAGGTAGCACCAAATTAAGTGGGCACACTGAGGGGTTGCTGGCCTGCAGAAAACCGATGTGTCCTTGTTGCCTTCATTTTCCCGGTGGTGATATTACTGTGTACTAATTCTGACACAATCAGCTCACCCGAACTAATGCGTCCTAGAAAATTAGCCCCTAAGGGAATGGAGGTGGGATGGACACTTAACTCTCTGGTGTTGTCATTGCAGGCCAGTTGGATTTATTCCAACATGCTGCGTTGGCTGAGAAGTCATAGAGTCGGCCGTTCGCTTGTTCGGGATGTGGCGAGTTTCCAATAGAGGCACATTTCAGCTGCGCAGGGGCAGTAAGACATAGGGCTAACGAGGAGGGACGCGGCACATGTCATGCATTTGATGTTTAGCATCATGGAAACATTTAATGTTGTGTAGCCGAAGCCATTTCTCTCCATGGATTCGCCCCTTATTGTAATGTGTTATTCTACTGTCAACGAGATTGTAGCCAAGCCTTAATGGAACTATCTAAACTTATTGCAGCAATCTAAAAACAAATGTACATTTTTTTTTTGTTGTTTTATATTTTACATTATGTCAAGGCTAGTTGATGTATCTCTGCAGTGCACATAAACACTTCTACTATATGGCAACATTATAAGACAGCTACAAATGATGGGTCTCTTTTGTTAGCCAACAGCCCATATAAACCTATTTTAAATAATGCAGAGATAATTTCTAGACAAATCATCAGCATTAAAAGATGATTGTGTGTAATTTATATGCAAAGTTTTTGTTTTATGTCGTATTTGTTATGCGGTAGTCTCTAGATGAATAAGAGTTATCGGAATGTATCACATTTGATTTAACAAAATTAATGTGGCAGAGTTGTTAACTGTTCAGCAATGTTACTACAAGTTCGGTGATCGGTTGCAGTAGCTGGCGTTAGAAACACACTATATCATCGTTTGAGCCTAGCGAGGAGATTGAAATGCATGTTTTGTGATGACATGTTTGGTTATAATCTTTTCGCGTTGGCTAGGAAAGATTTTTATCACGCAAGTGACCCTTCAGTGCACTTTAATAAATGTTGCTCGCACTTTATTGCATGCATTTATTTGAAAGTGTAAGTGATGCACATTACAATTAGAAATAATGGTAGTTACATGCATTTGTTTATAATCAGAATGTTTATACAGAAGTAACTTCTGTTTATCTTCTGTAAATTTCCATTGACGCTACGTAACTCTGACGAATTTCTATAATGTATTGTATTTTTAAATTACCAAATGTAAAATAGAGTTTAGAAGATGATTTGGTAAAGGTCCTATCAGATACACTGCTATGAAATATTATATTCATTGTATATATGTATAATACCCATTCAAATGTGTTTCTTGTTCCTGTATGTTAATACTAATAACATGTTTTTTTCTTTGCAGGTACTAGACAAATTTTTTCACATGTCTATCAATGTTGTGTGATTTTTTCCAGATGTCATCAGGAAAGAATTGAGTTCAAAGGAGGCATTATTTTTGAATGTAATAACAAAGCACACAGAGAGTTTCTGTGCACCAGTCTCAACAAACAACTCTTAGGATGAAAGTAAATCAGGCGAATGTGTCGTCAGACGTACTCCTTACAAGTAATGCAGAAAAACAACTCTTGTTTTTTCGGATACTTACACTACAAATGGGAAAACCTCTTTTTCTACATTGTGAAGAATCAAAATGTTCAAATGTATAAATTCCATTTTTCTGAAATTACACAAAATATGCTTCGCAGAAAATTAATTCCTTAGTAGATGTGAAAATAATCTAACATGAGAGGAGACAATTAATTTGACAACTACTACGAATCCAAATGTTAATGAAGTAATTTTTTATAATAAATACTGATTACTATCCAAACGATACATTTCGGATGAAGTACTTAAATTACATTGAGAATTATGACTGCATACATCATATTTTTCGGAATAAAAAATGTTTCGGTTTGAAAATGTTTGCTAATGAACAATTGGACAAAATTTTAATAAATTGACAGTACAGTATGTATTTGGCCAATAAAGTCGTACAACAAATAATGGGTCTGCAATTGCTTTCAACGATTAAGTCATATTTCAGATCTGTAAATACAAAAGTGAAAAAAAAAACTGCTTTAATGATAATATTTATTATCAGATTTCAAAGTAGTTTATTTTATTACAAACGTATACAACATATACATCAAAATGAAAGTCTCCAGGCTTGAATAATCGATTTTATGGAAAAACTAACACATTTTTTAAATTCAAGCATAAGCTACCAAGATAGTGTAAAAAAAATGGCGAGGGAAATTTTCCTTCCTAATAATCTTTAATGAATGTTGAAAAAAAAACAATGAAACAAACTCACATCAGCATAAAAGATAACGCAGAAATGCATAATATTGATAACTGAAGATACTCAAAGTTGTGATACTTTTTCTCTCAAAGGACAATATACATCTTGAAACACTTATTTAACCGTTATTCTAGTAATGATAATAAAAAACCTTATTACTATCCAGTTGGCCTTTTTGATAACAAACTACAAAAATATCAAATAAGTTGTGATGTACATGTTATTATAAAAAAATGAAAAAAAAAAAAAAAA
Organism: Clitarchus hookeri; assembly: GCA_002778355.1. NCBI lineage: Eukaryota > Metazoa > Arthropoda > Insecta > Phasmatodea > Phasmatidae > Clitarchus > Clitarchus hookeri. The sequence goes on from NQII01002955.1 coordinate 149,934, forward strand.
ACATGTTGGGCATTAAGAAGACTAAATGCTATTTTTTTTAATGTATGAAAAACGAAATGAAAAAAAAAACTTGCTGAATCCTCACATTTAGAAGAACAAGAACATCTTCACACAACGATGTTTGGAATGTAACATGGAAATCAATCTGATAGTATATTTAAATATGTTAGAGCCAATGAAATACTGTGAAGCAGTAACTAAAATTTAAATGATTGAATAATCAGATAAGTTACTACAAGTCCAGAAATGACAAGGTGATGAGAAGCTATTAACAATACCATGCAGTATGTATTAAAACCATAAATATTAATATACATTAAAATGATCTAAAAATGTATGAACGAAATTACCTATTTCAGGAGTTTGGCTTTTACGACCAAGAGCACTATTGAATATGTGTCCCTTCCTTCTCTTGCTTGTAGGATGATTTTCATTCTCTGCTGTTTGCTCCAAAATGTTGCCCAGCCAACCACCAGTTACATCTCTATGAAAAGTGGATGCGAAGCAACATGCATAGTCTGTGTGTTTTAAAAGAAATTTTACATTATAAAAGTCTGCTACAGCTTGCTCTGTAACTATAGACCATATACGACGAATTAAGCTTTCTGTGAGTATGCGTAGGCACCATCATTGTTATTAAGACAGTGTACAGAAAGTATACATACAAAATAAATTCCACTAACTGTTAATATAATCGCCACTCTTTATTCGAATAAAATAACAACAATCTTTAAATGAACAAATGCATTTTTGCTAGTTTCATCTAAATGTTTACGTTATCAGAGAACATGCACTGTTCATTTCTCTAGCATTTCAGATCGGCTCTCAAGACACTCCAACAATTCAGTTTCAGGAAGACACCAGAGTCTTTATTGTACAAGAAAAAATATAGAGGCGAATACCGTGCTAAAATATGGAAACAAAGGGAATAGAACTAAATCATGCACTCATTAGTAATCATTGGAATATGAAGAAAGGCCACTTGAATGGCGCAACATTATTCTGTGATGATCTTAGATCAAGTTCGGACACGATCTCGGACCGAGCGATACATTTCATTGGTGCAATATGCCAATAGTGGCAATGACAGACTGGGTAATAATTTATTAATGAAGAACCAATAACATTGATATTTATTTTTGATTAGAGCACGATAGTACTTGCACTTAAAACATACCACTGAAAAAAAAATGTCCTGATCAACTAATTGTCGAATAACAAGTCCGAAACGCAGATTTAAAATATTTAAAATTTGTGACAATATTTGGAAGGATTTTCTTTTATTTCTGAAGAAAACAGAATGTTAAAGGAGGCAGTCGTTTCAGGGTATAATCTCTTACAGATATAACTACCCAAATTGGAGTTGATAAAAAAATGATGGTATGTGTTAGTCATGAAGAGGAGGCAAAACTACAAAAACGACGTTGCGGATTCATTAAAAATATAACGGAAGTAACAGCTAATCATCTGTTGAAATTATTTCGAGCACAGAACATGGTTTAATGGCTTTACTTAGGTGAAAGTTTGCTAGATTAAAAAAAAATTATTACTGCTTTGTTGGTCCATTTTGCAACTGAGACATACTGTTAGGTTCCATTAATTCAATATAATGAGATTACGAAAACATTTTTCAAACGGAACACTGTAGCTTTGTAAGAATTTTTCTTTGAGCACTGAAGAAACCAACTAGACAACGAAAACATTGCTCATGCTATCACCTTCCAAATCATTCTAAACAGAAAATGTTGCTGGTATATGCAGGTATAGAAGACAAGACTGAATAAATGTAAACAGTTGCGAATTGTAACAATTAAATTGTTGTAATTATTGCATTCCTGAAAAAAAAAAAAAAACATGCAAACAAACACAATAGACGTGAGCTCCAACTTTGTGCATCCAAGATGAAATTTGATTTAGAATTTACCTATTTTCTTACATGTTTGCATGTTTGCAAAGTATTTTATGAACATAATGATAATGCAAAACTTCATTTTAAAATAAATTAGTGTAGTTTTAAGAGGATCATATTTTATAGCCAAAGAAAACCGAAGTTGCAAGAAGGCAGTCAAGTCAGGCGAATACTACATCATGTATTTTATCACCTCAACATCTTATGCAACAAATTATAGCGATTTATGAAGATTTTATACAGAATGCAAGACTTAACTAGTTGCAGAAAAAAAAAAATAAAACTTTCACTTACAACAAACAAGGCAACGATCGAATTTATTGCATGCATGTAAGTGATGTAATGGTCTTCACTTTAAACCAATAATCATAAAAGTACAGTGATAGTACACAAATAACAGTTTGTATGCTGTATACTATGCACTTGGGTACATCCAAGTAAAAGTTATACTTTTGAATTTTTTTAACAATCTTATTAATTTGTCGAGTCACTTCGTAATCGAGGTATTTACTCAGTTGTGTTAAATTGAGATTACAGAAGTATATAAAGTTATTTCACAGACTACAGTATTATAGTTTTGTCATTAATTTCGTTCATCACTGAAGAAACCATCCAGGAGAGGACTGTATCATATAATCACTTCAAACCTTACTTAATATAAAAGTATAAAAGCATACGTATGTCATATACAGAAGACACTGAATGAATATTTGCTGTTTTACAGATAAAATTAACACCAAAGTGAAGAACAGCACATAAATGCCTGAGAAAAAGTAAACTAATATTAATAATGGATATGTGATATTGTACCTCAGTTGGTATGCTCCACATGCATGGGTAATTTTATGTACACTGAAGTATAGGTAAATGGACTCACGAATTTTGTTACTGGTGCTATTCTTACTCTTTTAATGAATGTCCTTATGAGTAACTAGATTTAGTCATCCAGATGTACCAAAAAGAAAAAAATTAGAATAGAATAATATTTCTGAAATTACAGTGCCTACCTGATGGGGAAATAAAATACTGGCAACAATCAGTGGCAGTATATTCTTATCTGAATGGGTTACAGTTACAATAAATAATGTACTGCAATAAAATCAGGAATTATTAATACTATGCAAACACAAACAACATTCAAAAGCTTCAGCGAATGCTTCTTTAATGCTTTTGAAACTTCATTTAGACTTTTGGTGAATATTACATGTAGAAGATGAGATGTGATAATGTTTGGCAGGCCTGATTAAATGAAAATGTGAAATGCAAACATATTCATATCATTTTTATAATTAATCATATATTATACTTTGTTACTCAAGGAAGAATTCTCATCTAAATTAAAAAAAAAAGAGTACTCAGTTCTTTACAAGATTCAAATACCAACTACTCGATTTATGCTAAGAGAAGTCGTCTATGAAGAATGGCTCGGCAGTATTATTTCATTACCATATTCAATTTAACATCTAATTTTTGGACCACATGTGAATTTGTGTACTATAAATGTTTATCAAGCCATGCGAAATTCAGCTCTGAAATGAGTTCATAAAAAATACCATGAACAATAAGTTACTTGAGGTTGGGAGAGAACAATCACCAGTGAAGATATTTGAATTTTCGAAATGTTTTGAATTCTGTATGCAATGCTACCAATGCATGTATGAAAATTATTTGAATTATTATATTTTAATTATATAAAATGACTGAATTTGATAGAATGTACATAGTAGTAAATTTAATGGCTATAATTTTTGAGAACATCACAGTAAAATCTTTACCTTTATTAAGTGCCAAGAGAAATAATACACGCTTCCGTGATGAAATAAAACTCTCTTTTATATAACATGCGTTCACAATAAGCGACGCGTATTGAAAATGATACAACAGATTTATACTAATACTGATCTTCACAGTACGATCAACATCGAATTTTGGTTAATTTTTTATTTCAAGTAGTAACATTTTATTATTCTATAGACTGATGCTCTAATGATTTGAACGCCTTCATACTACTCGGAAGCTGTTAATGTAGAAAGATTTTACAAGAATAAAATGTAATTTTTACAATGACATTCACAAGGAAAATAATAATAATTATTTTATTACTTCATCTCGAAGTAGAAATTAGATTCTAGACGTTGCCATTTTGGGGGTTAAGAATCAGTGGAGAATGTATATTTTTAACAAGAAGGAAAAATATTGAACAGAGAGAACTATTTAATCTCAAAAATTTGTTTTACGTCAATTAAATAAATATGGTAATTATAAATGCAGTGAAAATGAAAATCGAATACTACAATTAGCTACGAAACTGTACAAAAAAACAACAGAAGAGTTTAAATTAACTGCTATAAAATTAAAAGAAACTTTTGCCGGACAATTCTTTTCTTTTAAATTAATGTTACAATTGAGAACATTTGAGTAATACAAATTATGAATTTGAAAAGTAATTTTAGAAGATTATACCAGTCAGATATTTACAACAAAATGAACACCTAGGAGGCAGTGGTTTTGTAAAGACTCAGTTGGTAATGTGATAGCAAAAAAATTGCAAAAAGGTAGGTAAATTAATGTACTGTGAATTTAACACATAATTAATTTTAGCAATTTATGTCTTAGTGTACTGTAATGCGATGACGTTAATTAACACCTGAAATAAGTGCTACAAAGTCTTCGGGTACAGTTGCAGCTTTTTTTTTTACGGTACATAAGTTTTAAGAGAATTTCTTAACAACTTTTAGCTTTTTAATGGCGGTTGATAATTTCTTTAAGTTTTGTAAATGTTCATCATTTGAAGTGACGCCAAGTTATTTTAATGTGTACTACATATATTGAAGGCTAATGCTTTAGTGCATTATTTTTTTGAAGGTCAACAAGATTTACGTAGTGTGGCACGATTGAAGCGTAGCATTCAAGTTCACAGCGCACTGGGCTTGACCAACATAACTAACCTGGCCCAATAACTGTTTATTTCAGGTTTCGGCCGACTTGTCCTTAGAAATAGGCCTAATGGATCAGCAGTTCTGTCTACGCTGGAACAATCATCCAACCAACCTGACAGATGTACTTAGTAACTTACTGCAACGTGAAGCATTGGTCGACGTTACCTTGGCTTGTGATGGTGAAACCTTCAAAGCACACCAGACCATCCTATCTGCGTGTAGCCCTTATTTCGAAAGCATATTTCTCCAGAATACTCACCCGCATCCTATAATATTTCTCAGAGATGTTAACTATACAGAAATGAAGTCTTTGTTGCAATTCATGTATAAAGGCGAAGTAAACGTAAGTCAGAATTTACTTCCTATGTTTTTAAAAACTGCGGAATCGCTGCAAATCCGTGGACTTACCGACAACGCAGTCAAGAAACGTGAAGACTCGCTTGGCCACGTGTCCGAATCTCCTGTACGAACTGTGGAACATCGTAGCAGAACAAACAGTCCAATGCCAGTGCCAGAAAAAAGAAAACGAAAGACTTCTAGTAGTTGTGATGCACCTGCAGCAGGAAGTGATCGTTTTGTTTCCGATTCTCAGGTGAGTCTCAACTTGCATCCTTTTTTTTTATAAAGAAAAAATTAAAAGTGTGTTGCATGTGTAAGGCATCCACTTGTCAAATGGGCTAGTATTTTCAATTGTAATATTTGGCATTGATTAATAGATTCTTGCAGATACACATTCCATGGTTTTAGCCTAGATACTCTTGAGATTAATATAGGTGAATTGATGGTGCCCGCTGAAGTTTTGTTTTTAGAGGCAGATTCGTTCTTTGCAACACAATAATTTAATTACCTTCATTAGTTTTACCATACAGTAAAATTATGCCAAATTTTTTTTATAGAATGACATGTATATCAATATTGGGTGATTGTCAGAATAGTGGTTTTTCTAGAGGGAAAAAACCAAAAATTTCTTAAATGGTTTATTTCGACATTACTTATCACACAAAACAGAATTTACTACGGACATCTCGATAATCGCATTACATACTACCAAGTACAATAGTGGGGAGGGCTATGATCAGGGAAATTGTGAGGGAAAACTCAAAATGAATATAACTTGCATGTAATTTGGGTTCGTTAACCACGTTAAATGCTAAAAGACCCAACCTAACTCAACTTAAATTCACTATATGTGATTACAGGGGGAACGTGTTCCGACACGAGATATTGTTAGAAAAAGTATAATAAGTAAGCTTGTGTCGGTTCATCCACCCCCCTGCGATTCACCTATTGTGAAGTTGGGTTTAATTTGGTTAGGTCTTCTGCATTTTACATGACTAGCAGCAGAAGTACCCAAGCTCTTGAATTCCCAAAGCTACATACACCACCTCACAGTACATTTGACCGCACTTACATTCTATGCAAAAACTAGAGTTTAAATTATGTTACCCTTTTAAGTGGCGAATATAGGTCCTTGGTTATCTATTGCTGATAACACTGGTAGTACACATAGTCTATTCAATTTGTGTAAACCCTGCACACACTTGTATCTTTGCACAATAATTACATTATGACTTCACATGGACACAATTGCAAAGAAACATTTGTATTTCTGCACAATACTTCAATTTAACATGTCACATGGAAATAATTGCAAAGAAAGACACTGCGTATTAACTCCTAATTCACAAGCTTTCACACTGGCGATGATAAGCTGTTAAATTCAGTGCACGTCCTGTTTGTTTTATTTCGTCCGTAATATCTCTTCGTGGTAATTATTCCGAGTAGTGGCTTTTCTGTAAATAAAAGAAAAAATCACGGAAAGTGGTATATTTGCACTCTACTAATTTCACAGAACACGAATTTACTAGGGGCATTAACGTATTAGCAATACAAACCACAAATACGATAGTGGGGAGGGCTATGAAGATCATGGAAATTGTGGGGTAAAATCACAAAAATACAAAAACACCTCAGTTTAACATTTGTCCACCCAATTTCATAATATATGCCCATCTAACCTAACTTTACCCCACGATGAGTGAATCACTTTTTCACATTTTTTATCTAACCTAGGATTGTAGGGATTTAATCTAACCTAGGATTATAGGATTTTAATCTCACCTAGCATTATAGGGTTTTAATCTGCCTAAGATTTCATTCGAATCTAGGATTTTAGGGCTCTAATCTAACCTACGATTTTATTGTAATCTAGGATTTTTGGGTTTTGTAGTAACAGTGAAACATACCAGACGTATATGAATTGATTCACCTAGGTACGCGGCGGGTACAATTCCACTGCCCTTGGCTTCAACTACCGTCGTGATGTACTAGAAACCCATCCAGTAGTGGCCAAAACAACGTTATTTCTATAAACTGGCAAACAAACAGAAGCACTCGCATTCTTCAATTCTCAAATTATTCTTCACCGTTCTTCAATCACCAGCCTTCACACGGATGAGTTTGGATGCTGCAAATCACGCGCACAAATACTACGCTCACCATAAACCACTCACTATTCCATATGCCAGGCGACTAAACTCAGTTCGCGTCTGCACCGATAGCATTACGTGGCTATTCAACATGGCTTCCGATGTAAAAAAAGCAGCGGAACTGCTTGTACTTTTGTCTCTTTTATTTAGTACGTTCTACTTATTTTACCATTACACACTCGTAAATATTAAAAAGATAGCTGTGCAGAACCCATTTATGTTACTTTTGTGCGTCTACGACGTTTCCTTCAGAAAAGTCGCTACTCTGAATAATTACCGAACAAATGTATCGGTAATTATCCAGTTTAGCGACTTTTCTGAAGGAAACCTCCTAGATAAACTAAAGTAGCATTAATTGATTCTGCACAGCTTACCTTGTTAATATTCAGGAGGGCGTCATGTTAAAATAAGTAGACCGTATTAAATAAAATAGTTAAAAATACGAGCAGTCCGCCTGTTTGTTTACGGCGGACGCCGTGATTTTTGGTGACTTCATGTTTCCTGTCGGTACCTTATTGGCTTGTGGGTATTGTTATGTCACAGTGACGCGTCATATGTGATTTTAACGGACATTTTTGAGGCAGTTCAGTAGGCTTTGTGTCTTCCTGGGTGAGTTGTGATGTCCCAATCCGACGGATTTAAAAAGGGAGAAAGCAAGAACAAGTGCATCAGTGCGTAATATTCTGCTATGAACGAGTGCTTAAGTGCGTAATATTCATGTATGTGGCGTTTGAGGTTTTAGTAGATTATGGTATTTCGTCGAGTGAGGTAAGGTTGAATTGGCAGAGGACAGAGGAATTGTACCCGCAGCCTACCTAGGTGAGTTAATTGATATTTTTTTGGTGTGTTTTACGGTTCCTTTAAATCACTAAAATCCTAAATTCATAGATGAGTTTAAAACCCTAAAAACCTAGGTTAGTGTACGACCCTACAATCCTAGGTTAGTTTAAAAATGTAAAATAGTGATTCACACATCATGGGGTTAGGTTCTGTTAGGTTAGATGGACACATATTATGAAATTAGTCATACGTTAATGCCCCCTCATATATTTGTGTTCTGCATCATTAGTAGAGTAGAAATATACCTTTTTCCAGGATTTTTTTTTTACAGAAAAGTCACAATACTGGACAATTACAGATAGCAATTATGCATTGACAATAGGTATTTCATATGATGAAATTTAATGCGAGCTTCCCCATTTCTTTACATGTGTCAAGACATTTCCGAGCATATGTATGTACTTGCATACTTTCATTCTCTCATCTATATTTGTTTAATCCAAATGCACACATTCGTTAAAATTCATTACACAATCTAGCAAGCGTAACACTTTATTTTGGTGAGAAACTGTGATAACTGTGAAGGTTAGAATTCTGAGAAGTATCATACTTACAAATATCAAGTCAAATTTGAGTAGTGTTGAGAACTTTTAAGAGCTGTAACAAAAAATAAAATCTGAGAATGGTATTTTTGGGGCCAACAAAAATGGAATAATTCCTCAAAGATCATTTTCAAATTCATCTCATGACCTAAGCAACTCTGTAGGAAAGTAAGTATACAAAACAAATTTTTTAAAATACATATGATGCATATTTCTTGCCCTTTACCCAAAAATTTGCCAAAACTTTAGCTTGAATCCAAATTCACTCTTGTAGGAAATAAAGAAAACATGCACAACCTGAACATAATTCTGGCAGTCAAATCAGCCCTCAGTACTTTATTAGGTAATTTTTTACTTTAGGGGCTTTTCTGAAAATAAGAAAAAAAACTCCAGAAAGTGGTATATTTCGACTNCATTTTCAAATTCATCTCATGACCTAAGCAACTCTGTAGGAAAGTAAGTATACAAAACAAATTTTTTAAAATACAAATGATGCATATTTCTTGCCCTTTACCCAAAAATTTGCCAAAACTTTAGCTTGAATCCAAATTCACTCTTGTAGGAAATAAAGAAAACATGCACAACCTGAACATAATTCTGGCAGTCAAATCAGCCCTCAGTACTTTATTAATTGAAGTATTCAAGAGAAGCTAACTTAAGAATATTCCAGAATAAATCGCGAGTTGTCTATTTTAAACNCTTTATTAATTGAAGTATTCAAGAGAAGCTAACTTAAGAATATTCCAGAATAAATCGCGAGTTGTCTATTTTAAACAACTTAAAGTAGGCCTACCATTCCCTAAATTAACCTAGAATTTAAAATGAATCAAATGTCTTTTTTGTTATTTGCAGGGGTGCCAGCAAAATTACTTATATTTACCAACTTACACAAAACTAAACTAATCTATCATGGAAACTAACCTAGATTGTAGCAGAATTGATGTTTTCCATATAAAATTTTGTACTTTACTGTTTCCCTGGAATAATGAAAGGAAAATTACATTTTTAGAGTTTGCGGAAGTTGTTTAATCATTAGTACCCAAAGGCAGTGTTTTGAATTCCACCGACTTTTAAGAATTATGTATAGGGAAGGACTAAAGTTAAATGTGCAAATTTGCAGCTTCTCTGAAAAAGCGAGAAACGATGGATGATTGTATTTTTCAGTAGCACTGATGTTGCTGAAACATAATTATTGAATAGGCACATACAAGGAATGTGATACTGATGAGGGCTTCGAAGATCAGATAAATTGTGGGGCAAAAGCTGTAAAAAATGAATATCATGACAAATGCCAAAAGCTACGAAAAATACGCCCACTACCTGCTACAAATTGATTTCCACACAAATCTGCACCACACTACCAGTTTAGTTTTTATTTACCAGCTATGTATGGAGCAGGTAAATAGTTCTGAAAAGCAAGTAAATCTGTGGCAAATGTTGGTGGAATCACTTTCCTGGAGGTAGTCGATTGTAAGAAATCAACAGAAAATATGGTGATCATTAAGAATCATAGCTTTTCAGAAAATTAAAAGAAAATCTAAAGAATGGTTTGANATCAACAGAAAATATGGTGATCATTAAGAATCATAGCTTTTCAGAAAATTAAAAGAAAATCTAAAGAATGGTTTGAATTAAAAGTACAAGTCATAATGAATCAAGGCTCCCCACTGGGCCATAAACTCCTTGAATGGGGTTGTGTATCTTTCATTGCCCACTTATACCTGGGCTATGCTGGGTAGTTGTGTATGTAAATGACTTGCCTTTAATCATGCTGAAGAAAACTGAGATGGTCCTTTTGTAGATGGTATCGGTATTTTATGTCACAATAGTGATATAGTTGTGATATACCTGCGATACACTTTTNTGGTCCTTTTGTAGATGGTATCGGTATTTTATGTCACAATAGTGATATAGTTGTGATATACCTGCGATACACTTTTGTCTTTTTATGTGCATATTGTGTCTTATTTGTAATATGTATTTTGTTTGTGTATGTGTCTGTCGTCTGTCATAAGCGATCGGAATAATTTTCAGAGTATACTCGTGGCCCTCGTAAGACTTATTAAAAAAAATTTCAAATTCTTACTTTTGTGTATATATGTACACATAGACACGCGCGCACACAGGGTAGGGCAGAATTTGACAGACAAACTTTGTGTGGTGATTCTTTATGCAAAATCAAGTGGCAAACATATAGGACACTTTTGACCTAAACTAAATATTAAGGGCAAAATAGGTCCCCGAAAATGGAGATTTTGATTTCGCACAGACTATCTCAGGTCGTGATGTAGCCAATAGCTTGTTTAACACAAACCTCTTCTGCTCATTTGTTGGTCACGGAGCACGCCAAATTGTAGTACGCGTGGGTGGTGACATACTCTTAAGGAATGAGTGTGGTAATTATCTAGTTTAGGGGCTTTTCTGTAAACCCCCCCCCCTGAAAAGTGGTTTATTTCCACTCTACTAATTACGCACAACACAAATATACTAGGGTCATTAACGTATGACTAATTTCATAATATGTACCCACCTAACAGAACCTAACCCCACAATGAGTGAATCACTATTTTACATTTTTAAACTAACCTATGATTGTAGGGTTTTAATCTAACCTAGGATTGTAGGGCGTTAAATCGAGTNCTATTTTACATTTTTAAACTAACCTATGATTGTAGGGTTTTAATCTAACCTAGGATTGTAGGGCGTTAAATCGAGGTTAGATTAACACCCTATAATCTTAGGTTAAATTAACACCCTACAATCCTGGGTTAGTTAAAAATCCTACAATTCTAGGTTAGATTAACACCCTACAATCCTAGGTTAGATTAACACCCTATAGTTCTAGGTTAGTTAAAAACCTTTCAATCCTAGGTTAGTATATAACCCCACTCNCTATTTTACATTTTTAAACTAACCTATGATTGTAGGGTTTTAATCTAACCTAGGATTGTAGGGCGTTAAATCGAGTTTAGATTAACACCCTATAATCTTAGGTTAAATTAACACCCTACAATCCTGGGTTAGTTAAAAATCCTACAATTCTAGGTTAGATTAACACCCTATAGTTCTAGGTTAGTTAAAAACCTTTCAATCCTAGGTTAGTATATAACCCCACTCATCGTGGGGTTAGGTTCTGTTAGGTTAGGTGGGCACATGTTACGAAATTAGTCATACGTTAATGACCCTAGTATGGCGTCCGATGTAAATAAAGCGGCGGGCTGGTCGTACTTTTAGCTATTTTATTTTATATGTTCTACTTATTTTAACATTACGTCCTCCTAAATATGAACAAGGTAAGCTGTGCAGAGCCCATTAATGCTACTTTTGTTGGTCTAGGACGTTTTGTTCAGAAAAGCCCCAAAACGGGATAATTACCGAATGAGTATGACCACATGCACGTTATATCTAGAGCCATCCAGTGTTTATTGTAAGGTAAAATGAGATTAAACTGCGCATGGCGCTACACGAACTCAAAAGCAAATTAACCAATACATTATTTAACACATTGGCATAATGAAAACACTTGCACGAGACCTCGCCTGAACCAGCGTGATATTACACTCGGTTACATTAACAACAAAAAGCCTGTAGGCGAAAACATTTACGGGCCCTTTGAATCAATGGAAGTGCCAAGGCCATTAGTGTGGGGATAAAATGAAAAGTTTGAGATATTAATTTGCAAACAGAATGACTAGATGAGTGATGGCAAAGTTGAAACCCCTGCATGCCTCACGGCACTCAGCCGACCGGCTTGAGCTCTGAGGCGCAACTACCCAATGGCCATCGGAAGCGAGGACACTAGCCCACGCCGGGAGTGCAGGCCCCGTGCCAACCACGTGCATGGATATGAAGCATAAGGGTAACCATTATGAGTACAAGAATGTGCACGGGTGTGCACAACGAACACAATAGATGTTGCACCTTAATAAAATCCTCAGCCGCTGTTATTAAAAGTCGTGCACAGCAAAACACCTTAAAACTAACATGAACTCTCAAGGCCTATCTCTGGTGCACTTTACACCAGGTGCAGATGCACGCACCGAACACAAGTAGCACATATATCACGCATCACTCGGCCTTGTGCCTCGTGCGAGCGTGACCAATGATGGGTATAACAACAGCCGAGAGACTAGGTCAGATGATAGTAACTATATATACATATGTGTGTGTGTTTTTATTGTAAAAAATTAACATCTTTATAAGAAAAACAGTTATATGTACGATAATATGATTCTATAAACACAAATAATCGAAATTTACGAGTTACTAGAATAAATTTGTGCCATGAAGGTTTCAATATTCTGGTATAAATGCTTTACTAAATTACCACGTAATTCAAAAGTGTTGTCAGTCTAATGTGAAATTTTTTTTTTAAGTCTAAATTACAAATTTTGTAGATTCCAAATGCATTTTATTCACTTGATGAATATTATCGTTTCAGGTTAGCAAATTGAATGTTGACAATATTAGTTACTTAGTATAGACTATCTATTGTGTAAGTAAATAAATGCATCGTGTGTACAGTAGAACCTCGATTAACCTTCACCCTCGGGACCGGGACCATGACGGATAACCGAATAGACGGATAACAGAAATAATAATAGCGCCGCTACAACTTAGCACCTAGACAGTGTTTGGCGTGGCAACATCGCAATTCACTGCCTTGCATGTTATAACGGCGCCATTGTAAGTCCTAATTGTGATGATTGCTGCGCAGTACTTAATGTGAAATGATTTTAAAAGAGAAAAAACAAAACCACGCCAGTTCAAGTGAAAAATACTTTATTAAAATATTTTATTAAGAAAACAATGAAATATCAACTATACATGTACGTACTGTACTCTAAAAACTTACGTTACCGGTACAGTATTTAGTTTTTAAAATAATCCGTCATTTTCTTTTGTTTCTTTCCCCGTCGAGCTTTTTGGGCGGCCATGTTTCTGATTTTTCTGAGAAGAAGCACCTGGGTCCCGGTAGCCTCCTCTTGACGCTCGAACCAGTCAATGCACTGTGTTAACATCGATTCCGCTTCTGAATGGGTGATTCCTGGGTTGTTATCAAGCGCCGGTTCAGCTTCTTCCACGTCTTCATGATCACCACCGTCATCAAGTTGCAAAACATTGGAAACAATTTCATCATCACTCAAGATTTGAAAGCCTCCATCCTGATTGTCACTGTTTAACCAGTCTGTCACTTCTTGAGTTGATAAAGTTTCATCTATCAGTCCGTTGTTACAAAGCTGCACTATTTCGTCAACACTGACAGGCTCATGTTCTGCAGATTCCTCAGTAGAAGGTTCAGGCCATAATTTATTCCAAGCGTTCTTCAGGTTTGTTGCCGTGAGATCTGACCACGCGTTGGCAACATTAAAAATTGCATCCTTGATGTTGTATGTTCTCCAAAACTCCTTAACCGTTGTAGCGTCGTCAGAAGACAGCAAACTTTCAATAAAAGCCTTCCTGTAGCGTCGCTTCATGTTCTCAATCACACCCTGGTCCATGGGCTGAATGAGAGGTGTTGTGTTTGCAGGAAGAAAGAAACACTTTATTTTACCGTCATCACTTTGAAGTTCATTGTAAGGGTGGGAAGGGGCGTTGTCCATGAGCAACAATGCTTCCTGTGGTAATTTCTTCTCTGCAAGATGAGCTCTTACTTGGGGAACAAACACTTTGTGAAACCAGTCGAAAAAAATCGTTTGGTCCATCCAAGCGTTTTTTTGAGCATAGTAATTTACTGGTAAAGCGTTCAAATTCAAATTTTTAAATGCACGGGGTTTTTTAGATTTTCCTATCACTGCTAAGGGTAATCTATGATTGCCTGTGGCATTTGCACACACCATTGCAGTGATTCGATCTTTTTGGATCTTAAAACCTGGAGCAGATTTTTCTGAGAATGAAGCCAGTGTCTTTTGTGGCAGAGCTTTCCAGTTAAGTCCAGTTTCGTCACAATTATACACTTGTTCCCTACTGAGATTAAGATCGTACATTTTTGCAGTAAATTCTGCTCTAAAGCCCTCTACAACAGCACTGTCTGAGCTAAGTTTTTCGCCGGTAATGTCCAGTTGTCGAATGCCGTGACGAAACTTAAACTTTTCAAGCCATCCCATGCTGGCTTTGAAGGTTGGGTCGCCATCTAGTTTTTTGTTCATGTCCATCGCCTTCGTCACTATAATGGGTCCAGAAAGGGGTATCCCTTGGCTTCGGGCTTGAACGAACCACTGATAAACAGCACTATCGAGTTGTTCAAATTTTGCTGGTCTCATTGTTTTTCTAGTCTTGACATCTCCATCTGTGTTTTGCATTTTTGATACGTGTTCCTCAATTTTATCTGCATCACGTTTTAAATCATTTACGGTTGTTCTTGCAACACCATAAATCTGAGCCAGACTTGTAGCTGTTTCACCTTTCTTCAATCGTTTAATAATTTCTAGTTTTTTGTCGAGTCCCAAAACCACACGTTTCCGTTTCTCAGCCATAACAGAAGAGCAACCCACACTACGTATAAACAGCACTGTCAACAATAAACGGTAAAGCACGAACACTAGTAGGCACTGCACTCGAAATCGGCAAAAACTTTGGTTCACTGTAGTAAGCCAAAAACCATACTGAACTGAAACAGTAGCAGTGGAATGCAGAAGACAGTGTAAGGGGGGGTGGGCGCGCAAACCCAAGGTCACTGCCCTTGCCGCCAATGACTCACGCACAGTGCAGGTGTGCAGTACAGTCATCACTACTCATCATAGAGCCTCGACAGACAATCCGGCTCGGCGCTGACGCGGAAACATACAATTTTTTTTTGTGNCTCATCATAGAGCCTCGACAGACGATCCGGCTCGGCGCTGACGCGGAAACATACAATTTTTTTGCGCTAGTGGGGTAGCGGTTAATAGAGACTGACGGTTAAAAGGGTGACGGTTAATCGAGGTTCTACTGTATATATTTTAAAGTCAACTTTTAATTTGGTAATTATGTTATCCTAAATGTACATAGTGGCAGATCCAGGATTTCCTTAATGGAAGGGTGCAAGTTTTTGGGAAAATAAGATAACGTACTAAGTAGTATTTTTAAAGCATTTTGGGCCTTTGGTGCTATACCATTTTCACCTTTAAACTTTTTCTATTGCTACTTTAAGCTAGAGGTCGCCGAGGGGAAGGTACTTGCTTGCCCGTAACTCCTCATCGGAGTGAGAAAACAGAGTAGTATTACGCATTGTGCTCAGTGCCACCAGGAATAGCCTGGCCCAGACGTGGAGAGCTAGATCTCGAGGGTGCGAGGGTTCATTGTGGCAGTTCTCACTTGGCGAAGTATGTAGGGCAGGAAACTAGTTAACGTTACGTTGTCGGCAAAGTTACACTCCAATACCCTAGGGCTGTTAAGCAGCACGCCCTGGTTGATCAAAGCTACACACACACACACACACACACACACACTCAGTGAAGGCAGGCTTTATTTCTGGAAGTTTATACACTGAAGAGCCAAAAAAACTGGTACACGTGCCAAATATCGTGTAGTGTCCCCCCCTCCCCAACGAGCATGCAGAAGTGCCGCAAGACGATGTGGCATGGACTCGACTAATGTCTGAAGGTATGCAGGAGGCAATTCACACCATGAATCCTGCAGGGCAGTCCACAAATCCAATCTGCGCCAATTTGAGAAAGGGTTGCACGTCTGTCACGTTTAATGATTCTCGTCAGTCGTCGTTTATCCCGTTCTTTCACAATCTTTTTCCGGCCGCAGCGATGTCGAAGATGTGATGTTCTACCGGATTCCCAATATGCACGGTACACTCGTGACAAGGTCGTACGCGAACANGATATTCACGGTACACTCGTGAAATGGTCGTACGCGAACATCCAAATGTTATCGCTACCTCGGAGATGCTATGTCCCATCTCTCGTGCGCAGACTATAACACCACGTTCAAACTCACTTAAATCTTGATAACCTGCCATTGTAGCAGCAGTAACCGATCTAGCTGCCGACCGCATCGCGTTACTCTGATTGGTTCCATACCTCTGTTATTTGCATACGCACGCCTATACCAGTTTTTTTTGGCTCTTCAGTGTATTTATGCCCTATAATGACATCACATGGACAAAAGAGTTGTGTTGGTTTTCTGTCGCCTATGAAGGTCCTGCCAGTCCTTTGTCCCTCTATAGTCTATACTCTAGCACTGGCCCACGTACCACAATGTTCCAAAGAGCACACTTGTTTCCACCGTGTGTGCTCGGCACACCCACGCCATCCAGCTGGAGTCGGCCTGGCCCACACGTGTTCGGATTACTTTCTTGGAACCAGAGTACTCGTACACAGCTCAGCAGTGGTAGGGTTCGACGTCGGAGACGGTGCAACACAAATGTGTCTGAAAGTCACGGTAACTGTATCGGACTCCGTTGACCATCAACTCCAGGGTTTCCGCATGCAGAACGCGTTCTACCTCGCTCGTGGTTCCAACGCTACTCCCACCCTCTGGTGGGCGCTTCGGGTTAGTCCCCTTCCTGCCCGCGCTGTCTGGAAGAGGGGGCTTTGGGCAGGAACAGCCCCGGCGACGTAATGCCAACACTTGACACAAATATAAAATAATAATTAACACCACTCTTTTTAATGGCACCCTTACATCATCACAATTCTACTGTTGCCTCTGTATACATTGCGTGTCAGGTTGGGACTCAAGTTTAGGAGGGAGGGGAGGTATGACTACAAGGTGTATCAGAAAATATCCGGGCATGTGTTTGTATCTATATACAGTTAATAGGTTATTCCTCCCAAAAATATGAGATGAAAGTTCATAGTAAGTCCTTGATTAATGGACAGGTTACGTTTCTGGGAAGTGTTCGTTATACAAAATGTCCATTAATTAAATAACGTTCCCCCTTAAAGAACAATGTTAGCAGCCAAAGTTAGGTTCCTCAATCTTTGCAGATACTCCTACATTTTGCACAATGTCTCAAAAATGGTTTATCGTGGGAAAAAATACACTGGACAAAAAATTGTCTGCAACAAAATTATAATTAGAAATGTTTCTATAAATATTTTTGTATCTTGGACAGTTTCAAAATATTCTATCGGATTTTGTTTCGTTTTGATGCTTTCTCACCTTGGAATTTGTTTGTGTTATGTGTAAATACTTGTAGGTAACATCCAATATTGGACAAACTGTTCTTTTTTAATTTTATTTATCAAGAAAATCAAATAGGAAAGTACAAATTTACAACAGTAATTAAATTAATAGAGGAGACAGGACAAGACAGCGCTATTTATTATTACAGTGTCCAAAATTGGATAATTTTATTGACCCGGGTAAAAAAGATTTGATCTATCCTTGATCTAGCAATTTAGTATAGAAGTCTAGCCCAGTAGATGAATATGGTCTAAAAGTTTTTATTTTTATTAATTTCAAATTTTTGATGATATATGAAGCATTTCCTGTGTATTATTGGTGAAATTTAGTCTACCTAAATAAAATAGGTTAATTACCAAAAAGGGGGCCCGGACTCTGTAATTTCGTAGGGGCCCTGGGTCTCTAAGTCCGGCACTGCTGACATGTCGGGCATTAATGATGTTGGGTGGGTCCCCTAGAGTACTCTGCTTGGTGTTCTAGTATTGGGATGTATTACTTTAGCTTTTTGACATGTATTTTTGTTATTTTAAGTTTTTTCTGCTGATATGCAGGTAAGTCCAGATTCACTGCATTGCTCTTTGTGGTATCAGTGATGGGTAAGGCTCATACACTGAACTTCCTTTATTAATATTGTTTATAGCAGAGCTGGCCTAGGTTTGTGTTTTATTATCTGTGTTTTTTTTTCTCATTCTGTGAGACTTTGATGACCACACAATATTTGGCAACTGGTAAAATGTAATTGTTAGTCTGATGAAATATAAGCATAATGAGAATGAGAGAAAGGAATTGTATAATGTTCCTGTGGGCCCCAGGCCCCTGTTAATGGTGCTCTAACATCGATGCCTAGATGGTCTCAAACCTGCCACTTTGCATACTGTCCCCAGTTATATTGTGTGTGAATTAGAGCCATAACCTTGCCATGGTGATGACTCACATCTTGTGAACCACAACAAACAAAATGCATTATAATTACGACAAAGGGGTTGCTCATAAATATAAATACATTAATGCAATTGTGACGTATTGGATGCTAGGTAAGATTATTCTCAAAGTAACAACAGATGACACGAGAAATTCTAAGAACTAGNAATTGTGACGTATTGGATGCTAGGTAAGATTATTCTCAAAGTAACAACAGATGACACGAGAAATTCTAAGAACTAGTGTGATATTATTTTGTAGAATTGGGGATTTTAATACAACAATATTGTCAAACCAAATATGTAGTGTAACTGCTGTGTACAGATTTGTACAACTGGGTGAGGTTTCATGCTGGCAGAATGATCAGTTTGTTCAACCAGACAGTGATGTTCGTATAGGGATGTTACTAGTGTTAAGTAGTCTTTTTATGTTCTGGTAGACATTTGAATCATTAACAAGGTGTCGCCTACGCTTGCAAAGCCATCTCGTCTTGATTGGTAGCTGTGGACTAGAGCATTGCTGTGCGTTTTTACAGGCATCATCACACGGTAATGCTTTCAAGTTAAGCTCGGCTCCTGCCTCACTGCCCAAGCTAAATCCCATCACAAGTCCCGATGTGGAGGAGGTGGGGATTGCTTCATCTCCACCTTCATCAATTAAACAGGAGATGGACATGAGTCATTCAGAGTTCAAGGATCTTGATACAAGCCATTCAGAGTACAAGGATGCTTTTGCTGGTCTGTCGGAAACTATGCCATTGCCATCGGTAAGTGCCATTTTCTATTTGTAGAGAGTAGAAGTTAGTTATAGTTCTACCAAATAAATTTTAGCAACCTTTTCTTTTATTTTGTTTCATTTTTTTTTGTTAATGAAATTTATGGAACTAAAATATAGATACNAATTTTAGCAACCTTTTCTTTTATTTTGTTTCATTTTTTTTTGTTAATGAAATTTATGGAACTAAAATATAGATACATTTTTGTTATGTACGTAGTTGTTGTTTTTTTTATTTATGACAATTGTTTCCGGTTTTATTGTGAATATCAGCGGTATGTGGAAGTCTAAGGGTGTGTTGCTGGCAACCCTCTACAAACTTGCTGACCTTTTATGTTCTTCAAATGTACTGCTGATGAGAAAATGTGAATTAATACCATTTACCAGAAATTTAACCTGAACTCATAATTTTTCAGTCATTTTTGTAGAGCAAAACAATTTGATGATTATCATACATAATATATTTGTGCTTTGACAGTAGTGTATGGCAACAACATAAATATTAACATCATCACTTACACAAAATTCTGTATCAGCTATGCGTGAACGATTGTAATGAAATTTCACTTTGGCTATTTTGACAGCCTACATTAGCACAACAGACATTGGAGAAATATGCGGGCAGGAAGATCGTAGACAAAATGTCTGTGTTTTATTTTATATCGTCACAAAACAGTTGTTAGTAGTGTAACAAATTAAACTTTGTTCTTTAATAATGTGTAGGTGTTGAAACGAAATAGAACACCGTATGCGATAATTTAACTTCGTTTATGTCGTCTTCATAGGCCATAGCTAGTGCTTGCTGCTAACGTCGCCGTGTGCAAGCTTCATGTTAATTAAAGAGGCCGGACATCTACCACAGAGTATTTTTCAAATATTTCTACATTAATTGCACGTAATATATTTCAAACCTGGGTTGTTTCGAGTCCACACAAGATGAAAAATTCACTTTTAAAAGGACGTGCTAGATACACTTATACGACACAGCAGTGAAATAGGTGACCGTTGCTGCCATCTGTTGGCCAGTGCACGTGGCTTGCTTCCGAAACTACGCCCCCATGAAATGACATGTTTTTCATGTGTAAAGTGCAAATATGCAAGCAAATTCTCATAGTTGTAAATTTTCCGTGAACTCTATAAATATTTTAACGTAACATATTTCCGTGTGAAGCGATTCTGCTTGCTAATAATTTGGATTCTGCCTACAATAGATCAACCCTTTCTGAGGCTGGCTCGCAATTTTTTTTTGTTGAATCACCTCCCACTAGGCAACAAAGCAAAAATAAATGTTATTTATTTAAACCACGCATGACGTGTTTGCGTAGGAGTCATTCTGGCGGCAAATAATATTTATGTTAATGTGATATTTTGTCATCCAGTCCTACTCTGTGCCACAGTTAATTTATAAATAGACTGCATGTACAATCAACTATAAACTAAAAGATCTCGCCTTTTTGACGAGCAGACGCCAGTTTTAACTGCGAAATACTTTATTATTATGAATGAAAATGTGCTATCTGACAATTTATCTGAATTGCTAATACTTCCAATTTTCATTTCACACATATTCATTTAAAAAAAAAACGTGTGTTAATATAGTACCCGAACACTTTTAATATTAAAATTAATCGGTACCGCATCACTTAACTGCAGCCAGGTAATTAACAGCATGTGCTTGGATTATTAATAGCAGCGGTGCGTGACTGGCGGCAGCTGTTCAATATTTGATTTTGAACTGGTGGCTCCACGTTTAAGCTGCAACCCGATTAATAAGCCGCCCCGGTAAATCAGGAGTTGACTGTACTTCCTAAATTTTTAAAAACCTGCAGGAAGACACTAATTTGTTTTTCTTTGTGTCTCTTTGTCTATTGTGCTTTACTCCTTAGTGTACTGTGTTTATTTTTCATTTGCCTGCTGATACACTTTTTTTTTTATCTTCTTTCATTGGTGATTTAGTCAGGGAAAAAAGTGTTGCCCACCCTCCTGTTTTTTAAGCACGGTGTCTACATCCACACTGTTTGTACATACATATGCATGATACAAAACTATGCTGGAAGCCTTTTGTATATCCAGGAGTAAACATTATCCTGCTCACATCTATCAGAATGGAGTGTGCACGCACTCGCGTACACACACGTAAAATAAAGGATTAGGGATATTACAAAAACATTTTTTCTCAATTCTAGTTCACCATAGCATATACTTTTTCAATTACGATTTTTAAAAGCATTTGACAAAATTATGCATTTCAAATATAAATTTGTTTTGTAAAAATGATATGTAGCCTATATTATTTTGCGCCAATATAATACAGTATAAACATAATTTGCTTCCAAAACGCAAAGCATTCAAAAAGTCCACTGGATTACATGTTGTACTTTTGCTCGGTTTTTGTGAGCTGAACCAAGGAAAAATATGCAAATCTTTACGAAAGCTAACAGTAAAAGAACCACAAAATCATTTTCTGCAACGTGAAATTAAAACGTTAAATTATTTTGGCTTCCGTGTTTTTTTTATATGCACATAACACATTTTTTTGCTTATCATGTTGAACACTAGCAATTCACAATCGTTTACAATGCAGTGCTTGGCATGCAATGTTTACTGTTGTGTGGTTGATGTTGGCCATGAAATTCCACGTGGTTTTAGATTTATTAAAATTTTCTTGCTATCATATAGCACATCAAGAATTTTTAAACGCACAATTATATAAAAGAATTGTCTTTTGTGCTGACTTATGCGGTTTATCTATTGGTGGAGAACAATGACTATTATTGTTTTAGACATGTGTATAGTGCATTTAGAACAAATTTAGTATACCAATGCTTACTTAGGGACTTAATTTTAGTTCAGAAAACATCTGGAATGCCTCAAGACAGTAGGGCAACTTTCCTTAGGCATACAAAATATTTTTTAATGAACTGTTTACAGAGGCTTGTAAACAAAATTTGCTTTAATTTGCTTCCAATGCTTACTTGGGGACTTAATTTTTTTTTTAAATAATCCATACAAGCAATAAACAACTAAAAACAGTGGGCTCACTTATATATGACATAACCTCAACACGTACATATTTAAGTGTTGGTATACAGCGATTATTTTTTTTCTAACAAGCAGTCAATTAAATCCAATGTCTATTAATTGGAGGTCCGCTAAATTCAGGATTCACTGTACTACATATTGAATGGATGGTGATGTGAGAAATTGAAGAAACAAATTTGCTTCATGATCAGTGATGTTGAACGGAATATGCACCTCCCTGCCGTCCTATCCACCATAAGATTCTGACACGGCAACACCATGGGCATGTACAACCAATGTTATGCTACTGGGGAAAACTGTCTTTGTGAATGGACGTGGGTGGACGTGTCCTCTCCTTTGCTACTGCAGATCCGGTTGGAAGTTTCTGTCTTCTTTAAAGGAGCATGATCACATTGCAACAAGGTGCGCAGTATATACGCAGTATATATTTGATGCATCCCTTGAGAAATGTTCAAAATAATTTTCGCACCACTGTTGCCTTAAAGTGCAGAGGCTTTAGTAAAGTTGTAAGAATAACTGAAAATACATATTGGCACATTTATTGTGTGAGATAAAGCTGCTTTGACAATAAATAAAAAATACTTAACAAGACTTCACCAAGATGTATGCAGGAATGCTACTGGGAATGTTGTAAGGACCCTACCAGAAAAAAAGACACTTTTTAAGAAGCTGCTGGGAGATACTGTAGAACAGGGGTACTCAAACTGCAGCCCGTGGGCCCATTCTTTGTGGCCCACGCTCGCCGGCTTCAGTAGATACAAGTTACCAAATTTTTCTTTTTAGGGTGTCTGTTACAAAAATAAAAAAGCAATATATATTACGAATTTATTAAAAGTTAAAGTCACTGATGAAACTGGAAGATATTTTTCATTATTTTATCAGTCCGGTGACTTCTGTATATATTTTTGATGTACTACCTCCGTCCGCCATCACCGTATTGAACGAATAAACAAACGATCTGGAAGACGATACACGACACTCTGAATTTTAAATGTCATTGAGTTACCTACCTACTTTAAGTTCACAAATATTGTTATCTCAAGTTTCGTAAGTGCGGCCTGCAGCGGTCTTAGTTTTTCTTAATATGGGCCCCTAAAAAAGTCTTTAGTNAAGTCTTGAGTGCCACTGCTGTAGAAGATGGCTGTCTAGAGATAATGCAGGCATAGCTACAGACATGTACCATGGACATATGACTNGTCTTTAGTGCCACTGCTGTAGAAGATGGCTGTCTAGAGATAATGCAGGCATAGCTACAGACATGTACCATGGACATATGACTGACGACTGTGGGCGACTCAGTCAGGACGTACCGGGGAGGATGCGGCAGAGAGGAACTTCGTATATACTTCCAAAGTGCACTAGAGCGTACTTTGAAGATGATTTAGGAAAACTGCCTGCAGAAGCCAGGAAGGTTGACGTTGGACATGGTGTGGATATGCAGTCAAGGAGAGATGCTGGTGATAAGTTTAGACAAGAATAATAGTGCTAGAGTGTGTGGCCCTTAGCTCCGCCCAGTTACATGAATATCCTTAATAATAGGGGGGGGGGGAAGTGTTTGAGAATCTGGTTTCTGATAAGCAGCTCAGGATAAATGTCTCTCATGTAAGATATTTTTTTACTGGTTGATGTCAGCCATTTGACATCATCCCCATACAAACCATTGGTCTTAAGCATAAGAAATGCAGTTTATATGTTGAAAAGATGATGATCATTGGTTTTGGGCCGAGGGTGGGTGGCATTATTTCTGAAACAGCGCTGTTTGTGAACTGTTTGATTGCTGCCATTGTGATCAAACAGCATGGAAACTTTGGAGCACCCCTTGCCATTGATGCATGTCACGAACATGGGGTGAACATTTGCTGCAGACGTGTGTAAAGGTGCCTGCACACTTGGCTGATGGCTGAATAGATGTGGATGGATCTCGTATGATAGTCTCATTTCATGTGATATCATGAAAGAAATTCAAAATTTTTTACTCTTTTTTTTTTATTATGCATTTATCTCATTCATTTTTGGTTTTAAAAGTATAGTAATTTTACTGGTTTACCATGTAAACATATATTCACAATATTTGCAGTTTTACACAACTGCAACAGTTTTAGTTATNTTTTTTATTATGCATTTATCTCATTCATTTTTGGTTTTAAAAGTATGGTAATTTTACTGGTTTACCATGTAAACATATATTCACAATATTTGCAGTTTTACACAACTGCAACAGTTTTAGTTATTAAACAGGTGTTACTAAAGTTATTTCCTATATGCTTACAGAGTGCTTTATATTGGGTTGTGAGTTATTTACTGTTGCAGATAATCTGAGAGGTTGTCTTTAGTAATGCCACAAAACTCGGAGTAATGTTTATGTTATTGGCCTCTGAGTTAAAAGGGTATAGCTTCGAGTCTTGATAGAACTTTTTTTATTTAAATAATTCTGAAAATGTTACCTTTGTATGAAACACACACACACACACACACATTAAGGAAATATTATATGTTTACGGTAGTAGCAGTTCATTGGTTAGAGTTAGTAGCTTCCAAACGATGCTAAGTATTTCAATTCTCAGTCACGTATCTGAGGGGAAGGTGGACTAGGGGGACTGCAGCCCCCTCCTCTTGCTAAATGGCACGGTAGTTCAGGTCATTATTAAAGTGGCATTTACAATAAGCATGTGTTGCTCATATCAGTTGTAGTGCTTCATCAGTGCCTGTGTTGATATACTTGATCAGCCCCTTCTCCTGCTCTGCTTTTCCACCCTAAAATAAATTCTGAAAAAACCATTCGTAATCAGGCTTGGAATTTTGTTCGACACATGCTATTGAAGATGTTTTTTTTGTGTTTTTATAATTAATAAGCTAAGCAGCATGATATCTGTGTTACTCATTTGTTTTGAAGTACTGAATTTGAAATTTTTTTTCTCTGTTGATAATTTAATGTCCTCTATTTTAATGCAAGGTTTGAAAAACACTGACAAAATTGGTGTTTTAAAGAATTAAAAGTGGTCTAAACAAAGGTTGNCACATTAAGGAAATATTATATGTTTACGGTAGTAGCAGTTCATTGGTTAGAGTTAGTAGCTTCCAAACGATGCTAAGTATTTCAATTCTCAGTCACTTATCTGAGAGGAAGGAGGACTAGAGGGGCTGCAGCCCCCTCCTCTTGCTAAATGGCACGGTAGTTCAGGTCATTATTAAAGTGGCATTTACAATAAGCATGTGTTACACATATCAGTTGTAGTGCTTCATCAGTGCCTGTGTTGATATACTTGATCAGCCCCTTCTCCTGCTCTGCTTTTCCACCCTAAAATAAATTCTGAAAAAACCATTCGTAATCAGGCTTGGAATTTTGTTCGACACATGCTATTGAAGATGTTTTTTTTGTGTTTTTATAATTAATAAGCTAAGCAGCATGATATCTGTGTTACTCATTTGTTTTGAAGTACTGAATTTGAAATTTTTTTTCTCTGTTGATAATTTAATGTCCTCTATTTTAATGCAAGGTTTGAAAAACACTGACAAAATTGGTGTTTTAAAGAATTAAAAGTGGTCTAAACAAAGGTTGTTCTGCCACTTTACAGGATGTATAATATTTCACTCGTGTAATAAAGGAAATTAGGCTGCGAGTTTTGGGCATAAGTCAACAGTATTAAAATATACCTTATTTGGACCAACCTGTTTTCAGCGAGTTACGTCTATTTTCTAAATGGCTGAAATTAAATGAAACATTACNTTTCTAGTGCATGTTGGAAAACACTTAAGGCCATAAGTCTGCAAGGATTGTCTATTTTCTAAATGGCTGAAATTAAATGAAACATTACAAATGCTTGATGGCTCAAAACCAGGATGTGGGCTGACTTAGAGTTGAGATGAGTTGAGGAGGGTACTTAACAATGCCATTAGTGTTTGTTGGAGTGTTAAGTGAAATGGAGAAGTGGTGGAATGCATGGACTGGGGAAACTGGGAGTATCCCAAGAAAACCTTCCAGCCAACTGCAATGTCTGCTGTGTTTCCCATGTGTGACCTTGCAGGAAATAAAACCTGTATCACCTAGGTATGTGCTCTGGTTTTACATAAGTACATGTAATATCCTGTTCAGTTTGATTTACTAGAGCTTTTGTAAGTTACAGTATGTGTTGGATTTCTGTTAAGAGCATCAGTAACTGGAGATCTGTGATTGTTCTTGCTGAGGAGTTGTGGCTCATGTGTTGTTTGCACCCAACTCCCGAAACTGACCGCTGTGGTGTAGTAAACTACTTGCCACCCACCAAGGTGAACCGGGTTCAGTTCCCGGCAAGGTCACCCGGGTTTTTGTATGTGGGAAACGTGGCGGACGTTGTCTTTGGTCAACTGGTTTTCTCTGGGCACTCCCGTTTCCTCCAACCTTGCATTCCATCGACTGGTTTCCAAGACCTCGCTAAGTGCCAACCAAAACCTCTCAACTAAACTCCACCCAACTTCATGCACGACTCTAGGGTTAGTCTGTACGCAAGTGCTTCACGGTCCATTCTTAATCGTGCAGGTCTCATCTGCAACCTCTTGTGCATGGCCATGCAGCTTGAAACCNGTAAAGTTCCGTGGTTGTGACTTTCGCACTAGAATTATTTATAATGCCGCACAGTTGATGCGCCATATTGTAAAGTTCCGTCTTTACTGTTACAAGCGTATATTTAATAAAATAGNCCCTAACTTAACCTTACTCTGGAATGCGTAATCAGGTTTGATTTCAAATGTGTTTATTTACTTTGTGAAAATGTGCATTAATGAGAATTGTTTTTTAATCACGTAATATGTAGACTTACTAATGGAACACTATACTCCATTCACAGTTACTTTGCACTTTTTGAAACAAACCTTTCAAAAATCACCGCTGNAGTTACTTTGCACTTTTTGAAACAAACCTTTCAAAAATCACCGCTGGTTTAACATTTCTGCCTGGGTTTTAAACAAATTGTGCATAACAAACATTTAAAAATGTTATTAACACTATAGTATTNCCAAAGCTTCACAAACACGAAAGAATTTTACACTTGAGTCCCGAAAAATTCAGAATATTGCGTCATTACAAACTTCATGCACGACTCTAGGGTTAGTCTGTACCCAAGTGCTTCACGGTCCATTCTTAATCGTGCAGGTCTCATCTGCAACCTCTTGTGCATGGCCATGCAGCTTGAAACCCTAACTTAACCTTACTCTGGAATGCGTAATCAGGTTTGATTTCAAATGTGTTTATTTACTTTGTGAAAATGTGCATTAATGGGAATTGTTTTTTAATCACGTAATATGTAGACTTACTAATGGAACACTATACTCCATTCACGGTTACTTTGCACTTTTTGAAACAAACCTTTCAAAAATCACCGCTTGTTTAACATTTCTGCCTGGGTTTTAAACAAATTGTGCATAACAAACATTTAAAAATGTTATTAACACTATAGTATTNGTTTAACATTTCTGCCTGGGTTTTAAACAAATTGTGCATAACAAACATTTAAAAATGTTATTAACACTATAGTATTCTTTTTTGACTAAACAAAACTTCTCATTGTCTATTGTCTCTAAATAATAACGTTTGTTTTGTAATCGCTAAGAAATAAAAATTGTGAGAACAGTCCTGCATTGGCAACGAGTAGTAGGAAATATGTAACACGTAAAATGTTAACAACTTGAGTATCTGATATGCAATTTGTTAAGTAAACATCTCTTATTTAAATATTTATCTTTTTACGGTCTTATCAGCAAAAAATATGGTGCATAGACCCTGGTCTCTTCTCACATTTTCTTTTTATTCCACAAATAAAAAACTACAGACAAAGCATGTTGTAGGTTAATTTTTTTCCCCAACTTCCTTTTATCCTCTTTATTTGTTAAGTTGCTAAGCGTTTGCAAGAGGGTCGATTTTATCAGATTTTACACTTATGTAATAAAAGTATCGGAATTAGTAATCCTTAATTAAAATTTAATTTTAATGTTAAAATATGTGTTAAATTTGTATTCAGGTGTAATGGAGAGGTGGTTACGACTTAAAGTTGGTGAAACTGACGACTTGAATAATTTCTTGATCTCGTGTTTTTTTCTTCCATCGAAAAATACTTAGTTATCATATAAAGTTTGTGGATGTATTTTCAACCTATATAGTCGAAGTGACAGTTGTGATAAACGTGTTTTTTTNAGTTATCATATAAAGTTTGTGGATGTATTTTCAACCTATATAGTCGAAGTGACAGTTGTGATAAACGTGTTTTTTTACTTAAGGTGTAAATATATTTCAACGTGTCATTTTTGTTGGCCGATGAAGTGAAGTTTTAACAAAAAAAAAGCCCTTAAGGAATCCTTAACTCCGTTAAATGTGTAAAGGCAAGTTTTCGATGCACAAAATTTCTTTATAGCCATGAATGGCATTTAAGCCGGGTAATTAAGACCACACCTGTTTAGACATCACAACGTCGTATCTTTCCTACAGGCATTTGAAACACATTTATTTAACGTGCTTAGATGTTTCAATGAATGAATAGTTGCCAAAGCCCAAATAAATTTCTCAGAAATGCTAAAATCTGGTTGGGAAGGAAAAAAATAAAAACAATGCTTGCTGAAAAAATACAAGGGAAATAAGTACACATCACACAATTTGTGTGCATACGTGATTGCAACGGGATTGTGTCAATGTTAGCCACCATCTTGTTTGTCACCGCTAGAGTTTCATAATAAATTAAGCAACATGAGTTGTGTGAACCAATTCCCTGTTTAAACGTTTTACTGGATGCTAGTGTGTTTTAATTTTTATTCTTGTTAAGACCGTCCCTTTGTAGATGTAACCTAACATCTATACAATTCCCCCTCACCTACCCAGTTAAANTTTATTCTTGTTAAGACCGTCCCTTTGTAGATGTAACCTAACATCTATACAATTCCCCCTCACCTACCCAGTTAAACAGCCACTGTAAAATTGGTGTAAAAGTGCTATGTTGTGAATTAACACCAAACTAACTATTAATATCGACACAGATAAAAGTCGTAAAGCCAACCTAAATACTGTAAAAAAAATTGTGAACATTTATTATGTTATGCTCTTTGAAATACGCTAGCCAGCATTGTAAGGACAGCTGAAAAATGTAAGCAAAGCATTTGGCAATTGAAAAATTAGACGTCACGTGGTATTATTTTTGTTTACATGTAGCAGAAGGATACGTTATCGGCACTTGGAAGTAGAACTTAAGCAGGACTTTAGAAAAGTGTGAAGTAACCTTGAATGAACTATATTAGGAATACCGTAAACTCTTGATTTTGAAACCTTCCATGGTTCCCACAAAAAGGGTTGTTATTTCAAAAGTGTCGTTACTTAAAAACCTACTCAATCGGTCTTGGAAACGAGAGTTGACTATGTGGTTTGGATATTATTAAAGTTAAAATTTGTGTTCAGCAATTTTTCTACCCATTTATGATTTAATGCAATTTTTTTTTTCCTTTACTTATGCATAACGTTGTGTAATGAAAATTAAAATTCCAAAAAAAATTATGTAAAACAATTTACTTCAGTTTTTCTTTTTGCAATGATTTTTTAGTAAATTATGTTTATATGAATTTTATCATGTTTTTTTTTTAATGTTGTACTTTCTTCTATGTTAGAACATACACCCTATATGAAGAATATTGTTGGTGTAGATATCTACATATGTTTTGATACTTTGCATCAGAAAACTGTGTGCCATATACTGTTTATAAAAAAGTCCCTAAAATTATTCAAAGTTATAATATAATTTCTTTTAAATATCTTTATTACAAAGTGTTTATATTGTTGTATGAATCCTTGCATATCATATATATTATTATTATTAACGATAATACCCCATTAAGGAGAGCGCTAAAACACAGTCAATCCTCATGGTCTTACTCTCTGTGCCCTCCATTAGGGTTGCCACCCGTACTTTATAATAAAGTATTGTACTCTATTTCGGTTAAATGTACTTTATACTATATGAGGACAATAAAGTACGTGAAAATACTTTATTTTACCTATTTCGACGTTTGAAGGTTTTTTTTTAAT
This sequence comes from Clitarchus hookeri, assembly GCA_002778355.1. Lineage (NCBI taxonomy): Eukaryota > Metazoa > Arthropoda > Insecta > Phasmatodea > Phasmatidae > Clitarchus > Clitarchus hookeri. Next base: position 180,548 of record NQII01002955.1, read on the forward strand.
TGTTTACGAAAAAAAATAAAAAGGTAAAGCGAATATTGCGTGGAACAGAACGCATCGCGTCGATAAAATTAAATGCAAAGCAGCACTGTCGCTTTTGAACGTAACCTAAAATGTCAATGTCAAATAACATTATCATGTCAACTTGTCCACTTGTGTGTGTAACTTGTGTTGCTGTTGGTTTTGGAAAATTTCGAAGTTCAAATTATTGTTTTCCGTTTTTGCTTGGTGTGTAGTGTTGTACGTATAAATTGTGTGTGATAATTCTTCAGTTATGGATGCAGATAACTGTATATCTCTAAGTACACCTAAAAAACGATTACTGGAATCGGATCATACAAAGCAAACAAAACGAAGGCAAAAGTACAAAAGCCTGTGGGAAAAATGAATTATTTATATATTTAAATATGATCATAGATTGTAAAGACGCCGTGAAAACGTTCTTTGAAAATAAATATTTGTTAGATGTTGCCAGAAGCAACAAAAAATATATATGGAAAAAAAATAGTAGGTTAAATAAATAATACTCTATTTTAAGATGTTGCACTTTTTTTTTTTTTTTACCTTAGAAAGGAAATGTACTCTATTTGCTTGAAAAAAATGTGGCAACCCTACCCTCCATAGTTCCCCTGATCCAATTGGTTTTGAGTTTACTAGTTGTCACTATGTTGAAGATCTTCTTGGTCAGTCTGTCGTCGTTCATTCTGTATATATGTCCGTAGAATTTTGCTCTTCTTTTTCTGAAGTTGTCTGCGATTGTCTCCATAGTTCTGTTGTCGGCCTCTTCATCCAGATCCACTCTCTGTGAACTGGCCTGTAGATTTTTCTCAGTATTTTTCTCTCTTGCTTCTCTATTTCCTTGATTTTTGTTCTTCCCTTTATTGCTATCGTTTCTGAGGCGTTTAAGTCTTCCGGTAAAACTACTGTGTTATAGTGTCTTAATTTGGCATTGGTGGAGATGCTTCTCTTGTTGTAGTGGTTCCATGTAGGCCTGTATGCCTTCTGCAGTTTCGTGATCCTTTCCCGTTGGATGTCGAGTTTGGTCCTGCCTTAGTTACCAGTGGATGTCTGTCTACGGATTTTGTGTCCATGTACTGTGTCTTTTCGTACGAGATGTTTAGTCCTGTTCTGGCTGAAATTTCGTGTAATGTCTCTGGAGCCTCTTTAGCTTCTTCTCTGTTATTTGCTATGATGGCTATATCATCAGCAAAGGCCAAATACTTTACGTTGACGGCTCTTTCCTTTCTCCCCATCCGTATACCCTTGACTCCTTTGCCCCATGTTCTAATTATTTTCTCCAGAACTGCGTTAAATAGAATGGGTGATAATCCATCTCCCTGTCTCACGCCTGTCCTGACTTCGAACGGTTCCGATATTTCTCCCATAAATTTCACTTTGGATGTCGTATTTGTTAGTGTTTCTTGGATTAGCTTTCTGGTCTTGTTGTCCACTCTCATTTCTTCCATCGTATTGAACAGTGTTTTTCTATCTATGGAGTCGTAGTCTTTTTTGAAGTCAACAAATATTATTGTGGTGTTGCTGGACTTTCTCGTTGTTAATATTGTTCTCAGACTCCAGATTTGTTCGCTGCATGATCTTCCCTTCTTGAACCCTTCTTGGTATTCTCCTATCTGTGGAGCTATCTGAGGTTCTAGTCAATTTAACAGAGCATTGGATAAAATTTTGTAGGTGACGTGCAGTAGGGAAATCCCTCTGTAATTATTAGGGTCTGTTTTGTCCCCTTTCTTGTGGAGTGGGTGTATTAGGGCTGACCTCCATTCTTCCGGTATCTTTCCTGTTTCCCAGATGTTATCAATAATTCTGTGTATTTTTAGTGTAATGTTTTTGTGGTCTAGTTTCCAGATTTCCTAGATCAATCTATCCTCCCCAGGTGCTCTGTTATTTTTCAATGACTATATATATTATATATATAAAGAGAAAAACTTTAAGGGGTTTTTCATGCAAAGTGACATTTGTTGTATCATTATTTTGTATGTTGTGAAATGGTTAGTAAAATGGTTAATCTGTAGTTTAATTTTGCTTGTATGATACAAGCTCCTGTTTAACTAACTTAAGTAGCTTTTTTGTAGTAAAATATGTAATGTACTATTTCTTGGGGAAACTTTTAATATTATGTAATAAGTGAAATTTTTAGTTTGTGCATGTGTCCCTTATTGAGTGGTATTTATTTTGAAAGAAGATGAAAACTTGTAAGAAGTGGAGTGAAGATTTGCCATCGTGGGAAAGTTATTGTGTAAAAGTCATATGCAGGATATTTTCTTGTGACATGGAGAGTTTCAAGAATATTTTGGTGGCAGATTTCTTAAAACAGTGGCTGTGTGATTAACGGTTTCATGATTTAACATGCCTGGCTACGTAAAGTTGTTTAAAATTGATCAAAATAAAATAACTAACCGAGCTAAATTTCAACACCAGAGAAGAAGCGGGAAATACGTCATTGACAATATCTTTTCCTTGTTTGTTGACAGACTAGTGTGGAGGTTGGAAGAGGAAAGAGTGATGAAACCGTTAGCCGCACAGCATTGTTGGAATCTTGCCACAGTTGGGGTGGACGGCCACCACCACTCGGACAAATGACAAGCTTCTCCCAGGATTCTCACAGCAGCAGCTACCTGCAAAGTCAGAATGCGCTGCGCCGCTATTTGTCCGGACAGAAGGTGGAGTTGCCGAAGCTGGTGGCGCCCGTCACGGGAACGTTCTCCTCTCAGCTGCAAGCTCCTCCCAGTGTGCCGTACCACTTTTCGAAGCCAAGTTACAAGGTCCAGAAGCATCACTCGATGACGCAGTCGTTGGAGCAGCAGTCTCTAGAATCTCAGGGAGGCAATAACCAGCAAGGGCAGGAGATCTCGGTGATTCAGCCAACACCGGCAAGAGGCAATCAACCAGGTGGGCAGGTAGGCAATACCGGGGGTCAGAGGAAGGGTGGGCGCTTCCGGCCTGGTTGGCTGGAGTCTTTCGAGTGGTTGCAGTACGACAAACAGCAGAACACCATGTTCTGCAAGTACTGCAGGAAGTGGAGCAGTGCGGTGCCAGATATCAGGACGTCCTTCGCGGAGGGCAACAGCAACTTCAGGCTGGAAATAGTCAACCACCACGACAAATGCAAAGCCCATCGGATTTGCCAGGAGCGAGAGGAAGATTCCATAACCAAGCCGTAGTCTGGAGTAAAAAGTTTATTTTGTTAATTGACACATGTATTTATGCATAATATAGATTAGGTACTACCTCGTCTTATGTCATGCATGGTGTTAAACAGCATTACCTAACAAGTGTACCTAAATTGTCTCAAGAGTACAACTGTTTTTCAAAATTTGATATTTAGAAATTAGAATTCAACAAATTTTCTGTACTGTAGAGGTTTGCTAGAAAAAGTTAGTTAGTGAGAGTATCAGAAATTCTCTCTATGCATTTGATAAACTTGAAAACTAAATTGCAATGTATCTTATACATACTTAGTACGTTCTGATTGTATTGGGAATTCATTTAATACTTGCATGTTGTGCTTGTTTGCTAATTGTCAACATGCATAGTCATTTTCTCTAGTACAAAAGGATTTAACCAACCAGTGCTATTTCTTACCTTGCTTAAGTGTCTATTTTTAACTATTCAAGAATATTTGACCATGTGAAAAAAAAAATTTATATGAATGTTACATTTTACTCAATATATTGGATGCAAGATGATTTAATCATGATCTTGGGGTGATACTGCAAAGGTACAACTTTCTAATTGGAAATTTGATTTCCAGTTGTTCGCTTTTTAATCTCCAACATAACATGTTTTTTTTTAAATTGGAAATGTTTGTTGTTACCAACATTTTTTTTTTTTTTAAATTAACAGTTGTCACAGTATTGAAAGGATTGTTGGATTTACTTTGATTATGTAGAAAGATTTCNTAAATTGGAAATGTTTGTTGTTACCAACATTTTTTTTTTTTAAATTAACAGTTGTCACAGTATTGAAAGGATTGTTGGATTTACTTTGATTATGTAGAAAGATTTCAGGACATGATTTTGCCATTTTTCAAATGCTAAGTGGAAACAAAGCAGCCACAATGATTGTATAAAATGCAGCATCACTAAGAGACAAAATTATACTTCTATATGGTGATACGTCAATAATTACTTGGCAAAGCGTGATACTTGAGGGCAAAATAAATCATCGCCAACGTAGATGTAAATGTAGTGTGTGTACTGCAACTACCCTCTCTCAGGTTTCCCAATTCTGGTACTTGGTGGTGGTTGAGAGAGAGGGGGAAGTGGGANGTGTACTGCAACTACCCTCTCTCAGGTTTCCCAATTCTGGTACTTGGTGGTGGTTGAGAGAGAGGGGGAAGTGGGAGGTGGGGTAGGAGAGCCCAAGGTTGATGCTGCGTCAGCGGTAGTGGTGTGCTAGTTAGTGAATTCATTCATCTGTTTATTACAATTACAGTACGTGAAAGCTCAGCTCAGTAACCAATCATTTGTAATTGCTGTATTAGTATTCATTTACTATGTGTTACTGAGTAAAGATGTTTCATTAACTTTATTTGTATGCTGGTGTATTTTTGTAACATGCTTGAGAGGTTGAATATCCTAAACGTTGACCTCTTACGGCNAACTTTATTTGTATGCTGGTGTATTTTTGTAACATGCTTGAGAGGTTGAATATCCTAAACGTTGACCTCTTACGGTTACGGCACGGATGGGACATATAGAAGTACAAGAAGATTCTGCCTTTCAAAATAAAAAAAACTACTTAAGCGTAACAGCAATATAAATCATGTTGTTTTCGTCCTATCAATCCTATGCATATAGTTTGTTTTTTCTTTGTAACGCACTATTCTTCATTGTACCAATCTGCACCTTTTTTATGGCAAACTCTTTTCCATTGGCATGTATTATTTCATGTTCAGTGCAAGACTTGCACTTTTCGTAGCAGTGTACGTTTTGTTGTGCACATGCAACAACTTGTGTTGCCTTTTGTGTATAGAGGACACCACTGTGTTTTTACGTACTCTTGGAGGTGTGTTAGTAATATGCATATAGTGCACGCACGAGCTGGCAATACCTTCCCTTCCCCTCCCCTCGCCCCTGTCATAGTCGTTGCACGACATGGAAATTAGAGCTAGAGTGTGGCTACTGCTGCCAGACTTCCAGTAGAGGAAAACGTTATCAAGTAAAGCATCTACGATGTAATCACCATGCATTGCGATCGCATGCAGGTACGGCACGGCACGGCACGGCACGGCACTAGTGGCAAACAATAACAACATTCCAAAAAAATTTAAAAATTTTGTTTAATTTAATTTTTTGGTGCTTTGTTCATATACCACTTTTTAAAATATGGAAAAAATCAATATATTTTAAATAATTTATTCGTGTGATGGGAGGTCTGGTAATTTAATATTGTTAATTGAAAAAAAAATTTTTGCTGTTACCGTATTCACAATTTTTCATGGCATTTTGTTATTTAGGAACAAATATTTACTTGTTCCATGTGCTAATGTACCAAAATTGCTAGTGTTTGTATTGCTAAATCGCAATACATGTGCATCTAATTAGACATGCGTGGGGCATAAATTATTGCTAAATGAGTTGGTTGATGTTGACAGGTTTTAGGATGTTAATACAGTGGACTCCCGATTTTCTGGGTTAATGACTGGCTAAGGGTTCACGGATAACTGATATTCACGGTTAAAGCACTGGGGGGAGGGGGCGTATGTTTACTTTAGGCCCACATACTGTGCACGTAGGTTACGTAAATAAATAATATAGTCATACAAGAATTCAATTTTTTGACAGCCAGTGTGTGATACCATAAATTATATTAATATCATCACATACACAAAATAATACCATCTCAACTGATGCGTGAAAGATTGCAAGAAAATTTGACGTTGGCTATTCTGATAGCCTATATTTGCACAACAGACATCTGAGAAATATGCGGGCAGGAAGGAGATTGTGGACAAAATTGTTTCAAAACAGCTGTTACTAGTGTAACAAATTAAACTTTGTTCGAGAACAATGTGTAGATGTTCAAACAAAATGGAACACTGTATGCAATAGTTTAGCGTCGTTTGTCTCTTCTTCATAGGCCGTAGCTAGCGTCTGCTGCTAACGTCGCTATGTGCTTGCTTCATATTAATTGAAGAGGCCACACATCTGTTGCAGAGTATTTTTCAAATATTTCTACATTAATTTCACGTAATACATTTTAAACCAGGATTGTTTTGAGCCCACGCAAGATGAAAACATTTACTTTTAAAAGGGTGTGATAGGTATACTTTTGTGAGACAGCAGCGAAATAGGCTTCCATGCGGCCATCTGTTGGCCAGTGCGCGTGGCTTGCTTCGGAAACTACGCTCCCACGAGATGACTAGTTTTTCATGTGTAAAATGCAAATATGCAAACAAATTCTCAGAGTTGTAAATTTTCAACGAGCTCTATAAATATATTAACGTTACATATTTCCGTGTGCAGCGATTCTGCTTGCTAATAATTTGGATCCGGCCTGCAATTGGCAAGCTTACCTGAGGCCAGTTCACCATTTTTTTGGGTTGACTACCCTCCCACCTCAGCAACAAAGCGAAAATAAATTTTATTTGTTTATTAAATCCATGCGTTGTTTGCGATGAAATCATTTTTGCGGCAAGTAATGTTTATGTTAATGTGATATTTTGTCATCCATTCGCACTCAGTGCCACGGTTAATTTGTAAATATCCTCTGCGTGTAGGAACTACTGTAAACCAAAAGATTGTAACATTGGTGCGCTCACAGTTATAGCCGGCTTTAAGTTACCACTCAACTAGCTCAAGACGGAGTAACACGAGACTCTGTAAAATGGACGCCAATTAAATATGAAATAAAGTCAAGTTCCGGTGTATTTGTTCTATACTTTTATTTATCAGGTAAGTGACACAGTTCACATATGAAGTTCAGGTATGCAGAGTACGAACTGTTCACAGATAAATAGACAAGTGCAGAACAGCGCCACAGTCGTTTACGAATTGTCTGATTTCTTAAAAATTTGCATCGCAAGAAGAAGTTACGAAGGCAGGAGGGACGTTCGTTCCCTCCTGGCACCCTAACGACCTCCCACACTGGCGGAAATAATTTAATAGAATTAAATAGTTCAAGCCGAAAAGAAATGAAGTGAAAAAGCTTTGAAAACGGCAACCGGACGCCTGATAAACGTAAAACAGCAAACGTATGCCCTATAAACAAACTATCATGGTAAAACGAACCACCACTGCTTTTAATTTCAAACCCGATAAAAAATATTATGAAGCTTAGCAAGCTAAAGAAAATGAAACACGTGTCCCGAAAATTAACATTACTGCATCATTACAAGATCTTGCCATTTTGACAAGCAGGTCCCAGTTTTAATCGTGAAATACTTTATTATTATGAATGAAAATGTGGTGTCTGACAATTTCCCTGAATTCCTAAGTTTCACAAATATTCACTGTAAAAAAGTGTGTAACTATGGTACCCGAAAACTTTTAGTATCAAAATAAATCAGTACTGCATAACTCGACTGCAGCCTTGTAATTAACAGCGTGCACATGGGCTATTAATAGCAGTGGCGTGGGATTGGCGGCAGCTGTTCACTATTTGACTTTGAAATGGCAGCTCCACAATTAAGCCGCCCCCGGGTAAATCCAGAGTTTACTGTATGGGTAAATGAATATAAAAACAACTCCAGGTACAGTAGAATCCCTCTATATTGACTCCATTTAAAGTGACCATCTTTCTATAACTCTTTTTAAGTAACAGTGAAAAATTTGGGTAGGAGAAATTTGTTGAGAAATAAATTTATTGCCTTGCATATTCAGTTTTTCTTGGTGAGCTTTGTACTGGCTCATAACTAAAAGTAGATACCACCTACCTAGGCCACCAGAGCTATTAACTTCACTCCATCCACCCTCCACCCCTCAGACTGCACTACCCTCAGTGTTAGTCCTGCTATTGAACACGCTCTCCCTCGCTTGCCTTCTCACTTTGCTTGTGTTAGTAAGACCTGGATTTCTCTTGAGTTTTGGTTTCAGTTTGTTGACAATTTATTACACCTAGTTTTCTTGGACATGCCATCAGCGGTGTGGAAGCCTACAAATTGACTCGCAAATACAACTTGGGACTGTGGGAACCACACCAAGTCTTCCTCCCATTGTGGCCTCCATCTCTCCTTCAGTCCATCACACTTCATGACAGCCAGGTACGTTCTCGCTTCCTCTCTTTAGGTTCATCTCTTTAGGTGCATCGGACATAACAGACATTACCTTCAGTACGTGTATACATTCAGTTGAAATCAGAGTTTTGGTAACCTGGCTTTGGGAAAGTAGTGTTTGTGTGTGGTATAAACAATGAAGCTTAGATTTTGTTTGTAAATATGGTGCAAAAAAGTACTCATCATCCATTGTTTTGCAATTGAGTTGTGACAATGAAGGTCGCAGATACGGTTCTGTGGCATCGTTTTATTCGGAAGATATCTGTTTATTAATATAAATAAATATTTTGTTGAAAAATTGTCAGATTTTTTTGCAAGAGGCCACCAAGCATATAGTTTTTGCTCAGAAAAATGTAGGCAATGCTGAATGTAAACTTATTCTGCAATTGATTGGCTAGAAGTGAGTTTGCAGATACCCTTCTGTGGCATCATTTTATTTGTAATACATCTATTAATATTAATTATTGTTTTGTTGGAATATGCTCTGGTTTTTTCGCAATAGGCGGTCAAAAATTGGATTTGCATTCGCAAATAAGTACACAACGACCAATGTTTCAGTTTTTGTAATTGTTTGGCTACCAGGGAGGTCGCAGATCCCTCTGGGATATCGTTATTTTCTGAAGACATCTGACTTTTGAATTAAACTAATGTTCCATGCAAAAATCATGTTGTTTTTACGCCAGATGCAATTAAATATGTTCTTGCTGATGCTCGGTGTTGTTTTTAACATTTCGGGTGACAAAGGGAGGATAAGTATAAGTCTCTTAGGCATCATAAGGTTCTTAAGGTTCCTGCCTATCTGGCGCTTGAACTGCATTGCAGAGTGTTTGAAATACACATTTTATGCATCGGATACATACAAAACTACTCAAGGGCCCTGCACTGAACCTTCCCACAGACTTTCTACCAATAAAATAATAAGGGTCACTGCTGAAAGTCCCATAGGTACATGCAGTGCAACTAGAACACTGCGTGCCAGTTCAGAGCCTTGCACTAGCGGCGATGGCGCACTTGATATGCGTGGCGGTTGTGTCCTTTGCTCCCACATTTCTCTGTCTCGATTGTGGGGAAAAAAGCTGGTGGCGGTAACAAGAATGTGCTGCAATAAAAACATTTCCTGTAGTTTTTTAATTCTTTTTCACGGTTTGGTTTGTTTCTGCTTAGCATACCTCAGTCAATTGTAAGTTTGTTTTTGTGATAGTGTCAGAAAATATGTAAAACTATTTTTTACATGGTTTTTACTTTTGAAAAAGTAATTGTAAATAATATAACGTCATAAAGTGTTGTGTTTTGAATGTATGTGGCTAAGAGGGCCAAACAGATCTTTGATACTTTGTCTGTTGTATTATATGTTTGTTGAAATAATGATTTGATTTTATATCCAGGCAACTGCAGTGCAGTGTAAAGGAAATGTTACATAATTGTTATGTAATTTCTATGTATTCACAGAAAAATATTTACAATTTACCAAGCTGTTTGTTAGTAGGGTTGATACTTTCTTGCCAGTCCAGCAATTGCATGGAAAAATATTTTCTGTGTAAGTGATGGAATTTGCCACAAATTGTGTTTTGTGGTAGTGCTTTTCAGTTTGATTTTAATAGTTATTAGAAAATTACATTTAAACAAAGGATGTGTATTTTTTCTTGGCCATGTCTGTGTGCGCTTCAGTGTTTTAAACCCTCTTTAGTTACCTCAGATCTTGTATATTTTCATTTGCCTAGGAGGTCATTGCCTTTGCATGGTTCATACAATACAAAATTGTTAAAATGATGTTGGTAGTGTTTGTTTGTAGTGCTTTTTTCCAACACTCACGGTGGCATTTCAAGGCTAATTTATTTTGCACTGCTAATAATTTTTAAATTGTTGGTATCTCTGAAGAAGTGATTGTCTGTAAATTTGTTCTTATAAAATTATTTCATAACTTTTGTACAAATTATCGTTGAAAAAATTTTAGGTAGTGGTATTAATAATTTTTTTTACATTTAAAGGGAACTTTTTGTAAGGAGGTGTAGAGATCGTGTCTGTTCTGTGAGAAGCCAGACCACGTTTTTTTTCCAATTTTTGACGTTTCTCATTCAAGAAATAAAACGGGTGGCATAATTATTGTACCAGTGTTTACAGTCAGTTTCTTAGAAAATGTTACCTAAATGCAGTCAATACTAGTGTTGCCAGTTGTGTTTAATGGATAAGTCGTACAAATACTAAATGTATAATAGTGCTCTATTCCAATTCCTACTTTCAAAACATTGGTGGTCTTATTTTTGCGTGCTAGAAATTTTCAGGTTAGTGTTTTCCCTTTTAGTAGCAAGTGATAGTCAACATTTTTTGACCAGATGTATGTTTCATTACAATAGAAGCCACTTAAAAAAATGTTAAGAGCTTTAACGTATTGTGCTGTATAGTTTAAAAAAGTAGGGATGGACATAAAGTGCGACTACCTAAGATTTAATGCATTTGAGGTTTATTATGTATACTGTATATTATTAACTGCAAATAATTTAGCAATGGTTAAGTTCCATGAGTGAATAATTCTGCTAAATTGCATGACAAAATACTGTAATTTATGGATAAATTAATTTTTCCTGTAGACAGTAAAAATGAGGGTGGTCTTATTTTCAAGGTCATCCTAGTAGGTGGAAGAGAAATGTCAGAAATGGAAAATTAGTGTGAGATACTGTATATTTAATTTGGAAATGGTGATTTGTAGTTTTGCTCGATAAGGTGAAAACACACTGTGTGCTTAAGTCATTCAAGGGTGCTGCCGGTGCGAGACCAGCACAGACGATTTTAAATGTTAAATGATTTATGGTGTGTCTCGCCTACCTTTCACAGTATCACTTTCAAACAGGAAACACTGTGTGTCCTTTGAAAAGAACCATACTAAAAAAAAAGAGTACGTAGAAATAAATTAATAAGAGTTTGTGTTTTTGTTGAGTCTCTAAATCTTAATTTACATGCAATTTTCAGGGTATAAAATTTTTTACAAAAATCTCTGTGTTGAATTGTGGCCTGGGCAAAGATGGACATTGTTTTTTTGTTTGAAAACAATATCATGAAAGTTGGCAGACACACAAAGAAAATCATTTAATGTGTAAAACCGTATCCTTTCACTCTGCAGATCCTGCATTAGGCAGCCATGTTAATACTCAAAAAATTCAGTTTTTCTTTCTAATATGTTTTAAAAAGGGAACTCTACCTATATTCACGTTGATGTCGTGGTACAGTAGTTGTTGGATTAGATATGACTTTACCATATTAATCAACAGAGAGAAATGATAATTGGTGGCTAAATAAACTTTTTTTTACTGTATAATGATATTCAGTGATATAACTTAGTGCATAAAAATTATGGTATTGTATATAAATGTTACTGAATTTGATAGCGAAATCCTAGCTGTTTTTTATTTGATGTATGTGTATGTTTGTAATTGAACAGAACTGGCTTCTGAAGGTATTATAGTTTTTCAGGCTATAGGTATAGTAGAGTGAAAAAACTTAACTATCATCTGATTTACCCATGCCTTGTTCAGGCATGCTCCAGCCATTACTCATGCCAGTCTGTGAATATTAAACTGGTAATTCACTTCCACCCCATGTGTGAAGTGTTTTCTTAACTACAGTAGTTTGTGAATCACTATTGATATACCAGTTTGCCTCCATTTTTCCTATCTCTGCTTTACTTCCCCAGTGTGTAGTTTGATTAATGTAACAAAAACACTCTTGAGGCAAATTGATTCACAGCTATTGCAACCAGCTATAGGCTCTTGGTTGGCGTTGTCTTACATGTTGGCTAAATAAGTTTTGATGCAATTTGTGGATTTTGAATGTATGCTTGTTACATCTGTTTTTGGGTTAACCATGATTTTGATTTACAATGCTCTTCCTCCCCGTCATTACTCTGGTTGATAGAGTTGACTATTTCAGGGGGATAGTTTTCCCAAAGATTTAGTAATGTATTTTCAAGTGTGGTAAATACACTTTTCCCCATATTGTCTTGTGGAAAATAAAATGCTTGATGCAAATGCACAGGATTGCAACACAATACTCCCACTATAATATAATACTCTGTTATAGTTTTCCCAAGTTTCTTCCAGTTGTACCTGGCAGGCTGAGAGTGGTGGCCATGTGTTAATTGGACTCTGTATTATGTATGTGGGGACGGCTTGGTTTGGTTGTCTCAGTTTTCCTTTCATTAGTTACCTTCCCCTTTTAGCTGGCCATTGCTAAAAAAATTTCTCCTCCCCTTCATTTCTTATAAATGGAACTCCATCTTGAACAGCACCGCAGCACAACAAAGTGGAGGGGTGGGAAAAGGCAGTAGGCGGTACTGTAATGTGAGGGAGGGTAGCAAGTAATTTTAGGCAGAGAAAATAAAGAACACAACATCGTCGTGATGATGTGTTCACTTGACGTGTGTGTAGATGTTATACGTGATTGTTACACACTTTTTAAGCTCTTGGATTCCACAAGACGTTTTTCAATGTGGTTATTGTTCAATAAAAAGAATTGTCGTAGAAACTTTACAGTCTTTCCTCCACGAAAAGACCATAATGTGCGACATCAGGCTTTTGTAGCGCTTCTCTTCCTTCGCCATTTCCCCACCATCTTGTATCTGAAGTAGCGTTTGAATGGGCAGGAAGAAAGAGGAGAGCAAGGAAGATGAAGGGATAGAGGACAGAACACAAGGAACGAGCAGCAATGTGAAAATGCTTTGTATAGCTTATACGTGGAGGCAGTACGTAAAGTGAATAATTTACATTTACATAATAAATAATGTAGGCTTATCGTTTTATCAAAAAGCTGAAAGTAGTTATTTATGGAAAAATTTATTTGTCTGACCATCATGGGAAGGCTTTCCTTATAATGAGAAAATTAAGATATTCAAGCTTTAAAATACAGGTGCAAACCTTGTGCAAGGGCAACCATTTTGCACAAATGTGGCATGTTGTTAACAATTGTATTACATAGTTGCACTCCATTCATATGGATTCTTTGTTTGTGCTATTATTTTTGTTCTTTTATTGTGCAATGTTTAAGCAGGATCAATTAAACTGCTTTTTTTTTTTTCCCCATAAAAATGCTGTTAGGTATCAACTGGCATTCTTATTTTCCCACGACAGTATGTTTAAAAATGGTCTTTGCTGCAGGTGTTTCATTCACGGTTATGAAGTGCTGCTGTTATTCTGAAGTTTTTATATAATTTTTGAATATACTGGTGTAGACCTGGATATTATTTTGTAGAGAAGAGATCTCTTCCTTTTAAAGTATTAAGATTTCATTAGCGTTATAATTTCTTTGTGGGAAAGGTAAACACGGAACTCAATTGTGCTACATGCTCGGCATATACACAGCGCTGCAGTCCAGTTTTTCCTTAATTTTATCTCGCCAAATTATGTTTATAACTGGGGTATCATTTTGCTTAAAATGTGTCACTATTAAGAAAAATTTGCATCTCGTCAAAATGTTTAATTTTTCCATCAGATACATATGAACATGACTTATTGCACAGAGTTGGCTAAATAAGTTTTGATGCAATTTGTGGGTTTTGAATGTATGCTTGTTACATCTGTTTTTGGGTTAACCATGATTTCGATTTACAATGCTCTTCCTCCCTGCCATTACTCTGGTTGATAGAGAGTTGACTATTTCAGGGGGATAGTTTTCCCAAAGATTTAGTAATGTATTTTCAAGTGTGGTAAATACACTTTTCCCCATATTGTCTTGTGGAAAATAAAATGCTTTATACAAATGCACAGGATTGCAACACAATACTCCCACTATAATATAATACTCTGTTATAGTTTTCCCAAGTTTCTTCCAGTTGTACCTGGCAGGCCGAGAGTGGTGGCCATGTTAAGTGTAACGTAATTGGACTCTGTATTATGTAAGTCTTTCTTTTAGAAAATATGCCAATGCTAATTGAACCAGTGTAAAAATATTTTCATTACATTTATTAATATTTGTGTAATCCCAAGTTAATGCACTCAAAAAGGCACCTAAATCAACACATACACAGTTAAAACATTACAACATTCCTGAGTGCGTGTCAATTGGGTGTTCACGTCAAAATAAAATGCTTTTTTTGCCAGTTTTTTATGAGGTTGGCTTCAAAAGTGTTTTGATTTCAATGAATGCACACTAGTGCCTTTGGATGTTAAATAAGAAAAGTATTTTAATATGGTATGTAATTATCTTCATTTATGTTGCGTCTTTGGATTGAATCACAGATAATTAAATAGTAAGTAACTATCCATTTATAATGTGAATAGGAATTTCATTATCTGTAATATTAAATAAATCTCAAGGATTAAATATTTTTTTGCACAGTATTTTAATCAGTAATTACATGGGTTATTACTTAGGTAATGAGATCCCATGTGTGCTTACCGCCTAAAACACAGTATTGCGTATGTTTGCATAGTAGAAGTGCAGTAGTTTAGATGTTATTTTGTGCCTCAAATATAAGACATTACAATATCTACAGCCAGTTCTGTTTATAATACATGAAGTGATTTGTGGAGATATACTTTCAATGTTATTGTATATAGCATGTCCAATATTTAAATGGTGCTGTGTTCTTAATGAGGACAGTGAAAATAATGTGATATTCTAAGAAAGTTGTTACATATTGTTGAAATCTAACAACCATGTAATGCGCAGATTACAAAAAACATGTACCTGGCATTTGCTGCGATGATTGTGTTTATTTTAAAGTTGGGTAAGATACGGCATTTATGTTATTCAAATGTGAATAGGAACATTGGCAGATGCAGTTTGCACGGCACGTCTGTTGAAGATGTGGGCAAATTACTGTGGATAAAGTATGTTGTGGTCAACGAGTACTCAATGTGCGGATAGCATTCTTAATAATGAGCGTGATATCAACATGATGTATGCCTAGTCTCTGTGTACATTTGGATAATGTAAATCGAAGCATTCATTTTAAGTCATGGATATGGAGAAGGTTGTGAGAAATGCAGTACGGTTGCCATTGCTACATAAAGAAATATATCTGAACGCCTTTGTTTTTCTGTATATAAGAGTTTTTTTTTTTAAATGACTTATATTTGAAGAAAGAAAAACATCTGGGTAAATTTACATGTAACAAAGGCATATTGTATTGCTGTTGTGATAACGTAGTGTATTGATTCTTGGCATTAAAATTGTACGTGAAGAATATTATTTTTGTGAAGATTTATCTCTACATTAATTGTGTGCTAGTTACTGTCGTCTTAGAAATGTTAAAGATTTTTATGGGCACATCTTTAAAATGCTTTGTTATTTTTTTTGTTGAGATGTTTGATGTTGCTTTTAGTAATTAATTCCTCATAATTTGATAGTGTACTATCCTAACAGTATATCGTTAAAAATAATGTTAAAGGCAAGACCAGTGTGTTGCAGCAGGCATTGCGTTTGTTTACGGGTTTAGTTACTATTTCTTTTATGAAATGCTGTGAGAGAAGTTGTGATCTTGAATGTTGTTTTGCCCGTTTTATTTTTGTTGTGTACTATGTAGTTTGCAGGAGTGACGTAGATGTTATTTTGCTAGGTTAAAGTTCTTGTAAGTGGTTTAGACCTGTGCAATGCAACAAATTAAAATCTCAGGCAAATAAACCAAATGTTTTTAATTAAAATTAATTTTTTAATATTGGGATGTGACAAGCGGTGACGAGATCTACCAAAGATATCCAAGCATTCACAATAATATGTAAATTTTTCAGGATTGTGTGCGATTGACTTGCAGGCACTATAAACAAGATTTAAAAAAAAAATATTTGTTTGGTTATGAATTACCGAATGTGAATCTTTAACAAACATTGAACTGTTTCCATTATTAAAATTCAATCTTTCAAGTACCGTATTGCCTGTATACATACGGTAACAAAAGATGAAGTGTTAACTATCATCAGCTCTGGAAGGTACGTGTGACAAAAATTAGCAACAGTCTACTTAACTACTTTGAAAATAATTGGAAAATAATTAAGTTATAACATGCATTGTATCATGCCAGAAAATTTAATGGCCTGCAAAACATTTAGGAAATGTGCTTTGTTGGCAGTTTTAATACATACTCCAGCAACATTAACTTTTTTATCTTATGTATTCAAAGATATTGATATTTTACCCTTCCGAGACATTTGCTGACCTGGAAAATATGTGAACTGCATAAGGTTGCATCTAGAGGGGCTAAAATAGTGATGTGCTAGTAGTAATGTGTGATTGTGAAGGCTACTTTTTCACATGTATGAAATATACGTACTACTTTTCACAGTTAGTTTTGGCATGTTTCCTGTACTCTTTCAGGGCTGCCACCTAGTTCACGCCAGCATGAGTAATATGTTGACAGTTTATATTAGTGTGAAAATAAATTGGCGTGGCTTGAAAATATTTTGAGGCATGACAGAACAGCTTTTAATTTGCAAAGAATTTTATCGTGCTGAGGGTAACATAATGAAACCTTATTTTTGTTCCAGTTCAAAAGAAATATGTTATATAATGCTATAACATAGTAGGGCATGCTGACAAAATAATTCATGATACGTCCAGGGAAGTGAAACAAAATAATCCAGTAGGACAAAAGCTCGGAAAAATGTGACAAAAGTCTCTCTTGCAATTAATGTAAATTTGCCAAAGAAAATTTTTGATAGGCCTATTGATTTGACTATATTTAATCATATATTAAGAAACAGATTTTTTACACGAAACATTTATGAATATATTTGATGAGTGTCTCGTGTTTTTTTTTAAGAATTTAAGTGCATTACTGTGAATGATTAAATTGTGGTGATGCATAATCGTGCTATTATTTTCATAACTGTAGGTAAAGTGAGCACTCTTTGAAGTCCTCTCATTTGGAATAATAGTCAATAATCATATTTTATTGTAGCCTTAGACGTTAACTTTAGAGTCCCATGAAATATAAACACTGTGTTTATTACTTACATGAGAATATTTATTTTAAAAAGGGGTGGAAGGATGAAAAAAATAGCAGTTAGGAAAAAGGAACTAGGGCCTCAAAAGTGCTCGCTTAACTGCGAACAATCTATAGGTAGCAAGTCCATGAATTAGTTGTGAACTCTACTTGCACTAAACAAAGTAATACAAAAAGAATTACACCTACCACTAATCACAGTCATGTGATTGTGGCGATGCTTCCAAGTAGCAATTACATGTAGGCTTACTCAACTGTGCTGTTTCACAATCACTGCTACTTTCAATATTCTTTCACAGGTTGTCGTTGCAATTTTTACATACCTGTGAAATGTTCGCAGGTTGTGATGTTTTACAGCCCATCTCTTAGTCGCATCGTCTTTCCTCCGGTGTGCTTCACCCTTCCTGAGGAGAGGATAAAGTGCTTAGTTGCAGGTGGCTAGCGTAGGTGCGGCCATGGCTCGCGGGCCGTGGCAGGGTTGTAACCTTGCCATCGCCATGTGTGTTCATGTGGGATACCAAGGTTTATGTTGGAAATTTATGTACTTCATGGAAAGAACATCGCATAGTCACAGTTAAACAGTAGGCGTGAATTGAAAGTGGCTAATGTTAACAATGTAGCAAAGTTGCATAAACTGGTTGAGCAAGTAATTAAGTGATTAGTCTAGAAGAGTCATTAGGAATGTGATAAAGTTTTGTTATACGGACAAGGCATTTGGACAGCTCACCACTTCAATATGTCGTGCAACAAAATATATAGCAGCGGCAATGGTAGAATTTAAATAAACACTGTACAGAATTAGAAATACAACAAAGCAAAGATTTAAAAATTATTTTAGTGGAACAAAATGTCTTTCAGGAGTGGGAGGTGTTTACAACGAATAAAACTGAGTGAGCTCTTGAAAATTAAAACGCATAGTTGTTTATGCTAATGAGCATCGAAACAAGTAACCATGCAGGCTTATAAAAATCTTTTCACCAACACATTGTTCTATTTCTAAAAATATTTTTATTGCTGCACTTATGCTAAAACCAAGTGGTATTGAATTTGTGCAACATTCTTGATATTATTCATATAATTCAAAATTAAAATAGTTGGTAAGATTAAGAAGCTGTGCAAATTTTGTTCTAAGAAGGAAGGAAAATGTTTATCGCAGAATCAAATGAAAAATGGGACATATTATATGCTTCACTCTCAAAGTGATACACAGCCATAACTATTGTTTTAAGGATCAAAATCTGAAGTAGTGAAATGGGAAAAAGAGATCCAAAGAATAATCCAGTAGCGTAGGCAAGTTATTTGTGGCATTCCTTTTGGTTCTGTTTAATGATTCATTCAAATGCAATTTTATTTTCATCTTGGTAACAAAATAGTTTAGGAGATGAAATGATAATGCCGCAATGATTTTGGCAGCATTTGCAGTAACTTAATGTAAAAGAAAGTTTGTTTTAAAATTTGTTAATGATTTTTTAGCAGTGATATTGGTGGTTTTGAAGTTTTACCCGAATTATGAGGCCTGGTTGCTCGAGGTTGAGGAAAGATTTTGGTAGCGATTTCATGTATGTGATATGATTTTGATATTTCATGTGGACCGTTGGATTTGATTTCTTTCTTGTTACAGTGGTGCTCCGTAAATTTAAAGATGAAAAAATAGGTTCTTTGGGCAGTTTTTTTTACCGAGGGATTGAGCATGACAAGACTACACATCTAACAGCACAATTGAAGCGGTACCTGTTTTGCCCCGGTAGCACAGGACTAAAGAGTGAAAACATGTTGATAGAGGGGATTGTGATGGGAACGAGCATTATCTTGAGTAGAAGTGCTTTGGCAGCACTGTTCTGTGTCAATACTCAAGCACTGTTGTAAGAACCGAAGATTTCGGAGCTTGTCCGCAGAAGCCAGCAGTACTTCTATGTTGACCGGGCGTGTGAATGATATTTTACAGCGTGTAACTAAAAGAATTGTCCGATTTCACAATGCTATAACTTTTACATGGCAAATTGTAAAGTACACCACATCGAAACGGAAAGTTTCCCATGGCACATGTTGCACGTCGCCAGTTGACTGGTTTCTGGTTTTCTGGTAGGTACAGCTGGTGCTGCTAGTGCGCTCGTTCAGTATGCTTCGGGATGGCGATAACACAGCAACAAAAAAGGGTTTGCGTTTTCTATTTCAACAAGTGAGTCAGTTATAATTGTGCAGCGTGATTTTCGTTGACAGAATGCCACTGCACTTCCTACTGCGCAAAGCATCAGACGGTGGCGCGAGCAGTCTCAAGAGACTGGTTGTTTATGTAAGGGGAAATCCACAGGTCGCCCCAGTGTGCCTGAACAAGACATAGAGCGCTTCCTGCAGAGTTTTGTACGGAGTCCACATAAGTCCACTCGTCCCGGCAGCCGAGAGTTGGCCATCTCTCATATGACTGTCTGACATGTTAGGCCCACAATTGTTTTTCAAACCATACATGATTCAAGTGCTACGAAGCCATTCGTGATGGTGATAAACAATGTCGTCTTGAGTTTTGCGAATTCATTCTGGGCATGCAGATGGACTGAAAACTTTTGTCCACGTTTGATGTTCAGCAATGAGACCACGTTCCACTGGAAAAGTGCACCGCCACAATGTACAAATATGGGGAACACAGCAACCAGATACCATAGTCGAGCATGAGAAAGACTCCAAAACTGAATGTGTTTTGCGCCGTTTCCCCGAGAGCAAGTGTACGGTCCGTTAGTTTTTGCGGAAAACACATGTCATATCTGGCTGTTTCCACAATTACGTGAATATTCCGGTAATTTCATTTTTCAACAGGACGGAGCGCCACCGCACTGACACCTGCATGTCCGAGAATTTATTTACAATGAGCTACCTGAACGATGGCTTGTCCGTAAGGGGCTTACGGATTGCGCATCGCATCATTGGCCTCCGAGATCGCCTGATCTCAGCATATGTAATTTTTTCTTGTGGAGGTTTGTGAAAGACTTTGTCTGTGTGCCTCCCCTTCAAACAACTGTGAGCGAACTGCGATGCCGAATAGCTACAGCAGTGTCTGCGATAACACCCGACATACTCGCATGAGTATGGGACGAGTTTGACTACCGTTTAGACATATGCTGTGCGTTCAGCGGAGCACATTGATCATATGTGAAAAGGTAAACTAAAACTATATTCTTATGCGTATTTTTTAAAATTTACCCAAAAGTTTTATGAGCATGCATATGCATGTAAATGTTATAGCCTTGTGAAATTGTATGAATCTTTTTGATACATTCTGTATTTAACGCTACGGAAACACTTTTTAATCTGTGGAAGTTTGATGACTAGGAAGACTTGCTAGTAGATGTAAACAAAAAAATTATGTGAATTGTAGGCTATATAATGTTGAAGTTTTAAGGCAACCGGTTTTTCAAAAATATGGCTTTGCAAATATGTTCGAAATGGTCTAAGATAAGGAACATTTTTGTACAAACCTTTCATTGCCTATAATTTAGTTGCATTTTTTTCTACAGTGCACAGTTTTAGATATATATGTGAAATGTAGATGATTCTGCAATAATGAGAAACCTAACTTTGGCTGCTAAAATTTTTCCTTGTTGGGAAACCCATTTCCATCGACAGACTTTTGCGAACACCTCCAGTGAACGTACCTGTCCGATAAAAACGAGGACTAACTTATGACAGACTGTTTTCACGCTAAATACTGCAAAAGTACTAGAGTGTAAGATGTGCATTTAGCTTTCACTCATACAACTTTATTAGTTTCTGTTAGATGATTACTTTCTGACATAAACAAAGCTTTCACATCACTGCATAAAGTCAACACACCAGCTGGGAACATACTGCAAACCTACACAGTATTTCCAGCAAGTCTCACCAGGTAGAGCTAGTTTCAGTAACAGTCTATCTATCTATAACTGTCTAAAGCTAACTTAAACCTTAAGAGTGAATGGAAGATGCCAACATGTAATTTTGAACTAGTTGTTGATCCAGCGTCAAAATTGGGAAGCAAGGAATGCAAACATCCCAAGTCACGGGGACACAATAAGTTTAAGATGGTATCCATATTTTGGGACATTCATGGAATGATACTTGTTGATTTCATGGAGCATGGTGCAACCAGAAATGCAGCTGTATATGAGACATTATGGCATATTAAGGACGTGATTCGACATTGACAACTTGGTCTTTTTGCATGAGAGGAATTGTTGCACTATAATGCTAGACCTCATGTCGCTTGCGCAACAGCCTTACTACATACCTGGCATTGGTAGTGTGATCTCCATCCACCGTACAGCCTGGACTTGGCGTCTTCGGACTTTCATCTGTTTGTCAAGACGAAGAAACAACTATGGGACAGACGAACTTTCCAGTGATGACAAAGTGAAAAATGAAGTGGTGAAATGTCTTAATAAGCAGAATGCCACGTTTTATCATCTGAGAATAAGAAATTAATGTCATGTTACGCTCTGACAAATTTTTGAAATAAATTGGGTGATTGTCGAAAAATGAAGGAATGGTGCAGAAATAAAAAGGTTTTTTTGTATCTGGACCTATTTTACATCTTCACCTACAAAAAATACAGGAACTTACTTTTTGCCTTACATTTGTAGTTCCAAGTGGTTCAGTAAATGAAGCAAAGGCATGAAAAATAGTTATATTATTTTATAACATACTAGAAATCTTCTCTTTTTAACACCTTCATAGGAATTGCAATTGTTAGCAAACTATGGTAAAATAGTAGTATATAATTGGGCAGTGTAAATTTATACATCGCCTCATTAATATCATATCTCAATTTCATTACCAATTTACAAGTTAGGGCATACTGTTGTATTAAACATGTTTGGAGGAAACCCCTTTTACATTGCATTTTCTGACATAAAATTAAATTGTTAAATTAGTAATTGCAACTTAATTTTTTTTTCATAGGTCGGTTCTAATACCTTCTAGTTTTGTCTGTGTAGCTAGGTTAAAAATCTTCATATTTTGAAGTGAATATTTAATGTGTGCATCTGAATTAAAGCAATCAAATTTCTGGGTATTGTTAATTCAGTACCTATAATTGAGTGAAATGTTACATATTAATGTGTGCTTGGAAACACTAGGTGGAGTTCATTAATGGGTAGTTGATTAGTAATCATTATTTTATTAATATTACAAATGTAAGTTTTCAAATAACATAAGTTCTCACATACTGTAACCTTTTAACTTGATTTCATGTTGGTTGTAAATGTTATGTGCATGTAGCCACAAACCATATGTTTTGACTGCATGGAATGTTTCTTACGGAGACAAAGGCAGTGCGGATGCCTAGAGCACTGTTTCCTACTGCGAAGCCTGGTTTTACTGCACTGAACGCGTGTAATCCAAGATTTGACACGGTTCGTGTGGTCCTTGGAAGTCCTTAATTCCTAATATTTTAAGTGCCCTCAAAAGTCCTTTTTTCTTCTTTAGGTCCTTTAAAGTAATTGTAGNCCTTAATTTTTAATTGTAGCTGAAAGTCTGGTAAAAATTTAGGTTTGTCGCAAACTTGTTTTGGCAAGAAGAAATGTTTCAACTATTTCTTCTTGTACACGACTCCATTGTTCAGTTATTTACCGCTAGTGGCTGAAGAATGGTAGGATCCACGGCATTGGAATATTTCGTATGATTTGCTATAACTGGTAAGTCAAAAGATAGTTTTTTACTGTAGTACAGATGGTCTGTGTTCTAAACATTTTTGATGGGTCCACCAAAATTCCTATAAATTACTTTAGGAAGTCCTTAAATTGTTTTTGTTCCAAAGATGTACTAACTCTTTTTAAGAGTAAGCGTTTCCTACTCGGTGAAGTCTTCGAAAGTTTTCATGTTCCCACAGTTGTGCCAGCAGTGGAACCGACCACCATGTACAGTTCAGATTTACTGTTCTGAATTTGGGGGGAGGTGTGACATTACCGAGATTCCTTCTGAAATGGATTAATCTGTTCACTAAAGCAGAGCAGGCTGCCACCAGCCACCAGGCCTATTAGAGATGAGTAGGTTGGGTCAGTTTGCAGGGTAGAAATGAAGGGGGGCAGTTAAATTGATCCCAGTAGAGGTTTGTCTGTTACACTTATAACAAATGTGTATCGCACGGTGTTCAATATGTGTTTTGCATTTAAAATGTTTGTAAACAAAATTCACATTCGCTTTTCACTTTTTAAAATATGTGCACAACTAGTGTTGTACAAAAGTAGGTATTACGATATCGTATTCAAGTAAGTAGTTGTGCTTATAGTGTCAGCTGTGTCTGGGATCAGTGATGCATTGTGCTTAATGNCGATATCGTATTCAAGTAAGTAGTTGTGCTTATAGTGTCAGCTGTGTCTGGGATCAGTGATGCATTGTGCTTAATATAGGCCATTCACGGTTACTTCACGCTTTTCTGAAGCCCTGCTTAAGTTCTACTTTTGGTTACTGATTACGTATCCTTCCGCTACTTGTAAACATAAACACCGCCATATGACTACGTTGTAACTGTCAAATGTTTTGTTTGCNAGCTGTGTCTGGGATCAGTGATGCATTGTGCTTAATGTAGGCCATTCACGGTTACTTCACGCTTTTCTGAAGCCCTGCTTAAGTTCTACTTTTGGTTACTGATTATGTATCCTTCCGCTACTTGTAAACATAAACACCGCCATATGACTACGTTGTAACTGTCAAATGTTTTGTTTGCTTTTTCAATTGTTCAAAGTATTTTGTCATATTTCGAAATCCATTTCGTACGAATGTTCACAATTTAGGCCTATAACCATATTTAGGTCAGCTTTATGACTTTTTAACTAATTCTATTTGGCCCCTAGTTTTTACGGTTATTATTTTACATTGTTCACATATTTGTTATACTCGGCATAGCACGTTACACATAATACACGTTAATATTTTGCAGTGACTGTATTTACCCTGTTATTACTGCGGGGAAAAGAACCGTGGTATTTTTTACCTCTTATTGTTAATGTGTGTTGGGTTATTTAGTTAAAAGGATGGCCTCAGTTGGAATAACAATTAAAACAAAGGAACAACCAGTCNTTAATGTGTGTTGGGTTATTTAGTTAAAAGGATGGCCTCAGTTGGAATAACAATTAAAACAAAGGAACAACCAGTCCAACGAAAAAACACAGTAAATTCAAGCATGCAACTCATGTCGCTTATTTTTTGTACGTAGCAACAACAAACTTAAAAGATAGTGGTGAACGTGCACACAAATAGGCCTACCGTAACTTTTATTCCGCTTATATTTATATACATTGGTACTTACTGTTTTCTAGGTTTATTTAATTATTTATTAAAATTTATCTGGCTGGACTTTGTATTTTTTTGAGGTTGTGGCAAACATTGAAATCATAGAAACGTAAGCACGTTACACAATTGTTTCAAACACCTAGAGCAAGGTTACAATGTTGTGATAAACAGACATGACTCTCAAACAATTAATTTAGTCTTAAAAACAGTTCACGGTTAAAACGTAAAAATTTCATACGTCCGTTATTTGCAACCACACACACACACACTGGTCTAGCGTAATGGCAACAGTAATCTTTCATACACACAGCGGTCACTGCGCATTTTACAGTATATTTATTCCTGCCGTGGTAAAACAGCTATATGACAACATCGTAACTTGCCTGGGTAGGTTTAAAAAACACGAGTGCGAACTTGACACGTCGTTCAGAAACACGCCACGTCATGTCGGCGTTGCTAGTCGCCACTTCTGCCAACTTCGGACTTTGTAACCATACTGCCATCACATCTAAATCTATTATAATAAGTATTCAAACAATAAAATCCTGTTTCAGTTGTAAATGAAAAATTCAAAAATCATTCATTTTGCTTTAATAAGTATCAAATATGCTAAAATTGAAAACCTGCGTAATATTTCTGCTACTACAGGCAGTGCAAAACTTCCTNTAATATTTCTGCTACTACAGGCAGTGCAAAACTTCCTGAGAGAGGGAGAGCGACAAGCTCCGCTCAGGGTATTAAATTTTCTTACTCAGACGAAAAAACAGTTACTAGGGCCTACGCACCGTAATTTGCGCTGATATTTTTAACTGTAACAATGAAATATGTTTCCTGCAGTGCTGCCTAACAATTCAAAGATATCAATGGGCAGCGTTTAACAAAAAACTAGGTTACAACTATATTTTATCTGTGAACTATTTCTTACTAGTTTTTGCCAACTAATCGCTGTTGTCACTGTTTTTTATTCGTATTTAATATGAAATAAATATTACAAGTTATAGAAGATACTAAGTTTCATCTATTCACAAATACAGTACTTTAAAGTTAATCACAGTGTTATATATTTGTGGTAAAAAGTTATTGAAAAAACAGGTTGACATGTTACACCTAGGGTGATTTTTCAAAAGGTTTGTTACAAAACATCCGAAGAGACCTCGAATGGACTATAGCGAGCAAGGTTGTCCAACCAGTATAATATGTCACTCTCTCCCAAGATCATTCCTGATTTATGAGAAAGCTGGCCTTATCTTCAGACATCTGCTAAGATTTGGAAGTTCTGTCATCTTTGGTGTGACGTAAACCAGAGCTTCGAAATGTGTTTCTTGATTCGGAAAATATTTAGCAAAGTTTGGTCGTATAATTTTTCAAAATTTCCTTTTATTTGAGTTTAAGTAAACTGTATGTGGTGTATTGAGCATGCATTAGAAGTGCANATAATTTTTCAAAATTTCCTTTTATTTGAGTTTAAGTAAACTGTATGTGGTGTATTGAGCATGCATTAGAAGTGCATTTTTCTGCAAAAAAATCTGTTCCAACAGAACTTCATGGTTTATAAAGTGACCTTAGTTAACCTATGTCACTGTTAACAAAAGAAAAAAAAAAATTGCACAGTTCTTTTTATGCTGATACACTGGTAGTCCAATTTTTTCTTTTTCTGTGAGAGTGAAGATTTGTTATATAGTTTATATAAAAATGTTCAGTATAATTTTCATTAACTTNTTTTTTCTTTTTCTGTGAGAGTGAAGATTTGTTATATAGTTTATATAAAAATGTTCAGTATAATTTTCATTAACTTAAAAAATAATTTTTTTGTGCAAGCATTCAACAACTGGTGATATGAAATTCCTCTTATGGATCCTTTTGTTGATCGCTGTGAAAAGAGGTAAATGCATTGCATGTTTTCAGTTGTGTTAGTACCAAATTAGATTAAGAATTATTTATTCTGAAAATAGTTGGTCAGTAGTTTAAAATTAGCATTTTGTTTTAGAAATAATGACAAGTTAGGATCTGAATTTGCTTGATGCACTGGCCGGTCTGGGGTACCATCACTTTTAAGGATTCCTTGCCATAGGCATAGTTATGAGAGAATGGCATGCAGTGGTTAACTTCTGCTGTAATATACACAATGTGGTTGGTGGGAATGTTGATAGATAGCCGCCAAGAATATCANGCCGGACGCTTGTTTCGGGGGGGGGTCCCGGACGCTTTTTTCGGGGGGTTAGTGCTGGACGCTTGTTTCGGGGGGGTGCCGGACGCTTTTTTTCTGGGTGCTGGACACTCGTGGGATAGAAATGGTAAATTTGAATCAGTTGTGCCAAGTGTGGTTTTGTTGTTGTGTACATACTTTTACTAAAAATAGCATTTCAGTATCTACACCATTTAATCCCTTTTATTTAAAATTTTGTTTTAATTTAATTTAGCTTGTGAAAGTATTTCACAAGGGGTTTGAGAGTTTATTTTAATGGTTTGTGGCCACATTGTTCATCAGCATTGTTTTTTTCCTGTGTAGTTAACTTAGATTCATTGTTCACCGTAGAGGAAAATTTGTAACCTATAATCTAATGCAATAAAATGGTTAAAATAGTAAGTAGAGCAAGAAATAAAAAAATTTTTATTTTTTGGTGTGGCAGTTTTTTGTAAATCAAATTTTGCTTGAATATTATATGCAAGTTTTTGCATCATAGTGTATGTAAAATACGTTTATACACATAGATAGCCTACAGTTTCTCTGCTACAAGCTTGTTTTGATGTGATGCTTCTATGTATTTATATAACATATAATATAAATATTACACTGTTTGTGGTGGAAGGAAAGTAAAAACTAGTCGTTAAGCTTCATACCAGTAATGAGTAATGGTGCCATATTTGTATAGGAGGGATTGTTTTAAAACTGTACTTAACGTGTTCAAAAATGCTCTGCTTGTTTATATATTTTTTTGCATCTGAGGTGAGAATGCAGTTTATGTAACAGCTCACCGAAGTTGGTGTTTCCTTTGCGGACTAGAGCAACCACAGGAGGTTTGCGTTTGTAATGAGGACTTCATTCTGAATTTTACTAGTTAGGAAACTGAGAGTGAGTAAATTATTGCAAATATTCTTTCATAAAATATTTGGTATTATTTTTATTCGTTTTTACTTTATTGCAGATATTTCTAGCAAAGGACAAAATCTGAAATCGTTTGAATTTTTCTGAAAATATTTTCAAAGTATATACCTTTTATTAGATTCTCGTTACTGTTTCTCAAAAGGTGCTAAATTATGTCTAAATGTTGGAAAATTGTGTTTTAAATATTTCAAAAATCAAACTGAGGTGATGAATGTTAGAGAAACATTAATTTAAATAGAGAATTAGTGCTGTTTCGAACAAGCAGCTTTTGGATACGCCCAAAGTATTTACAATTATTGTGGCCGATGTTTATCAAGATGGCAATGGAGATAATTGCAAGATCCTATAAAATTTGTTATCCACAGAAGTTCAGTATGTTTCAGGATAGGAATTCAACACTTTTGTCATCAATAAAATGAAACAAAAAAACAGTTTCATGTTTGAAGTTATTAATGCTCGTCACTTACTGCTCGGTGTTATGCAAGTAGGATATATGATTATTGGTATTTTTAAATTCACAATGCATCGTCATGCATTAATTTACATTCACTTATCATGTAGACATGGGCATTGTAATGTCTATCAGTTCTGGTTTGGGNCAGCACGGTCTTGTGAAGTATCTGTTCCCAGTAACTGCTGCCTTTTCTAAAAGTTCTTTTAAAATTATAAGATATGGCAGGAATAGGTCGCTAGGCTACGGATGACATTAAAAAAAGCAGACAATGCACAAGTACTCGCAGGGTGGTACTTGTGGGGACACACATAGATATATTTTTCTCGCTGATGCACAATCACGATGCTTTGCTGGCCAGCCCAGCTTCATCAGGGGGGCGAGTGGTGGCACACTACAGTCTGCCGAGCAGTGGTTGGCAAACAGCGAACCCAGTGGTCAGAAGGCGAGCTAGGGGAGGTGGGAAATTTGAAATGTGTTTTCAAGCATAAGCTGCAGTCCATATTTGTGTTACCAAAAATTTGTACACGTGAAAAATCCTTGTGGTAAAGAGTTGTTGCTACTGCAATCGTACTGTGTACCTAAATGGCTAAAATCGTTCATTAAATCCTTGTCCTCATTTAATTTCTTCTTTAAGGGTAAGTTTGTGTAATGCATCAACATGCTGCAATTTCGTAAATAGGGCAGAGGAGCCAAGTCAGTCGTAAAATGTTATGTGCTGTACATTTTTCTCGTGGCACATAATGTGGACAGCATTCTTTATTTTATATTCCAGATGGGACTTGACTGTCGCCTCTCCCCTGTCTCGCTCAAACTTAACTCTGGTGTGAGGCTGGCATTCATATTCACTTTCGCTGTGGAGATGCGAGCTACATTCGGGACGCATCTTGTTTTGGCAGGAAAACTAGATTCTTAAACGATTAGCGAGCTGTTTGAATGTTGGTTACAGTTGCGGGCATACTCAAAGATACGAGAGCCCTTGACCTACCCTAAACGACTCGCATCCCATTAACCACTCCTTGTACTTGTAAAAATGGCGCACGCCTTACATAGTCTAAATAATTGAGATACAATATACTGGCAGATGCAATTATTTTTGAGTGGTGACATACTGTTCTCGACTCACACAAATGGAGGGGTGGTTGGAAAATAATACAGAAAATTAAAAAAACTTACCTCAAAAGAAATTGATTAATGTAATGTATTTCTACCATCAATAGATATTCATTTATTCATCCATCGAGGATATTAACATTTTTTTGTAATGTAGAGAAACAAACAAAAGAGAATAAGTTAAATATAAAATATCTTGCATACTACGTTTATAATATTCAATTCAGAGTTTTAATTCAATATAATATGTATCAATAAAAACACAATTAAGTACAATTATATTTATCTGTTACTTGTTCATTGTATCATGGTTTGATGCAGTATAAGTCTTATTTTTAATGACTACCAAGTAAATATGTTTAAAAAATCTCAGTGAAATTGGGAATAGAAGTATCATACATATTTCTATGTTTATGAGTACTTATATTTTCTAGGAAGGAACTTTCCACGAATCCCACTGAACTATCTGTAAAATCTCTAATTGATTTTCGTTGTTTGTGCTGCGAATTGTTTTGGAGGAAAATAATATAAGTTCCATAATATTCTAGTTCCAATGAATATAATATGAAAAATTAAAATCTTTTGCTGGACCGGAATTTGAACATGCATTAAAATATCAGAAGTCTGCTATCATAACCACAAAGTTTCCATTAAATGTTTTCAATGGAGTTAGAACAAATTGTGAAATGTTTCATATTTCATTAGCACATTTGTTTTATTTTTCATTAGTACGGATTTTAGCACCGCACACATTAATTTACAAATATTTTTAACAACGCATATGCTCTTCGCGAATCCATTTTAGTTAAAACTTTGTTCTTAACTGCTGATAGCTGGAAATGTACTTTGCATTTTTAGCCTCGCACACAGCGCTTAGAAAATCATTGGACTCTAAATGCCTCACGAAATAAATACAATTTTGTTTTAAGAGATATTATACAGGAGAAGTTTGTGGAACCGCAAACAAAATGTTTAAGAATGCCAGCCTAAAACTATGAACAGGATAGCAACTGTAGATTATGTGGTTGTTTATTTACTTGGCTGCTCTACTTGGAAACATCAACTTGATTATCTGCGACATGTCCGCTACCAAGTGGTAACATTTTGTGAACATGAATGTTCATAACTTTGAAGGTGTGTGACTTGCACTGTTTTCAAATTGAAAGTGAGACCAAATAGTAAGTGTTGTAGCATAATGCCTAGAAAGGAGAAGAAATATTTTTGTAGAAATTAATTTTTGAAAATATTTTTGCAATGGTGTCATGAATGTTAGGTGTTAAACTCGCTGTATATGCCTTGGATTGTGATATGTAATTAAGGACATTACTTGTAGATGGTCATGAAAGATAGGCAGTATTTCTATGTTTTAGCAGAAATGTGTTGCATATATTTTGATGTCCTCACATCCGTTATTTAGCTGCAGTGATTTATTTTTTGTTACAGTTGTACACACTCCACTCCACTCATGTAGGAAAAAAATTGTGTGAAATAGTTTAGTGGTTTTATTGTATCCTGTGATGAAGTTCCTCTGTGTAATACTTTTCGAAATGTTTATCTCTACAGGGAAGTGAGTTATATTGATAATTACAAATTGCTAGGTGACTCGCAGAGCCATGTTGAGAGGTAGAAGGTTTTGCGAGTTACAACCGTTGGGCTATGAAGGTATAGCCGCAGCAACTATCCATGGTCACGTACTGTAGCTGCCGGGCGATGTGTGCCACAAACCTGCTTCACTCTTTGCTGCTTAATATTTTCTCCATACTGCTATTGACCCGTCTCACTCACTCACTCACTCACAGCAATCTTGAATATTTGTGTTACATTACAGAGCATTTTCATCCACTTCATGTAGACAGTCCCCCCTCTCCCCCCTACTTCAGTCCAAAGTGCGCAAAAGTTTGAGCCCATGCTAATCACATTGTTCGCCATTTCATACATAGCGATATATACCGAGCATGTTTGGTCCGTCAGTTCCATGTCTGACTCACTTGTGAGGTTGTTGGTTTTGATCATGATCTGCTTCGCTGGGGACGGTTCTCCATCCGTTTCATCGGCAAGTTCTGCCGCAGCTCCTTAACATTTTCCTTCCCATCATATCTAAAGCTGATATTATTCGTCCTTGACCTCGTGCTGTTTGCGAGTGCATAAAGCATCAAAATAAAAACCTAGGTATCTCTTGGTGTCTGTTTACAAACTCCTAATGATCATGTCTGTACGTTGGGTCGTGTGTCTTATTTGTGCAACTCATCTTTCAGGTGATGGAATAAACAGAAACATGTACCAGGGACTGTGCCTACCATCCTTACGTGTGGGGAATGGCATAAGTGCAATCCCAATACGTGTAATTCAGTAGTAGTTGAACTTTAAACTTTTAATTTATGTGGAGGTACAACTAGGTATGTCTTGGATGTAGTTAAAGTTTGCAGGTGAAGTAATGTGATCATACAGTAGAACCTTTCTATATTGACCCCATTTAAAGCGACCATCTTCCTATAACAACTCGTTTTTGAGAAACAGTGAAACTTTTGGGTGAAAGAAGTAAAAAATTTGAGAGATCTGCCAAAAAAATTAATTTGTTGCAATATTTTTTGGTTGCTGCACATTGCATTTCTCTTGGTGAACGCTGCACTGACCGAGCAGCTCATATCTAAAAATAGATACCATCCTCCTAGGCCACTAGCAAATACCTATCAACTCCCTCACTCTCCACCCTTCAGGTGGGGAAATGCTTCCGTGCAAGATGCAACGACCCTCAGTGTTTGTCCTTGTGTTCTATGCCTGCCATTGTTCTCTCGCTCACTTGCCTTCTCACTTTCACTTGGCGAGAGCCAGTTATATTATTGCTTCCTCACTTGCAGCCTTCTCACCACTGTGTGGGCCAAGTGTTTATTTTCAAAATATATTTTGGCTAGTCGAGAGTTGCACTGTGAATATCTTGAATATATGCAGCATGTTTCTGTTGGTAGATTTGATACGCTTCTCCGAGGCATGTGTACTAAGATAGCAACAGTGGTACAATGTGTAGTTTAAAACATTATGGTAAGTGAAATGTACTTCAGGCCATGTTAACCTAGTAGCTTCAAATGCAGAATTCACCTATGATGGGGTTATATAAAATATTTTGGTTTAGGTAGAGTTTTGTTCAGATCACTAATATTGAAAATGCTGGAATTGTACTTTATTAATTAGATTTCTTGTGGATTTCCATGAAAAAATTAACTATTTCATTTTTGAGTTTATCTGAAAGAGTTTTTGTTTAATCATACCAATGTGATAATTTAATGGTTAAATGTTATGGCTGTGCTACATAGAATGACAATATATTGTAGGAGGATTCGAGTACGGTAATATTCAGTAGATGTTTGGTCTTGGAATGATGTTGTGCTTTAGGAAAAGTTTCAACTGTGTGTTAATTTTCTGCCATTGACATTTCATTAAATTATAGATAACAGGTGTGTGTAATGTAGAAACACACACTGTTGTATGCTAGCTGTTCATGGTACTATGTTTTGTATTTTTTTTTCCTCAGATTATCAGAGATTATTGTACAAAGATAATTGACATTAAAATATGTAAGTTATGAAATACGTTTTCATTCAAAAACACCTTATTTAGAAGCTTTAGTACTAACTTGGGCAGTAAATAATTTTATGTAAATATTTTGTGTGAAATTTTTTTTTTACGTTATGATTTAACATAAAACTGGGTTTTTGGGCTCATTATATTGAAAAGTAATTTTTTTGTTCCTTACTAATATAAAAAAAAAGTAGTGTCACTTTTCTGGCTGAATTTTAATATGAACTTCAATATTGTTTTAAAATAGGTCATTTTTAAATCTTGCACTTGTTAAAGCAGTTAAAGAGTGTGAGATGGTGTACATTAATGGAAAAATATAACGAAACTGAAAATAAATGTACTCTCCAATCATTCTCATAATCGAGTGTGTGTGTGTGTGTGTGTGTTTTGCACATGTGCATATTAGGTGTTTGCATACAGATGTGTCTGTGTGGGCATGTGCGTGCTTGTATATGTATGTGGATTTGGGTGAAGTTTGTTAGGCTTTATTGTCACTAGTGAGAATATTTTGGAAGCTATAAACTTGTAGCTGTTATGTTTTGGTTATATTGTAATGACGCAGTATTCTTAATTTCGGGACACGTTTCATTTTTATTTTGCTTTACTAAGCTTTATAATATTTTTATCGGGTTTCAAAATTAAAACTGCGGTGGTTCGTTTTTCCGTTATAGTTTGTTTATCGGGCATATGTTTGCTGTTTTACGTTTATCAGGAGTCCAGTTGTCGTTTCGTTTCGAACATCGTAGTTTTCAGTTTCGGTAAGCGTCAGCATTATTTAGATACTTTCAGACTGCTTCAACAGTTTTAGTTTGTACGACACAGTATCGGTAACGCGTGGAGAGCGTCTGTGGCAGCCCACGCCAGGCCCTTATCTCAGGAGAGGAGGGTGAGAGGCATCACAAATACACGTGTGCCAGTCGCCCTTCAAGCAGTAGATATCGTCAGTTGAAAGTCAGTCGGCGGCGAAGTCAGTTGGAAGGCAGTCGCCCTTCAGTTCAGTCATACAATGCTCGCCTAGGCCGCATCGGGCGTGACGATAACCCCCACATTGGCAACTAGACTTGCTATATTATTTCTCCGCCGGTGTGGGAGGTCGCAGCATTTCTTATTTCTTCGGGCCAGTTTGGAAGAAACATAATAATTAGTAAACGACTGTGGCTCTGGTCTGCAATAGTATATTTACCTGTGAATGGTCCGTACTCTGCATATGTGAACTTTGTATGTGAACCGTGTCACGTAAATATTAAATAAAATATATAACAAATACTCTGGAACTTGACTTTATTTCATATGTAATTGGCGTCCATTGTACAGAGTCTCGTGTACTACCTCTGAGCTAGTCGAGTGCAAGTCGGCAACTTAGTCGACGTTGGAATTGGTGCGGCCATCGTTGCAAAATAACGCCCCACGTTGGGCGCCATTTTGTAACGTTGGCTGCTACAGTTACAGCGCCGACTAAGTTGCCGACTACCTATAACTTATCACTCGACTAGCTTAGAGGTAGTACACGAGACTGAACAATGGACACCAATTAATTATGAAATAGTCAAGTTCCAGAGTATTTTGTTCCATACTTTTATTTAACAGTTTACGTGACACAGTTCACATACGAAGTTCTTATATGCAGAGTACGGACCATTCACAGGTAAATAGACTATTGCAGACCAGAGCCACAGTCGTTTACGACTTATTCCTGTTTCAAAACTTGCCCGATGAAATAAGAAATGCGGCGACCTCCCACACCGGCGTAGAACTAATCTCGTAAGTTCTATTTTGCCGATGTGGGAGTTAGTCACGCCCGATGCGGCCTAGGCGAGCAGACAACTTCGAACGAGCGATTTGAGACAACTGACTTCCAAGTGCCGATATCTACTGCTTGAAGGGCGACAGGCACACGAGTCTTTGTGCTGCCTATCGCCCCCCTCTCCTGAGATAAGGGCCTGGCCACACACACTCTCTACGCGTTATCGAAACTTACACGCTATCGAAACTGTAGGAACTAAACTGTCGACGGTCTAAAAGTTTCTAAATAATCCTGACTCTTAACAAAAACTCAAAACTACGACGTAACGAAACAACAACCGGACTCCTGATAAACGTAAACAGCAACGTCTGCCGGATAAACAAACTATCATGGTAAAACAAACCACCACTGCTTTTAATTTCAAACCCGATAAAAATATTACGAAGCTTGGAAAAACGAACGATAGTGAAACACTTGTCCCGGTCCCAAAAATTAAGCATACTGCGTCATTACAATATTTTTTCGGTAAAATTT
Source organism: Clitarchus hookeri (assembly GCA_002778355.1). Classification (NCBI taxonomy): domain Eukaryota; kingdom Metazoa; phylum Arthropoda; class Insecta; order Phasmatodea; family Phasmatidae; genus Clitarchus; species Clitarchus hookeri. Next base: position 215,494 of record NQII01002955.1, read on the forward strand.
TAATTGCTTATCTAAATTATTATTTTTAGTTAACAGTTTATAGCAGGCAAGTGGCTACAAAAGCAATTTTTATTTTTGTGCTTAATGAATATTTTAATTTAAAATTTTACCACGTACATATAAATCTGCTTTCATTTACTTTTTACTACAAGTTATTTAAGAAGAGGGAAAATTAATCTTATCATTCCTGTGTTCTCTTGTGCAGAAACTATTTTCCTCTCGTGTTGGAAATGTTTTGAAAACCAGAGATGTTTGTCCATGTTTTTGTGTAATGTGGTTTATAGTGAGTTCTTGCACTTAACTAATTATTTTGATGTGCATGACATATAGAGGGCTCGTGAATTATTGAACATTTTTAAATGTCGTGAGTATTCCTTTCTTCAGACTAATTGGTATCCTTCAATCATGTATAAATAAATAATTGCCCTGAGACTTGCATTAATTATACATGCGCTAGTAAACTACATATTGCAAAACACAGATAAATTGACTGCATTGACAAACTTGTAGACAGGATTTGACACGGTTTGTGTGGGGCCAAGTGTGTAATTATTTTCACACACATGCACACTTCAGTTTTTGGTTTGTTCATTCAGCGTGTGTTACTAAACAAACGTGATATTAAAGAACAATTATCTATGTGAATATAGGATTACTTTATATGCAATATTCCTGGGATAACTAAGTGTTACAGCAAAATGTATATGCTGTCAACAATATCATTGTTAAGGACTAAATATCAAGTTAGCAAGGATATAGGGATTTGAACACTGGAATTGACTTCCAGGGCTGCCATTCTAACTAGCTGTACCACCAAAACATTAATCTGTGGTGGTCTAAAATGTGGAAAGTATGGTGGTACTACTTGCTTGATTTTTTCTGAATGGAATGTTTCACACGTGCATGTAGTGTTCATGCTGACTTTGTTTTATTAGCAAAACAGTATTATGGCTCCTGCGTACCTGGAGCTTTTTTCTGCATTTAAGGCAGAGAAACGTGGGAGCGATAAGGACGACACTGCCACACGCATCAAGTGTACCGTCGCTGCCAAGCACTAGGCTCTCGACTAGCGTGCATTGTTATTGTGCTTGGACTTTCGGCAGTGGCCCTCGGGTCGTTTTGTATGTATCTGACGCGTGTGTTTTGAAAAGGCAGTTTTCAACCATTTGGAGCAGTCTAAACTGGTGTTTCTAATGTGCGTGACATCTTGAAAGCACTGAACAGCCCTCATCTGGAGTGTTCTTTTCGTAGATTAGTGCATTGAATGCACATTTTATAGTTGTGTGGAAAAATGAGAATGCATTTCAAACTCTCTGCAATGTAGTTCAAGCGCCAGGTAGGTGCGGGTCTTGTGCCGTAGCACAAATAATACAAAGACGATGTCACTTTCAAGCTCTGTCATTTCAGAATATGTTACAAGTTAGTAGCACCTTAGGATTCAACATTTGCATTAAACATTTACATAAAATATGACATGTAAAATTCTAAACGCCAAAGGATCACAATGCAAAAAATATAGATTAAAATTCTCATACAAATAGATTGAATTGCTCTTTCAAAGTATTGCGTAGCTCAAAGTACAATAAACATTTAACTGGCAAACAAGCCAAGTAGTGTGAAACATTTCAAAAATATCAAAAAGTATCTCTGTTGACTAGAAATACTGCAAACACTCGTACAAAAATACTAAATTGCTGCACAATTGCTTATTCAAAGGTGTTACATTACTCAAAAATATACAATAAATATTTAATTGAAAAAACGAGCAGAGTAATATCGAAACGTTTCTAAAATACTGATAGTTACTTTGACGACTCTATAAATTCTAGGTATTTAGTGGAGCAATTTGACTAAAGGAGGGCAGCACGTCAGGTTAAAATAGTGATTTGATGAAGGTCCATAGACTCTAACCATAACTCCATCAAATAAATAATCGACGACTACAATTGGAACACTTCAACAGACTACACCCAACGCGCAAGTCGTGGTAGCACGGTAGCGACAATTAAACTTTAAGTAAATGATTGGGCAGCAGACAAAAACTATACGCAGCATGTAAAGCAACTGCGACTATACAGAGAAGCAAGAAATTAAATAGGCCGAAACAACAATTTAGGCAGGCGTCCAAAACCAGAATTTACAAAAA